>WBMV01006571.1:1473571-1652586 GCA_013396655.1 Campylorhamphus procurvoides | reverse complement strand
CCCCCCCCCCCACACACACCCTGGCAGATTCATATCACTGCTTCTTGGTGTCCTTCTATGAGCTTCTCAGCAGACCTAAATACACCTTTTGTTTTATTAGTATTTCTTATCTTCTTATCTGAAGCTGTCTATGTATTTTTCTGCTGATATCAGAAGAGAACAGGAAATGGCCACAAATAATAGAGGCAGCCCTTAATTCTCAAAGTGGCATAAATGGGACCAGAGTGATTATGAAGCCAGAATCAACTCTCTGCATTCACTATGCCTCTATGATAAGCTGCTTCAGAATGAGAATTTAAAAGTCTCAAACTGTGTCCCTGCCCAGCATTTCAGTGCCATCTCCATAAGAGTGACTTTCCCCTTGGCTCTCCAATCAGCAGAGACTGGGTTTCAGCTGTTGTGCTTCCCCACTACTTCCCTACCCCACCCCACTTCCCGCCTCTCAGAGTGTTATCCAATTATCCTCTGGCTCCCACCTTTTTGGTGTGCAGGTGGGACAAAAGAGAGGGTCAGGGTATCCATCTGCAGCGACAAGCATGGTTCAGACAGCTTTATGGGTTAATAACGATGGTGTAAAAGACGGATAGAAAAGCTAAAGGGACTACATATTAATGAGGTTGTGTTTCATTTGTTCTTTTACAATGAAAGAGTGCATTTTTTATGCTTAACCCCTCAAACCTAATTAAATCAAAGTGATAATTTAAAAAGAAAACTGTAAAACAGCCATATGTGCAGATATTTTTCTTGCCCCAGCATAGTCTGTATTAGCAACAGCAGCAGTTTGAAAATGCTTAGTGCGGAAAAAGTGAAATATAACATGTGAATGTACTAACCTTTTGGGGGTGCATTTCCTAATTAAATACCTAAACAAATCTTGTTGAAAAAAGGCGGGGAAAGGACTTAATTGTCTTGATGCATCAGTGGACCTCTTGTATTTGATCATGTGGATGTAATAGTATTTGTATTAATAAAGCAAGAGCCAAGTAGTATTTTGCTGTGAATAGATAAAGGCCCTTTGGAACATTAATCTGTTTGAAAGCAATGTACTGTGGCAGATTTCAGTGATGGTGATGAGTTTGAGCTGGATGTGGCAGTCTGTATTCATCCTGAGTAGCATTTTGGTATGGCAGTAGTCCTTGCTGAAAGCAAAGCAACCACCGGATTTCCTTTGCTGACTGAGATGCAATTTAAGCAGGAATAAAATTAAGTGTATGGATCTGTCCATGGAGGAGGGATTCCTCCTTGGGAACGTGGGAGTCAGAATCTGGCTCTTCTTCCTCTGCCTCCAGGCTCTAGCAGCTGGTTGCAATAGTTATGGAAAAAGTCTGTAGATCATGTACAGTCTCCTTCTGAAGGCTCTTCAGCATTACTGTCAGTGTCATCCATTCCTCTGTACAATAAGAATGCCAGACATTTCCACAGTTGTATTGCAGGTTTGCACTGAATCATTTTACATGCATCATTCACTACACAACTTTGGGTTTTTTCAGTAATGGTCTCAAACCCCAGTTATTCACTATATTTTGGGGCTAGCTTTGTGTGTGACATCCAAATTCAGCAACAGGAAACAACATTAACCAAATTAAAAATATTTTCCTAATTTAATTTTCCAAATACAGTACATCTGAAAACAGGAATACAGCTCTGTGCCAAGGCCCAGCAAATCACTTCCATAGCTGGTCTGTGCAGTAAGAGAGGAGAAAATGTGGATTATATTTATTAGACATTTTCAGGTAAATATCTTGATTTTTTTTTGCAAATTGAAGAGAGGTCTTTTGAGGTGCAGTCTAACAAATTCAGTTGATTAGGATACTAAGCAACATCAGTTCCTATGGAAGAGGAGAGAAGCCCAGGCTGAATAGGACAACAATTTAGTATTTCTGTACAGTACACAATAAGTACTTTGTATATAAGTGACATACTAAGGAGAGTTATATTTTGAAAAGTGAAGCTACATTTATGTCATGCTACCAGCTATACAATCTTGTTTGGAGCAAGTCATTTTATAGTGTATGGCTATATTTGTTGATTTCTGGTTCTTTCTGGATTTTACATCATCAGACTTTTGAGGAATCAGTTCTTGTTACTTTTTGTGCAAAAAGGCACAACAATTACTTTTGCAGCTCATCAGTAAAATATGTTTGAATTGCGGTTGCAAAGGGGAATTCCTGGGTAAAAATGCATTGCTCAAAGTAGTGAACAGTTTGCTATGATTTAGTCAAAGAGGATTTGACTCAATGTGAGTCTCAAATATTCAGATTGTTGATTTATCATTAAAAACATGTTACTGGAGCCTTTGGAAAAAAACAGTTTATATAATCATGGATGCTCTGCCTATGCAATATACTTCATATAACTCATATATTATAAATATGAGTTATATATTATATTATGAGTTATATATTATATATGAGTTATATGAAATATAACTCATATATTCATATATTTCATTAGGGTCTGTATGTCCCTAAAGAAAAAATGGCATTCCCTTTTCTTCTTTTCTCCCTTTAGAGTGGGGAGAGGGCTGTGCTAGTTTGTGGAGTGCACATTTTGTTAGCCACCCAGTGGAGGTATTCAAGTCTAGCAGGCAACGATCTTGGCATCAGTGCCAGTAAAGCAGTAATTACACCGTCTGTCATTTTCATTAGCCATATTTGCTTCCCTTTCTGCTTGGAGGTATAAAACAGCTTTTAAAGTATAAGTCAAGAATTAAAAGCAAGGAGTAAGAGACGAGCAGTGGTTTGCCAGTAACCTCCATCAGCACAGCAACAGTCTAATGCTGCGCAGAGGCACAGTTCAGTGCTGACTGCTTCCAAGGGCTAAAGGGATGGTGGTGTTTTAAGTGATTTATTGTGTGTGTTCGGTAGAGTCCAGTCTCATGAGCAGGAGCCCCTGGATCTTTCCATCATATCATTATCCAATAGGCAGTCTGAAGGAAATGTTATTAAGTCTTCTGGGAGGCAAACTGTATTCAAAGAAACACTTAATTTGCATCATTTGCAAGCAAGCATTTGAAATTATGCTAAAAGGGAAATGGTTATAAAGAATCTTACACAGAACAAATAGGAACAACAAAATTCCCCTTAATTTTGAACATACATTATTCCTCTGTGTTTAATTTAATAGGGTCATCTGCAGATACTCCAACCCCAAACTTCACTGCTGTGATGGGAAACTGATTTATTGAGCATTGTTGCTGTTTTTGTGATAAGTTTGCTTAAACATTTTGCAGAGCATTCATTGTGGTTATTGTATTTAGATTTATCTCTCTAGGGTGAGGATGTAGGATAAAACTGACTGCACGCAGGCTGGAGAAGGTAAAAGAAAGCCCCAAACTGTAGTTGTCCTCCAGTTGTTTGCCTTGAGATTGGCTCTGCTTGTACAAACAACACGCACAAGTAAGGCACAGTGAGTTGGAGTAGTGAGCAAGAGCTGCCAGAGGTTTTTCCAGCTTTCAGTAACCTCAGAGGTGCTTGTGTATAAGCTTTCCCCCTAGGTAGTCATCACTAGAACAGCTTCCTGTTTGTTTTTATGACTCCATCCCAAATCACATGTGCATTAAGCAGGAAACATGAGATCTCCTCCCAACTCATCAAACACCGGGATTTGGGGAGTCCTTTTATGGCCTGGCACATTATCTAAAAGTTTGTGCTAGGGAAGAAAGAGCTTCATGCAAAAACAGTTTCACTTAAAAATATCCCTTTTATCAACATGGAAAATTTAGGGGGAAACAAAAGACAGAAAAAGATTTCTTTTTGTTTGTTCGCTAGGCGGAGGTTAGAAAAGAAGCAAGAAACCTTAATTAAAACCAGAAAAGAATCAGTTATTTGAGTTATATGGGTTTGGAGATTTGCTATATTTATCACAGTTTGGTGGAGACATCTAAGGGGAATTGCCTAAGGGTGCAGAACAAATGTATAAGGAAGCTGAAATGCAAACTTAAGGTTTCTGAGTACCAAAGATTGATGCTCAAGTTCATTTTCCTTGTTGTCTGACAGTGCCAAAGAGGGATGCTATGGAGGGAATGCTATGTTGAAGATACTTTCCCCATGTTGTATTTGTTGAGTCTCATTGATGGTTTCTATATATCTGCTGATATCTAGGAATATATTTAGAGGGATATCGTGGTTTAGGAATGGTACTCCCCAGTTTAATGCTCCCACTGAGACCCTCCAAACCTTGCGCAGCTCTCTCCTCCTCTTCCCCCCCCTCTCCCTGTGTTAGGATGGAGAGGAGAATTGGAGGCACAGAAGGCAAAGATTATGGTTGAGATAAGAAAAATTTACTGGAAACAGCAATGAGATAAGAAAATGCAACAATATTAATAACAGAGGGAACAAGAAAGAAGCAACGGATTCACGTGGAAACTCCCTGACAGCAGCAACGCCAACAACCTGACTGTTCTCTCTGCCATGATAGGCTGAACTGGAAGATAACCCTTTCCCTGTCTCGGGAAAATTATGTGAGGTGGTATGGAATAACCTTCATGTCCTAGCCATTCCCCCTCCTGGTTACTGCAAAAATTAATCCTGCCCTGGCTGGAACCAGGACAAAGGAAAAGTGGAAAAGTATATGCTGTTCCTTAGGATGAGAATTGCTTCCTAGGAACTCTGACTTTCTGGTAGTAGGCAGTTTGGAAGGATTTGCTTTGCCCAGGGAAATCCACAGTGTTATCTCAAGTTTGAAAGGAGGAAGAGCAGATCCAGCGCATGACTGCAGCGCTGTTGTAAATGGACTAGAGATCATTGCCTTGAGTATTTTTGCTTCATTTGGGTTTAATCTGCAATTCAGGGCTGTGTTATTCAACTGTATTTCATTCATCTGAATGAGTGACTTATGCTCCAAAGGACCCCGTTGCCTTACCAGTCGTAAAAGCTATGAAGTTGCCTAGGCAATTAAATCAATATATTTTTTTCTCTTGTTGTGGTAGCATTATCAACAATAATGCTGAAGGAGCTCAGTTAGATTTTACTGGACTGGCAACAGCGGAACATTTTCTTGTTAGGTAGCTCCTGCCAATCCCTATTTTGTTATTTTCAAGAAGCAAAGTAGCTTTATTTCTTAGTCTTATATTGAGTGAGAGGTTGAAATGTTAATCTCTGTGGATTAACGGTGTATCCTTTGAGAAAAGGGAAAGCTTGCATTTTTCTTGGTCCCCTGAGTGCTGGATGCAATAGTTTGAGAGATCTTGGGTTTCATCAGCTAGATACAAGGAAATGTACAAGTAAGCCTTCAATGATCTGTCAAAATTGGTTGACTCTATCACAACCATTTTGGAAACTTCTTTGAAATGAGAGTTGTTCCCCAGGTGTTTCTTTGCTTGATTTTAGTGCATTTCATACAAGACAGTGAAAAGTAATCACCGCAGGATTATTACGAATTCAGACCTTCTCGAAGAGCTATTTTCCAGCCATAAATTTGCTAAAATAATGGCTGGAACATGAATTGCTGCACTTTTATGATGTGGTGTATTTATTTACTGTTTAAATACTTGCTTGTCTTATCCAGTCCCAACATATGTGTTTATACTGGAAAGTTTACATAGTGAGTGAAAATAATAATATAGTCTCACTGAATGAGGTTAATTGCAGTTCAGTCATACTGAAATCGAGGAGTGAGAAGTGGGACAGAATAGCAAGCGAGACTAATTCTGTTCTCATGTGCTTTGGATTTAGGTACACTGACTGAAGTGCAGGTAATTATCAAGAGTTATCCTAGTACAGATATGCACAGTCTTAGTCTGAATTAATTTTCTCTTTCCTTACTATATCTCCATGTTTTGCTAGGTGCTCATGGAGTTGGCACAGATGTATCCCTCTCACCTTTCCCTACAATATCAACAGCTTCATGTGCCTATCTCATTCCTCTGCAGCTCTACACATACAAAACATGAGTGGCCATGAGTAGCGGTGAATAGCTGGAGCTAAAAATATAACAGTGAGGTGTCCAGACTGAAATTTCAGGTTGTCTGCACTCAGACGAGACTATAGAGAAATCTCTGCAGGTTGAACCTTTGTTAAAGCGATAAAATTCAGTGGTGCTTTCAACTAGGAGGAGATGAAGTTTCCCCTGTTAATGTGGCCACTTCATTTCTGAAAATCAGAGTTGATTGTGGAAACTAGAAGTGTGTCTGGTTGAGGAACATAGCTGAAATTAAATGGGGAAGATTGCCCCCTTCGAGTGCTGTTCACAGGAAATCTTGTTGAATCGTCTCATGAAATACTAGTATTCTTTTCTGTAAGCTTTTTGGCCCTGAAGTTGCAGTAGTTTTTGGCAAGTTATCATCCCCATTACAAATTCTTTTCATGCAGAGGCTGCAAACATAGCTTTAGGGACTTCCTTTCTGCTTCCTCACCAGTTTCTGAAGGTGAGAGTAACTTTTCTGGTCCCTTGCTCAAATAAAATGCAGGAATCTTCTTACACAGCAGATCTCTGATGGCAAAAATACGAGTCCTGGTTTTTCTTCTTTTCCTAATGTAAAATAGCAAGTAGGAAGTTCCTCATTTCTTTGTCCGTAAGTAACTAGAAAGTTTGTAGCTAGAAAGTTTAGTACTGGGACCTGACAGTTTTACTATCAGTTTCCTTTTGGTTTGGTTGTTTTCTCTTTTTTCTAATGCCTGATGCTTACATCAGGGATAGACTTATGCTGTGTAAGGCCAGGTTATGACCACCAAAAAATATTAGTTCCATTAATTTCAAAGCCAACACATGTCAGAAGCTGATCTTTTTCTGTGTTAAAAATACGTTGACACAGTAGAGTGAGACTAGAATGGATGGACCTTGGTCTCCTCTTATTTGCTGGCAAGTTGATTGTGGGGTTGTTTGGGGTTTGGAGTTCCTTTAAGCTAAATAATTCAAATAAGGCTTTCCATTTCCCTTATATGTAGGAATGTGACTCTTTCCTGTAGAGATATTAACACAGTGTCTCACTTGAAAACAAGTTGGGGAGATTCTTTCAAGTAGATATTTTTTCTCTTGGGTTTTGTCATGATATTTCAGATAAAATCACTGAGAGCCAAATGTTGCCAACTCTAGGCAGAGATCCACATAAATATCTATTACACACAAATGTGGGGCAATTTCCTGCCTTAGCATTCAGTTGGTTTTGAACTAAAGACCTCTGCTGCTATAAGCATGGGTTTCTAAGGCTTGAGTTAGAAGTACAACCTGGTAGCTGGTAACAAAAGTGGTTATTATTCTGGTTTAGGCAGTAGAATGAGAGGTGCCATATGCCTTTCATAAGCACTGGAAAAGGTAAAACTGTTCAGCTGTTAAGTTTTGTCCTTTGCTTGTCCTGAACTATTTCTGTGTGGAACGTTTTTTTTTTTTTNAATCTTAAAAAAAAAAAAAAAAAAGGCCTAATTTACTTACTTACTTTATAAACATTGCTATCATTTTTGTGGTCTCAAGAGGAAAGTTTTAAATTTGCATTTATAAGAAACATTTGCAACAAACCTGAATTAAAATAACAAAGTGACATTGTGTGGACTATTAATATGCTTTGTTTTACTGATCAGCTTATTTTACCAGTACTTGGATTCATTGTAAGGATCCTTTCTCTTAGGGAAATCAACTAATGGCTGTGTCTTGATCAAATTTACTTTATGTCTGATTATTTTCAGTGGATTGCTTGGGATTTACTCACTGGAGCAAGACGAGGAAAATTTGGCCTTTTGTCTTTAAAGTTTCATATCCCCTACTACCAGTGCAGAACAAATTTCACTCACAGAGGGCGGCCTGAGGTTAAGTTGGTTTTAAAGATAACAGTAGATTCCAGCGTCTTTGCATTTGTTTTGTATTTGGTGACAGTCACTAAATCAGAGGAAGGAATGTTCAAACAACACACTTGAGGAAAAGTGATTTTTATGGAAAGGGCCCATTCCTTCTAATAGCCAGTAACTGCACACAACCCCACTGACATTAAAAGTCCATTAGCTAAGCCCAGTTTAAACACCAGCTGATGTTATGTCAGCTAAATGTATATTGGAATTTTTCATGTAACACAGCAATAGCACTTCTGTAATTTTTCTAAAACTATGTACATTAAGGAAAGCAAATGTCATCTGATAGTAGTAAGATGAAGAGTTCACATTGAAGTAGGGAGAATTGTAATCAAACTGAAGTCACCATCTGGTTGCATTAACAAGAAACAAAAATGGTTACAAGTAAAGCAGGGAGTGTCAGGTTTCTGAATTAAAGCTAGATTAACAAATCTAGTGTCCAGGCTTCTGTAATACAGGATAAGCACAGGGCTGCTTATCTGCTTACTTTTTATCATTAAGTGTAGTATGACCTTGTTTGAGAAACGTTTATACTGAAGTCAGTAAGATGTTTTCTCATGTCGAGCACTAGGTTGTCATGCAAGAAGGTTGTTTCCTGGCTGTTTAGGAAATATGTCTTATTACAGCAGTGTGAAAACTTTTAAATTTGTCAAGATAGTGTTTGTATGCCTGTGGTCTGAAATTTTAGCTAAACAATGGTGCAGCAAATAGCATCAAAAAGAGAGTTGAAAAGTATGATGAAGAAATGGTGCCTGCTTGGTAAAGAGAAGTGCTGCAGGTGATGAACTTCGTATTCCTGCTCAAAAGCAACCACCAGACTGTGGTTCTAGTACTGCGGCCTTGGGACCACAGAAGCACAGTTTAGCAACCGGTTTGGCAGTGGATCTAATTCAGGGAAGGCACTGAAGTCTGCCTTTAAAATAGATCTTGTGTTATAAAGGCAGGCAAAGGGGCGCTTGGTAAGTTAATGTGAGAGCTGGAAACAGGGGTATTTAGTCGCTTACTGACACGCTCCCAAATATGGTGAAGTATTACTGTAACCTCCTCAGCCTCAATAGCTGTGCTATTATCTGTCCATTAGCGAAACCTTGTACAAGCACTGACAGGAGGAGAGCTTAAATGCCTGATGCGAGGAGACATACCCACAGCAAAAATCCTGTGAACGCGTCTGGAGGGCTCCCTTAAACTTACCAGGCTGTGTTAATAGAACAAAACTCTCAAATGTGTCATGAGGCTGAACCTGAGGGGTTTTTTTTCTGACATCAGTAGCGTGCCCAGAGCAGACTGTGTGTTTGTGAACCACAGGGTTTAAGGAGAGTAATTCAATTGCGTTTTCCCCCCTTCTGGAACAAAACATGTAAACATATTACTGAACTAAAGCCTGGTTTTAATTACAAGCAGTAACTTTTTCATGTTGACAGATTTTCACATGGAAAGCTTTATTGAAAATGAGAGAAGACCTTTTTGCCATCGTTAGTTCTTGTTGCTTAGTGCTTTTATCAAGTACAGTAAAATACAGTTTATAATTATTTCCAAGCTTATATGGACATGTTTAATATAATTACTAAACAAAATCCTGTTTACTGACATATTGCTTGTGAAACCAGCCTGCATAATCCGGTCTCTGGCACACATAAATCAGGCAGTAATAACAGCTGTAAATATTTCATAATATACTTAGAGTGCTTTGATTTTAATATGGAATCCACTTTTGGGTTTTAAGGATAAAACACAGGTCAAAAAAGACTTTTACCATATGTTCTTTCTTAATCTCTTGCACTATATTGCCTGAAAGTTATTAAAAAAGTCATTATTGTATTTCATTATAAAAAGTAAATATATATGCGTTCATGAGCTGGGAAAATTAGGTAATTGAATTATGCTGGAGCTAACGAAATGATGCCATTCACATTGGCACAGGACAATTTCTTCAATACAGCCATGAATATTTTTCATTGGAAAAGGCATTGCAGTGCCAATATTCTTTGTCTTTTTCAAAGTTTCTCTATTTTTATCTGTCTGGATGTCTGTATATTGTATACTAAGCCTGAAAGACATGCATAAGACACTAAGAAGCAGCTGGTTATGCAGCTGATTTGGGTGGCCAGAGGGCTGGGGAATCAAAGGTTTGTAGTGGAGTGCTGGGGGAGCTAAGATACTTTGTTATGTGTTGGGCACCCTCTTTCTGGTAAGGCTTTGAACCTGTATTTAAATAGAAGGAAGAAAAGGTGACTGATTGTCTGTCTGCTGCAGAATAGTTGGGGTTGCATGAGGCTATTAAATCATCTCTGAGAGTTCAAACTCTGCATGTGGTTTGTCCAGTTCAGAAGAGGGCCTTGAAGTTTCAAGAAAAGGTTTATGATCATCCCTCAAGTCATTTTCCCCTGCCCCAAACAAAGACCTTAAAAAGCAGTTGTGCAAAAGACAACATTTTGCAAATTTTGTTTATTTGGGAATATTCTTAAACCTGTAAAATAAAATAAGAAATGAAGTAACCAAAGTACTATTTTGAAAGGCAAATTTGAAAAATATTCACTTTGGGATTTATTTTTTACCCTTGTTCTTCAGTTGGATTCCCTCACTAAAGCTGAGATAAATTTTCAAATGTTTTGGCTGTTGCACTCTGAAGAAATCGTTAGTCTCCAAAACTGTGCCAGGCTCCTTCGTGAATGTTTTCTCCTCTGAGCTATGAATCTCTCAAGCTTAGGACGCTGCCCCCCAAATAAAAAGCACAACTAACAATTGTCATGAGGTAGGTGATAACGTTGGGATATGTTGCAGGAGAATATTTTTGGGTTTTTTTCTTCCTCCTTGAGGGGTTAAAATAGCTTGTGGATGTGTCCAGCAACCCCAGGTGTGTGTTTGTGCAAAGGGAGCTCCTCAGCCTTGCTTTTAGATGGTCAGTATTTTAAGATACATAAACATATTTTGATCAGTGTCATAGTATGTGGTTATACTTACGATCAGTGTCGAGTGTCCCTCTCAGCATCCTAAAGTCACCTAAGGATTCATGGCTATGGTTTGCAAAGGTGTTACTATAAAATATGTAGCAGGTCACTCTCAAGAGAGAGATCATAGATGTTCCTGAGTGCAGTACTTTAATTTTGGAAAGCTGAAGTCCCAATTCTCAGTTTTCTGTAGTATGAGACCTTGCACTGAAGTGTGAGTCATTGCTTAAGAACATTGAAGTGCATGAACAATATTAAATTGCTTTGTTATGTGTATGTGCACAAACACTGAGTATGCGCATCCAGACACTGTCATTGGGAAGTTATTAGTATATATAATTAACTAACCACAAGGAATTTCTGGACCGAAATAGCTTATGTTTCCTTCCCACAAACCCAGCTTAAAGGCTCATGCAAGACTCTTGCCAAGGAAATATCTTGCTGTCCACTGAAATATTATTCGAGAAGATGCACTTACCTGCAAGGCACAGAGCTTTACCTGGAAATAATCCTACCATCAACAGTTAGTTCTTCTGACTTGTGCTCTGTTTATAAATGCTGTGTTGTTTCATATTAGGTGATGTGAGCTTTAGATTTCAGCTGCTGCCATTATTTAATTGGCAGCTCCTGTAGGAGCCTGTTGTGGTTTAACCCAGCAGGTAGCTAACCACCACACAGCCGCTGGCTCATTCCGCCTGCACAGTGGGATGGGGAGAGAGTTGTAGGGGGGGGGGGAAGTAAGAGTCATGGATTGAGATCAAGATGGTTTAAAAGGACAGAAAAAAGAGAAAATAATAGTAATATTAAGAACAACAACTATAAAGTAATTAGAATATACAAAACAAGTGATACGCAGTCCAGTTGTTCACCTCCTGCCAGCTGGTGCCCAGCATATTCCTGAGCAGTGGACCCTGGTCAGTTTTCCCTCCCATGCATATACTGACCATGACATGATATGGTGTGAAATATCCCTTTGGTCAGTTGGAGTCAGCCGTCCTGGCTGTGTCCCAGTGTTCCCTCCCAGCTTCTTGTGCACCACCAGCTTCCTTGCTGACAGTGTCAGGTGAGAAGCTGAAAAAGCCTTGTCTCAGTATAAACACTGCTTAGCAACACCTAAAACATCAGTATGTTACCATCATTACTCTCATCCTAAATCCAAAATCTAGCACTATACCTGCTGCTAGGAAGAAAATGAACTTATTCCACATGAAACCAGCCAAAATTACTAATGAGAATTTGTGCAACACCAAGTTTTTGTGACTCAAAGGCCCACAGATATGACTTGTGTGTATGAAGACCAAGTAGTTGTGGCAGTGTGGGTCTGGAATTCAGGAAGGCCAAAGGTGCTTTCATTAGTGAGGAAATGGAGAGCAGCTGGCTTATTTATGCTTATAAATATATATAACTGTATTTCAGTACACAGGTAAATTGTGTATGCCACTTAGCCCCATCTGTTCCTAATAAATTTCAGCGTACAGGCTCTAGGTTTTGAAACATTTGATTATGGTCAGATAGGTGAACTTTCCAAGTAGAAGAGCTGGCCTTCACAAAGTATGTTTGCAGCTGAACCTCTCATGCTGTGTAAACCAGCACAACTTCCCCGAGGTCAGTGAGTGTCTCAGTTCTGCACCAGCTGAGGGCTGTTAACTGTTAGGATTTCTGGAAGACTGTATTTGTGGAGGAGAGATTTCTATCTCATCTGTTTGGACACAAAAAATTTCCATGACTCCAAGTAGGCTTTTAAAGAAACTGGGGAAAAAAAGGAGCAGACACTGCAAATTACATCAGAGAATGGTCCCCATATTAAAAAAAGAGATTCTTTGTCACTAAAATGAGGAGGAAAATGTTCGTATCTTTACAAGATCTTGTTCCACTTAGGAGACCCTAAAGAAAAGATAGACATCTAGAAGGGCAATTATTGGGTAAAATGCTCTTTTATGACTACAAATTGTTTGAGGCTTTTTATTTTTTAAACAGAAAATCTTCTTTGAAAGTTTTTGCAGCGACACACTGTCCCGCTGATGCAAAGCCTCTTCAAAGACTTAGTAATTAAAATGAAAAGGCTGTATGTTGACATTGCCCCTACTCTTTGCAGTTGTTCTTTCCCAGAACATCACCCTACTTCTGAACAAAACCCAAGATGAACTTTTCTCAGTAGGTCTCTGTACCATCAAGGCCATCTTCCTAGCTATGATAGTGAGCAGTCACTTTTGGTCAACTTAAAGGATAGGTACAGAGACAGAAATAAAACTTGATTCTCCCCATTGTCTTCTATCAAAGTAGGCAATAGAAAATTAAAACATACAAAAATCAACCTGTTAAGATTAGTGATTTCGAATATGAGTTAGTAACAGTGGAAAACATATTTCCTTGGAGAGTTAAGAGTTTTGAATACAATACAGGCTTTATTTTTATTTCCCTGGGTGGTTAGAAAAATATTTCATTGTATAAAGAAGCTCAAGCATCCTCTTCCCCCAAAATACATGTTCATAAATACAAGGTATAGACTAAACATTCTTATCCTTTGCATGAAAACTGCAAGAATAAATTAATTTGTGGAATTTGAGGCTGGAGAAGGGGAACAGAGTATTTACTAGCCACTTCAAAACCACAAGACAGACACAAATGCATGCAAGGCAGTCTGTTTAAAGGTTACCAAAGCATGTTATGCATGATGCTGCTTGAGGCAAGAAAGGGAAGGTGGTGATAAAGAACCTGCTGCATTTTGTTAGGTCATCAGCACAAAGTGGACTAGTCCTGCCTAATGAGCATGAGTGGTCATGCAGTCACCTCACACCACTAAGTGCTTGGACAGAATGTGGCCCTGGCATAAGAGGCTTTGAGCTTCCCTGCCTTGGGAAAGACCTCAGGATCCTCAGTTCAGGCTGGAAGACAATTCAGTGTGAGCTAAGGCAAGCAGGGAGGAAAAACTCATTGAAAACCAAAAGAAAAGTCACATGAATTTAACTTTTAGTTTGTTGTTTTGTTTTTTTTTAAATAAATGCGTCATCACCTGTATGAACTATCTATTGTGGCTTATGAGGCACATTTAGCAACAGAGGTGCTTTAGAAAGAAGAAAAATATTTCATATTGCTACCAAGTTATCTGTTGATGTTGTTTACTTTGTTTGTTCAGGTTTGTTTTAATGTGAGGCTGTTCCTTACCCATCTGAGAAATCTTGTAGAAATGGGCAGGGGCATGTAGAACAATTTTCTGAATTGATCCATCTAGCCATTAAAAAGATATCAGAGGGTCATTATTATATTTGAATGCAAGAGTAAACTGTAAAACCAAAAGCTGGTGTAAAGGGGGATCCCACAAGGTGTCTGAGTGAGGAATTTGGAGCAAAATAGGTGGGAAGTTGTGGTGAAAAGGCCATGGATCAGGCCCATTTCTGAGTGCTAATGCTGCTGCCGGGGAAGAGCTATTTGTTACCAGTGACTCTCCTGTTGGGATGCTTGAGGTGTCATTTTGGTGTGGTTGCTGGGTATGGTAAGTTGTAAATTACATAAAAGGAGCTAAAAAGTCATTGTGGACTTTCATACACAAGGGAAAATGTCAAAGAAAACTTTGAAGCAAGAATAGGACTAACGGCGCAGTTCTGTAGAAATCCTTTCCCTTGTGAGTAGTCCTATTAACCTTTGAATTGTGATGACACTTATTGCAAGGATCTGTGTTTCAGTATGTGAGTAATCCCACACCTTCAATATGCAGCCTTGCAAGGTTGTATCTAGCCTAAAATGAGTAGTCCAATCAAAGTTGCCCAAGAGAATCAGAAACTGTTCCTTAGGAAGGAGTTCAGACCAGGAACATAACTCCTCTGAAGAATTCTTAATCTAAACTCACTGTTGCAGGAGCTCTTACCAAAGAAGTTTTGATCATGTCTATTGATTAAGGTGGTTTTTTGTATCTTAAAGAGTAAATTGAAAGGTCATTTTTTATATTGATGTGCAAGGAGTTTTATCGATTCTCTTTTATGAGGCATTAATGAAATCTGTAGAAGCCTAACAAGATTGTATAGTTAACCTTGGTAAGGTTGCCTGTTCTTTTTACATTTGCAGAAAAAGGAGAATAGAATGTTCTATTTTAGCATTTTAAATTATGTGGGAGTGAATGAATTTCATGGAATCAAAAGCCTCTTAGCACAGAGAGAGCATGATGTAGTTATACTAACCCATTCACTCCAAAATGTGCTTAGTAGAGATTTTTTGGGGAATACTTTGTTTTGGTGCCTAATAGTACCACATATTTATCCCTATGAAAACAAGCAGGGAAGTCTATCACTCACTACGTGTGCCAGAAATGCCTTCCACAGTCACAATGGTGGTATGTCAAGAGTCTGTCCCACTTTAAAAGAACTGGCAGGATTTATTCTGGAAGTGTACCAAAATGGACCAATCTGTCCCAAAAATATGAAGCTGGGATCAATTTTGCAAAGTTAAAATAAACAGTAGTCACACATAACCCAGTATATTATGCTAGCAGAGGAAGAAATGTAAAGAGCTGGGGGTATCTATGGATTTGGCTTGGTAGAACATTAAATATGATATATTGGATTAAAAAATTATCTACTAATTTAAAACCTATTCATAATAAAATTTGGAAATAATTTTCAGTGTATTATTTTATTCTACACTATTTTCTAAAATTTATTTTCTTTTTATGCAACTTAAATTTATGAAGGCCCTCTTGGCAATTAAATACAAAGCTAATGCACCCTGAGAAAGAATACTTCTGCATAGTGGAAGCTCAGAAGACTTTGAGTGAATATTGTGCATTTTTCTTTGCAGTAAGAAAAACATACTGGAGAGAGGCAAGTATAATTATCTCCATTTATAGATGGCAACCAGAGGAGCGGGAGGCAGGACTGGGGAATGAGCAGACACAGGAATTCCCCTCTGGTGTGCTCACAGAAAACATGGAAGTAATTTGTGGTATGAAAATGGCTGGTATTGCTTGTTTCCTTCAAAAGGATATGGAGAATGGAGGAAGTGGGCATTGGATTTTTACACTACGGTCTGATTTGTGACCAGCCTAAATGCTGCTGGCCCAGCTCATCTTTGCTGCTCATTCTCTTTGGTTGCCAGCAAGATACAGATAAAATTAGAAGTGGGGCTCCTAATGCTGACTTTTGGTTCCACAAATCTGTAATGAGAACAGCATCTGGCTGCAAAAGCTCAGTTGGAGAAGCCCTCTTCCACTATGCCATTGGATCCAACTTAGCTAGTGCCTCTGAGGATCAGCCTTCCCTGTTTTGCTTCATGCTGTGTGGTTTTCTTCAGCCTCTTTGCCTATGTGCGTGAGGTTGAGGTTGTGTGACTCTAATGATACCCCTACATAGCTTTTCTGTTACTCACTGCCCTCATAAAAAACCTCCTTTTCTCCCACCCTATGGACAAGCCTTCCTGGAGCATTTCCAAGATTGTTTTAGCTGTGAAGCTGAGGGGGTGCATCTCTCTGCGCCAAGGGGGCTGGTTGAGCTGTGCTGCAACACCACATCATTGAAATCTGCACAGCTGGAAGTCCCTCAGGGTCTTGGTGCAGTTACGTGGGAGAAGTAGCTCTCTTAGCCCCTCTGTCAGTTGTATTTGAAGAGGACAGAATGGGCTGGAGATGGTGGTGTGGAATTGGTGGAGGGGCATTATACAGCAAGTCAAAATTTGCCTGTGCCTGAAGGGTGAATGGCTTTGCTTCCTGGCCTGGAGCTCCTGTCTCCTTCAGAGTACTACAAAAATCAGTGTGTAAACAGACACATCTCAAAACATAGAATTGGTCTGTAGCCCAGTTATTGCACCTTAATTAGCTGCCATGGGGGCTAGATGTTGTTGTCTCTCTCAGCACAGAAAACAGGTAAAAGTCAGTTCTCCTTTTTTTGTATTTTTTAAGTCATAGTATGTGTTCTATTTTCTGTTTTGTATTTTAAGCAATGACCATTCAGGCTCTGGTGTTTACAAAGTTGTGTCTGCACTGGAGGACAGAGATCTGCAGAACATTAGAGTTTATTTCCTCCTTTGGAAGATATACCTAGAAAATCTTTCTGTGTGGAAGCATCCCCAGAAAAGAGCTGGAGTAACCTTCTGAGATACTGTATGAAAATTGCAAGATTACCTGAACAATGTCTAAAATGCATCGCAGGATGTAAGTGAATCCAAGGACAAGCAGGCATTACTTTTTTTTGTGTGTGTAAATAACACAAAGGACAGGGATTTAGTTGTTTTCCTACTAATTGAACATTTTGGTTAAACTTTCTTGCAGTTTGCAGATGTCAATACATCGATAGATTTATATATTTGAAAGTTAAAAATGTTTTGATTACTGCTAATATTTAGTTTCTGTCTACTTCATCTAAGCTACAGAATTCTTTTCTTTAAAGAACACCAGGGAGTATTTCACCTTGGCACTTCAGTAATAATATAAGGAATAAGCACAGTTGTATATACTATATTCAACTATGTTTCCAGTCAATACATATTCAAGAAAACATGCTCCCAGTTTTGTAACAGAAAACACTAAAAAAAAAAAAAAGGAGAGAGAACTGGACAGGCTAGGATACAAAAAGACAAATGGATGAATACAAAGAAGGGGGTCAATCAATCCTTTGCAAACATAGTATGTGTATCAGAAATGCCAACTTTTTCTTCCTGAGAGTGTACCTGGGGAACTGTGAGACGGTTTTGGTGGCCAGGCTACTGGGTAGGACAGTGCTGAGCTGTCTATAAATGCTTCTGCACAATCCAAGTGACAACAGGAACGAGTGCAAACAAAGCTGTGCTTAGCAGTCAGTGCCTCAGAGCACCAGGCAAAGGTAGGAACATACAGCAGTTGGAGGCATTTGGCTGCTGGGGTTACAACCATGTTCACTGTCCTGGTGACTCCGCTTTCTTTGTCCCTGAACTGTGCACACCAGCCCCTGTGTGTCTGCAGGTGAGTGCACCTGGCCAAACGTCTGTGCTGAGTGCTGACGATGTGTCTATCAGTAAAGTAACAGCTGTTCCAAGGCCTTTGCCACAGATGGTGCTGCTGAGCCCTCTGTCTGCCTTCCACACTTTGCCCAGGTGAGTGATTTATGACGTGGAAAGAGGGTAGCATATATCAAAGGGAAGAAAATAACTACTGACCTATGGGTGCTCCTGTTAGAGCAGTTTGTGTGGCTTCTTCAACAGGCATTGTGCTTTGACAATCCCGTGGTAGAGTTGGGCAAAACCATGAACTGTTTCTGAAAGCCCTAGCCCTGTTCTCAGCTGCATCGTCCCCTTCGCCCCACTGGGCCCTCCCACCCAGCGCTTCCCATCAGTCTGTGAATCCATTAACAATCATAACCTCTTGTCTGCATTTTGTCATTTATGGCTTTATAGAAGTTAAGAAGTGACCTCTGTTACCAGGCAGGCTGTCTGTTTTTATCTTTCCTTTGATGCTGAGGGCTTCTCTGGATTGGGAGGAGTTGGTGCCTTCTCCAGGCTAAATGAGGTTTCTGTCTGTTGTTGAATTTGAGGATATATTTGTTACAATATACAATATATTTGTTACAATTTGTTGTAATATACCTGTGGGGCCAAATGGGTGTTTGAATCCCAGACAGAGTGATTTCCTGCACAGAAGTACCACTGGGTACAGTGGTACTGGCACCACATGTGCTTTAAGAGGCAAGCCACATTGCCCACTAGTTCAGAAACAGGGGTTACAGCCTGGGTAGATATGTCCTAAGCACTTGCACTCATTTGACTGGTCTGGAAAGGAAAATGAACTACTCACAAGTAGAGTCAAGAAGGCAACATATTTTGGACAAGTAGCCAAAAAAACCCTTGCTCTTTTAAAGTGTGGAACAACAGTTCAGGCTTCGTGCAAATCATTATTAGCTACAAAATGTGACTCTGTTGCAGTAGTTTTAAAGTATCCCTGGCTTTCTGGCTGTGATTCACTGTCTTGCCATTTGCTCTAAAGCATCCCTACCCATGCATGAAATCCATCATCTCCCCTTTCTCCTTTCCCTTCTGAGGCATTTTGCATGCTTCAAGTACCAATGCATGTTATGCACTGTCCTCAAGACACCCAGGTGAGGAAATCCTTTAGGAACTGCCACAAGTACTCTCTCACTGCTGTAGCATGTGACACTTTGTGCCTTTACTGTAAGAAGCTGCATGATGCTCCTGTGGGAGGCCAGCTGAGCTCTGCACCTTCAACAGAAGGTCTCACATACCAAAAATCCCTGCTCTGCAGCGAAGTCAGTTCTCTCTTGGGGTGGCTCATGACTTTGCTGTTCAGATGTGGCGAGTTGGTTCTTGGTGTCACTGTAAAATGGATTGCATTCTTGCAATTTGCACTTCAGGGATAGACACTTCTGAAACTTTTGACTGGAGAAACTGGGCTTGCTTTTGGGTAAGATACAGTTGAGGTTTGGGTACATGGTATATTTCTTCTGCTTGAATACAAATAATTAGGCAGGGATTTCCAGTTGGAAGTTCATCCTCTGGTCTGAACACTGACTTAAAACAATAGTGAAGCACAGGATCTTGAAGCAACTTTCATGCCTTTTTTTGGTGGTTACTTTTTCTGGTATTGGGTTTGCCTGGTGCAGGATGATTTGTGGGTTTTGGGGTTTTTTTGTTTGTTTTTGTTTGTTTTGGTTTTTTTTTGGTTGGTTTGGGGTTTTTTCCCAATTTCTTCCAAATCAGGAAGCTATTAGATTTTTTTTTGTTCCAAATGCTATAGTAAGTATGGAACAAAATGACAGGATGAATTGTACTCACCTTGGACTGTCTACCCTCTGGCTGCCCTTCTACACAGAGACACACTCTTACTCTGTTCCTGTGGAAAACAGTGTTAGGGTTAAAATGTTCAGGAATGCCTTTTACTTGTCTGTTGCATTCAAGGTCAGCTTCTTGAAGAATTTAAACTGCTGATAAAAATAGTGGAAAATGGAGTTGCTATTTTTCATATTGTCCTAAGGACATTCCATTCTCTTTAGTGTAATATTATAATTTTTAATGGATGAAGAGTGGCTTACACGCCACTTACATCGTGCTTAAAACATTCTAGTCGAAATTCAGTGTCAATGAGATTTTGTATGGGTCCTTTGCATAGGTATGAATTAAATTCAGAAATGTCATTCATTTGCACAGGGTAGGAAAAAGACTTGAAGGTTTCATTCTTAAATGCACTTTATTACATAGTTTAACACTCTAAATCTTGCTTTGATACTGGGATTATTGCACCTACTTCTTAAAAGGCTGTTTTCAAATCTGTTCATCTAGCACATAATAAATCTGCTTCAGTCATTTAATATATGGTGCAGTTCTTTATACTGCAAATAAATCTGCTTCACTTAATTTATACATTGTAGGGCAAATGCTTGAGCTGGGAAACCGGAATCATCTATCTAATACAACTGCCCACTTCTGGTGACATGGAGATACTGTGCTTTCCATATCAGTCTCTGTCTTTCTTTGGAATATTTTTGAGAGGTTATATTAGTCAGTCATTTATGTATTAATAACATCCTGAAACTTAAGTACAGGGACAGCAACAGTTTTCTGGAGTGACAACCAGGTGATGTTTCTAGATTTTCTCATACTGTAAAGCCATGTCTTAGAAGTAAAATGGTAGGTCAGTGTTCTATGATATGTATTAGCACCACTTAAATGGGCATTAAAGGAAGTTAAGAAAAGGTAGGTGTACTCTGAAGAAGAACTGTAGACTGAAGTGTCACAGGTATGTGTCCATGAGATGGACACATGATGTAGCAAGCAGCAATGCTGTCTCACTGCTGTACATTGGATATGATGTACAGGAAGTGTCATTTTCCCACTGATCCTTATTGACGAGGTTTCTACTGGGGGCTAATGAGACATGTGCCTTCCAGTCCTAGAAATTGCACTGTTGTTTTCTTCTTAAGCCTGCAGGAGTGCTGTGTCTTAATAAGGGCAAAAAGGTGCTGCCCCTGGGCTGAGGCAACCCTCTGAATCAGTCCAAGCTTGGGGATGAACAGATCGAGAGCAGCCCTTCTGAGAAGGGCTTGGGGATGCTGGTGGGTGAGAGGCTGGACATGACCCAGCAGTGTACACCTGCAGCCCAGGAAGCCAAACACACCCTGGGCTGCACCAAAAGCAATGTGGGCAGCAGGTCGAGGGAGGTGTTTCTGTCCCTCTACTCTGGTCTTGTGAGGTCCCACCTGGCTTGCTGCGTTCAGCTCTGAGGAAGGACATGGATCTGTTGTAGCGAGTCCAGATGAAGGACATCAAGTTGATCAGAGGGAAGAAGCACCTCACCTATGAGGAAAGGGTGAGAGAACTGGGTTTGCTGCACCTGGAAAAGAGAAGGTTTAGGAGTGACCTATTTGCAGCCTTTCAGTACCTGAAGGGACCCCACAAGAAAGATGGAGAGAGACTTTTGACAAGGGCATGTAGTGATAGACAGTGGCTTTAAAATGAGAGTAGGTTTAGATTAGATTTTGGGAAGAAATGCCTTACTGTGAGGGTGGTGAGGGCCCAGAACAGGTTTCCCATAGAAGTTGTGGATGCACCATTCTTGGAAGTGTTCAAGGCTGGGCTGGATGGTGCTCTGAGCAGCATGGTGTAATTAAAGGTAACCCTGCCCAAGGCAGGGGGTTTGAAACTACATGATCTTTAAGGTCCCTTCCAAGCCAGGCCATTCTGTGATTCTATGAAGAATGTTTAAAAATGTTCCTAACAAGTGCAACTTCTTTTTCAAGGAAAAATATGGAAAAGATTCAGCAGAATATCCCAGGTGTCTGTTGTGGGGAACAGTGAACCATACTAGGTACTGGCTTGCAATATGGAATATTAAAAGAAGCCTTCAGACAACCCGAGTCTCCAAAACATACTTCAGATCATACACAGAGGGTGTTCAAGCAATGGAACAGGCTTCCTAGAGAGGTGGTTGATGCCTCAAGCCTGTCAATGGGCAAGTTGCCCTTGGACAATGCCTTTAAGAATTTGCTTTAACTTTTGGTCAGCCCTGAAGTGTTCAGGCAGTTGAACTAGATGATAGTTGTAGGACCCTTCCAGCCTACGATATTATGTTTTCTTTCATTCTATTTTATTATATTCTCACCTTTCCTGTTGGGAGGGGAGCTGTTGAAGAATGAGGAGTGAAACATCCATCTGCAGTTTTATACCAACATGTTTGTCTGCCTTAATCTCTTGCAGCCATTTTGTTAGTTATGTTTGCATATATACTTTATTAATCCAATATTTGCCAGTTTTCTTGGCATCAACCCTAATGCAAGGAAAAAACCCTGCCACTTTTTAAAAGTTCAGGAAATTCTTCATCTGTATGTGCTGATACTCGAGGCTTCATTGGCAAGTTTGGGTCTGTAAAGAGTGTGATGAAAACTGGATCTAGGAGGCAAAGCTCTCCAATCATTTTGAGTTTTCCAGCAAAAGTAATTCTGCTGTTGGCTCACTCTCTGACTACAGTAATAACATGCAGGCAAGGTAGGGGTGTTGTGTAAACTATTTTGTATGTAGACTTGACCAATGAGAGCATGTAATTGAGAACTGGCATGTTTCCTTCCTTTTTTAAAAGACACATTACTAGGACTTGCTTTCTGCTTTGTGTTTCGATAATCCACTGTAGCCATCTGTTCCCACTATTTCCCAAGCAAAAAAACAAATGAAAGGAGAAATATGTTAAAGCATGTTAAATTTGCTCTAGTGTAGCCTCAGTCTTTCCTTCCAAGTTTTTCTTCTTCCTGTGACTATGTGAAATGATTTTCAGGAGTTTTGTCTCTGCCTCATTCCTCACCTCCTTTCTCCCCTCACTTCCTCCCAATATACTGTTTTAAATTTGATGATTTTTAAAGTTTCTAAAGCCTTCAGTTAATTTGCATACTTTTCACTGTCATATTTCTTTTCTGCACATCATTTTGAAGGGTGGTCTTGACACAGCAGCAGGTTGCCTCTGGTGGTAGCCCTGCAAGTCATGAGACTAGCCTATCTCTCAAAAAAACCCATCCCCAGACACCTTTTTGTTAAAGTTTCTGGCTGAATTCTGCAGACTGTTTTCAGAAGTTGTCCCAACAGCTATCCAAATATTTCTTTGCTTCTCTGGATGCTGTTGATAAGGTTGATGCTGTCATTAGTTGTAATGCTTTGTATCTCCCAGAGCAAACAGAAGCATTAATGTGTATTAGCATATTTGTCAGTGTGTCACTAGTTTAAATTTCTGTGATTCTTTTGGTCTTCCTCATCACTATTTTTCAGCATCTGTATAAGGTAGTATTGAATTTATTTGTGAATCTTTGAAGTCCATTGAGTTGTGGCATGATTGATCATTTGTCTGAAAATTTGTATTTAAAATGTATTGCATACCTCGGGGTGTCAACAGCATACTTATGATTTGCTATTTTCTAGTGCAAGGAGGCAGGAATGGCTCTTAATATCTTGTATGCCTTGCCAGGTGGAATGGTATATTGCTAGCACAAAGACTTTGGGAATAAAGTGTACATAAAAATTTTCCATGAAAATAATTCCGTGAATACTGGCAAACAGCAAACATGGCTGAATAATACTCAGATCAGATTGTAAATAAAACTAAGAAAGAAATAAGATGGTATATAATTTGTAAAGAAGAATGTGATATAATTCATGTTTTGTCACTACTTTATCTTCTTGTTGCCATTTTTCAGCACCAGTCAGAATTGCTGTGGTTATTTTGAAATGCCCCTTTGAGTTACTGGGTTTTGGGAAACATAAATCTCAACAGCTCTGTTATCACCTTTGACTTACACTGCACATAAAAGGCGGCTCTTTCTTGGGAAACAAGTTGAAAGGAACATCAGTAGCCTGGGGAGGGTAAAGTTGAGAAGTTTTGTGAAGTGGGGCTGGTACCTGAAGCAGGGGTGATGGTGCAAAGTGGAGGAAGGACTCCAGGAGTCAAACCCTGTCACCACAGCAGCCACTTGAGCCGGCAGGGATAGGGATGGGACTTTGCCTTGCTGTTACTTTTTCAGCGAGCACCAATGGGAAGGTACAAGTGAGCCAGCCTGTAGAGGACTTTTTCAGGATACATTTCTACTATTAAAAGAAAAAATCCAAACCAACACAACCAAAATCTGTTTCAATGGCAGAGTACAGTTTGTCTTTCAGAACAAGATGGGGAGTGCTGATTTCCAGCTTGTTTGATTCTGTACTGCTGAGGGCCGAGGAGAATATAAGAGGAAAGTAGGGACAAAACCAACTGAAACATGTTAGTGTGCTCTCCTGCTCTAGCTGTAATGTTTTCTTCCATTGCATCGTACCTCTACCATCACATTAGGCATTTTACCTGAATGTCTATTATTATCTTTTAATTGCAAATATTTGTTTAGAGGAAAGTATCTCAGCATTTAAAATCTCTCTAAAGGAGGAGAAAAAAAAGTAAGCAGTAAAATCTGTGAGACTTCAGATAAAGCTTTTCTTTCTGCAAGTGGTGAAGGGAGATGAAGAAAGAGGGTAAGTCAGAAGGAGAGAGCAGTTCACAAAGTATCTGCAGGGGTGATAAGTGGTGGAAGGCTGTGGAGTGCTTCAGCTATTGGGATTGAGCACATACAGTGTTTCTTGAGTGACTGTCAGCGGTGACACTGAGACCCGTCGGAGACAGCTTAGGCTGGCTCTCTCCCCCTTGGAGAACTAGCACAGCCAGAGCCTCCCGCTGGTATTTTATCAGTGCTTACATGAGGAGTGCCAGCTTATGCTGAGTAACAACGCATCTGCTATCTTGCCTGACTTTTGCTTTCCTCTTAAAAGTCAAGGAGAGTCAGCTCTCAAAGAGTAGATAGCATGCACTGTGATTACAGCCAACGCAGTCACTAACATCTTCCAGATGTTTCATAGTCCCTTGCATCTCTTTCACAATGAAATGCCTCTCATTGTTGCCTGTAATTTCTCTTATTTTCAGCTAAATCTATATAATCTAATGGATACCTTCTTTACAAGGTGTAAACCACTCAATTTTAGCAGTCTGGAATACGTTTACTGTCTGACAGCTCTGTGTGAAGTTTGTTGGATTTTTGTTAACTGGCTTCAGTAGAAAGAGGATTGAGTGTGTAGGAAACATTTGCGTACAGAAGCTTACTGTCAAACAAGGAGTCAGGGAAATAGGTATTTCTTAAATGAGATTATACAAACCAAGATATTCCTGTACATGAAGAATAAGGATTGAGTTCTTGCAGTCCTGCCTGGCTGCTGAAGTTGGGGATTCATCTGTGAGTGTATCGTAAATGCTTTCATCTTCAGCTGGAATCAGTCATTTTCAAGCCCTTCACTAGGCATAAAGTCTCAAAGCTTGGAAGCAGATCTGCATGATTCAGTTGAATAAATGTGTTTGACATGGAAGACAAATATTGTACTCAGTAGAGCAATTTTGAAGTCTAATGCTCTCTTCTCCCAGCTAATTCTAAGGCTTAATTACTGAATACCAATATCATATAATTCACAAATAATTCCCTGTCTGCCTTTTGTTCACTTGTGCCTTTTGTACCATATTATCAACTACCAAAAAGATTATCAGATAGCATGATGGGTTTGCAGATGCACTACAGTGCCAAAAAAATATCAAAATGCAATGACTTGCCAATTTGCAAAGTGGTGTTTCACTGGCTCCATAGGAGTATTTTTCCACTCTTTGGTTTTCCAAGTCTGATTTACATGTAGTAATAAAACCTTCCCTTCATAATACTATTAATCTGCCAAATCTCACAAATTTGAGACAGACTGAGTTGCCTTTGTATTCATTCAAGAAAATATATGCTTTGCCTGTGTAGCTTACAAATTAGTTACCTGCCATCAAATTAGTGTAGTGCTAAGAAATAGGAGAAGAATGAGCCTTTCTGCATGGACAGCTTCTGCCCAAGCATAAACAACTGCAGCTCTACTGACTTTATATTGCATGTTTTTCCAGCAGAGCTCCATTTGGTCCCCTTTAACAGCTTGAGAAGATACTTCTTTTACATTAGTTTCTTGAAAGGCTGAGCTTTCATATGAGAGCTTTTGAGTGTCAGTTTTCAGTTGGTTGAAGTACTGTACACAAAAGGATATAAAAGCAATATATCTAGTACTGGAAATTGCTAGAATTTATTTTTGTACCATAAATTGATCTTATTTTTAGCAATAATCATATTACATTATTGCATGTAGAGATTTGATAGATGTGTGCAGTTTTTTCTTCCTTTAATGAAAAGGTGTCAGTCAGAAACTTTTAGCGTTCCTGTTCTCAATGTAAAAATAAGAGAAAAGGGATTGTTATGGTGAATATGTACCCCATCATCAGACAGAGCAATTCAGTTATTTCACCTGACAAAGAAAAAAAGTGTGAAAAATGGAATGCCACAAAGCCCTTGGAAAGCAGGTTCAGACTTTGCTGGGCACTTACAGTCCCACCTGATAATTGCCCACTCACAGTAGAGAAGCTTTTCACCTTTACGATCCTGTGATGTTGGAGAGGTGCAAGAAGGCTTCATGGAAAGTCTTTGCTCCTGTTAGTTTTTTAACTCTTCATATAAATATATATATATATGCATAATATATGTATAATAGTTGTATAAATGAAAATTTTACTAGAAGCTCAATTTAGTCATGGCTCTCAAGTTCCTTGGGCCAAGCAGGTGAGTTCAGAATAGTCCTTGTTTTCTGAGTTCCTGGCTTAGATCTGCTCCTAAAGTGGAGTGACATTAATCCCCCTGAAATATCACGTATGGCAGCTGCAAGAAGAGTAATCTAGTAGTAAGAGTTGCCAGCCTGCCCAACATAGGTGGAACTTTCTTTGCCTCGATTTTTCTCCACTGTTTGGATTTTTGTGCTGAAGAAGGTCGCAGTAGCTCAAAGCGTTACCCCAAGCATCAGCAATCAGTGAGAGCAGCAGCTTGAGTCTTTGCATGTGAGTTGCCACCACATTCAGTGCTAGCAGGGGTGCAAATTCTCTGTCACCAAACGCAAAGCCATGCACCCTTTGGAGATCATTCAAGGCTGTTGGGTGCTAGGCATGGCTGTGACTTCAGCACAGTGACTTACGTGAGGGGTTGGGGAGATGAGGAGGTTAAAGAGTGGTAGGACTGAAGATAAAGCTGTTTGAGGCAGCTAACAACATAAATTATACTGTTTGTACTATGACGTTGGGTTGGCAGCCATGACTGTGCATAGGGGTTCAGTTTCATTTTCCCTAGTGTGTGTTTATAGAGGAGGCAGGCTGTCACTTGAGGAGGAGGAGTCTTCCGGTGCCTTCTGCTATGTGCCCAGGCAGATGGCTGTGTCCTCCCACAGCTTTCTAGGAAACTATATCAGAACAGCAGAGCTTACTGCAGCACAAAGAACAGCGGAATAGGGTTTCAGAAACCCCAGACCCGCTACTATGCATGCAGAGCAAAAGTGAGGTGAATGGGCTCAGCAAGAGCATGTAGGCACTAGAGCTGAGTAAACCCTCTGAGAAAGATGCACTTTTAATGGTGCTGCTTCAGTGTAAAGTGATCAGTAGCATGTCTCAGAGAAGCCTTGTATTGCTCCTGACCATGTTAAATCTATCTGTGCATGAACAAAGGCTGTCGGTTTCTAGGGCTACCTATCCATTACTTCAGACAAACACATCCAGGGGCTGGAGGAGAAGGATGTTAGAGCACCAATTAGATGGAGTATTAAGGAGCCACAGCTGGCCACTTAGCTTGTCATTAGCAACCATTGCTAGGTTTGAGTCAGGAAACACTAGAAATCTGCTGAGGAGGCCTGAATTAGCAAAATTGTGAGGACAGTTTTGAGATCAGATGTTTGAAGGATTAATTAACTTTTGGAAAAAAACACCTGCTGACAGATGCATAGTCAGTCTTTGAGACTTCAGGGTTAGGTCCACCACAGAGCAGGATGTGATCCTGGGCCTGTGGTGTGGCAGAAGCCATAGCCATGTAACCTCTCCTCTGCCCCAATAGAGCTTGCTGCAGAAGCTGGGCTGCGAAATCAGTGTTGGAAGTGCTTGAGGAAAACATAAAGTCTGAGCTGGAGTTTGCAGAAATAACGAGGGATAATTTTTGAATGATGAGGGGTGTGCATCAATAGCAAAGCTGTGTGTTGAATCCTGCTTGTTTGTCCATTCATTTCTCATTTTGTACTTGTACCCTCTAATGGCTTCAGGCCCCTATTTTAACATGAAGATCTTTTTTAGCTTGCTGACCTCCAGAAACTACCATGAAGCTGAGTTCATTAAGCTTCAAAGTTTTTCAGCCTCAGCAGGGGCTGAAGAACCACCTGCATATAAAGCACTGTTGAAGGAGCACAGTAGTATTTTATTAAAGCAACACATCATGCAGGTTGATACTTCTGTAGCACCAGTCCCTAGAAAGAAAAAAAATTGCCAGAGTTNGGGTAGGGGTGTGGGGGAGGAATTTTGCCTCTTATTTGCGAGAAGCTTTTAAGAACGGGTACTAAGAGAGTACTTTGTTAACAGAGACTTCTTCAGCCACTTTCCCTCTGATTCAGTGTTATTGCAATGTGTGGGACTCTTATGGCTGTTATTGCCATATAATGCAATGAGTGACAAACACTACTTAGCATACTGAATGGGGGCACTGTCCCTAGCTTAATCTACCTAATGCCCCCATTGCAACATATAAATAGATTAAGAGAGAAAATTCAATAATTTCTCCATTTTCCCACCAGAGCAATACACATTACATGTTCCTTGCCATCTAATTGCATTACATGGCAGGGATGCAATAAACATTTAATGGCAGTCACAGTCATCTGTCACTTTCCTTTAGGTTGGTAATGCTCAGTATGATTTACATGCTTAATGCTGAACATTTTCAGGGGGAGGAAGGGAGAAGGATATGAGTAACCCACATCAAAGAAGTTGTGCTTTTAGTGAAAATATTTTCCTTAATTAGTTAAGAAAGAGATTGAGTACCTAGGGCTCCTGAGGTACCTTAATTAATGCCTCATGAAGACAGGATGGGACTTTAAAAGTCTTGCTCCTGATTTATCTCCAGTGGTACTATAGTTTTGCGCAAGTATATTGCCACAGAAATGAACCTGAAGTCACACCAGTGAGTTAAGTGCAAATAATTTTAAGCATTTAGGGAAAAATGTTTGGCTCTTACTCTAGTTTGTTAAGTAGACATCTTCATAAATCAGTGCATTTCAGAGGGAGGTGCAGTGTGTATATATGGGTCTGATATACGTATATATTTCAGAAAATAGTAATAGGGATGTAATTGGTCTATACAGCAAATCTTCCATATGCTTCAAGAAGAACAGGGTGGTTTTGTCACGATAGCCTGTAAAAATGTGGAAGCTATGAAATACATTGTTTGTGCTGAATGCTAATGGAAAACCTACAATTTCCTGTGGATACATTATATTATATTCCCCCTACCCAGGCAAGGTGAGGGGAAGATGCTCCCCCACACTTGTGGTGAAACTGCTCTGCTTTGCATGTGTAGGGTTTTACCATGTGACAGGTAACACATTCCACATCCAGTGGCAAACCGCAGTGGTTTCTAAAGAGGGAGAACTAGAGTTTTTCTTGTAGCAATATCGAGCTGTTCTTTTGAATATATAGGCCATTTGCTTTATTGAGCAAAGTTAAATGACCGTTTCAAAAGGTGTCTTCTCCACACCAGTGTTTTTCAAATTTACTAGATAGGCATGAAATGTTACAGGCAAGTAAATCCCGATATAGGTTAGAAGACACAATAACAAAGTTAGTGTGAATTAGAAGAACAATTTTTAAGGCACTAGGAAGGCACAGGCTTATTCTGGACAGACCACCAGCAAATCATCATCTGGTGAAAACTTTCAGCCAGTGTGAATTTGAGCCAAACAGTAGCCTGCAGGTGACTGTCTCTGTAGCCCATTAACAGTCTCTTGAGGCCTGCAATCCTGCAGCTGAGCCCATTTCTTACTCTCTTAGAGGCCAGTTCACGTTTAGATTTGCTTTGCTGTATTTGTGTCTTGCAAGCAAATTGGGGAGCAACTGTGCTCTGTTACAGCATTGTGGTACCCCAGCAGTCAGGCAGTTTCCCTTCTTCTGTGGAACCCCAGAAGGGTTGTTCTAAAATTTTGTCTCTTAATTTTTCTTTTGTACCCTGTAGAGAAAAAGAAGAGAAATGAGTTTTAGTTTTCCTGTCTGTTAGGAAGTCAGAGTTGATCTTAGGATCTTTCACCAAAGGATGGGATAAGCAGAACAGAAATCCAGTGCTGTTCTAAAAAGAGCTCCTGGAAATCGTGCTCAGCCAGGATGAAACACAATGTGTGTGTGTTATGCAAAGAGTGACGTATTGATAAACTCACCTCTGTAGTTTGCCAGCAAGTTTCCTGCTATATGGTGCTCTGGGCATCTGCTAATTTGACAAGGTCACTTGTCGTGGCACTATCTGCAATGCAAACAACCACTAAAGGTGGCAAGGCAGCTTTTCTTCTGTGAATCACTAAATCACTAACTTCTGTGTCACTGAAAAAGTATCCCAGCTACTGTTTGTGTCCTTCTCAATCAATATCCCCAGACAGAGTATCCATGTCTTTTATCCCCCACAGGAATGACTAAACCTCTCCAGCAGTTCCGAATCACTCAGCTAATGGGCGCGGGAGCATAGACCTTAATTGTCCCTGGCAACAACACAGCCGCTTCTCTGCTTTGCATATCAATACTGTACATGTCTGTCAGCTCGGGGGCAAATTGAGTTATGGAAATACTAGGGCTGCTCTGCGAGCACGTGGCGTTGGGTTCGGGGCGCACTGACTTGGTTCTGTGCCAGCAAACCTGGGCTGGTGACACCCCGCGGACGGCAGCTACTTGTCGCTCGTCGTTCAGGGCGAACACATCGTGCTGCCTCCGCCAAGCTGCACGATGCCAGTTCGGCGCAATGCCCCCCGATTCCCAGCCCTGGGTGCGGGTCTGTGTCTCCGGGAGGGGATGAGGATAAGCGGCGGTGACACTCAGGCGAATGGTGCCCGCGCCCTCTGGCGGCCGGCCCTGAGCAGCGAGCGCCCGACCGCCCGCGCAGCGTGGTGGGTTTGAGCATCGCTTGCTTTGAGAACCCGCGGTGGTGTTACCAACCTCCCAGTGCAGCTTTAGTGCTGAGAAGCACTCGAAACCTTTAAAGCATTTTAATGCTTCCCCTAAACCCCCATGAAACTACCTCCACGGCAATTAAAAAGGAAGATTAGCCCTATTGCTATCAGTATTTTAAGAACCTGGAGAAGATAGTAATGACTGAAGTTTCGATTGTATTGCATGTACACTTTGGACTCATCTCTAGTTATCTTTAACAGTAAAAAAACCACAACTCACAGAGTTATTAATTTGCTGTTTCATATTTTGTGGTAAGTCTTGTAGCTTTCTAAAAGAAGCTAAGGTACTAATGTAGCCCTAACAAATACAAAACTCCAGGTCTTTTCTTTATAATAGATAAAATGCAGTAATTTGCAGGGCTAGGTAGGAGAACTTGTGAGTGTCGATGTGACTGCTTGATGGATACACTGAATTTGGGGATGGCAGAGCAGGAATGAATTCTACACCATCCCTTCCTGTCCACTTAAACATAAGTACATGCTTTGATTTAATTTTCTGCTAATGAGATGATATTTTACTGTACTGAAAAGATTGCAAGGATTGCTCCCTGTTTGTGCAGTTGGGATTTTGTGGTCTGAGGTGCTGGGAGCTTTGTTTTTACAAGTAGCAAGTGTTTAAGAAATCTTCCCATAAAACTAATATCAGAACAATACAGTAGGTTGTATGGTCCCCACAAATCTGCCCTTTCTCCCCACCTGCCTGACTCTGCTTTCCCTGGACATATCTGTGTTCATGAGGGAGTGCGCGAAGATGTCACCTCTTACACACTGGCTTGAATATTCATCTTTGTTGCTGGTTTATTATTGTGCTGCAGGCCTTGTTAGAAATTTTGATAGAAACATGCATATAGATACAGTCATGAACACATTTATTATTTGCAAATTTATGCTTAACTTTGGCTATTACATAAACAAATGAGAACAGCCTGTACCAGTATTACTAAACTGCCTGAAATATTCAGTTCAGTCAGGTCTTGTAGTGATGTAAATTGCTGTAACTACATTCAAATCAATGTTACAGTGCAATTTAGAGCAATTTGAAAATCTGGCCACAGTAGATATTATTTGTTAATAATCAGGGGAGAGAGTTTTATTTATTCCTTTCAGGATGAAATCAGAGAAGCTTTGATTTAAAACCAAAGTGAAACTATATATAATTAGTTTTATATATCCATGTTTTAGAAGCACACATCATAAACCAGTATAAAAAATTCCAGCCCCTGGAAATATTCTTTTTTAAAAAAAACCTCAAAGCTAAACACATTTCCACAGCACACAAAGTGTGACTTCATCAAAAATAATAATGTTTTTAACAAGCTGTTTTCATACTATGAGTCAGCATAAAGGATTCTGTCAGAGAGGAAAGCTATTGAGGAGCATTGGGTAGAGGTTACTCAGCATCCCTTTTGACTGGCTAGCCCAGAAGGGAAGGCTCGAAAGCAGAAGAGAGTGCTTAGCATGGCTCCTTACAGGACTCTTGCAGGAGTGATGTGTCAGTCCTTGGACAGAGAAAGACACTCATCTATTTTGCTCATTTCAGATATTTCTGGAAATTTTATATGCACATGCATATATATATCTCAATATTTATATATATAGACAGACACATATACAAGAATGAGACAAATTTAGAAAGCAATTTCCATCCTACTGCTGTGCAAATAGCATTTCTTTATTGGCACTGTGTTGGTACTGTGCTTTAAATGCAATACTGGCAAATGCTCAAGGCTTTGCACCCTCAAAGGAAGGTGTTGATTCTTCCCTTTCCACCACAAGGCAGAGGAGACATCACTGTCCCTCTGTTATGGCAGGAGGCCACAGCTTGCACTCATGTTAAATGTCTCACAGAGCGCCCACAATAGAGCAAGACTCACTGTTCAAGAGCTTTAGGGACGCAGGTGTGAAGGGAAACCACTCAGGCCCAGGGTTTGGCAAGGCAGGGGGGAAATGCTTCTGCCACCATGGAAGCTGGTGCTCAAAACCTGAAAGATTCCTGGGAGTTTAGTGGCTGTGCAATGCAGGCAGGATGCTGGTTTTACAAGTCTTATCTGTAATGATTTGGGGGTGGGAGAGACTGTTGGCTTTCTCAGACCCGCTCTGCCTGGCAGCAAGCATGCTTTTGCTCTGCTGCACTATCTATCATTACCTATTCATCAGAAGATGTGAGAGTCAGCTGCTTGGTCCTCTGAGTGTTCTGCCTTCCTTTAATGTAATCCTAAATTGCTTAAAACTTTATTTGTAGCTGTAATAGCCCGTGCTATCCTAATTTCTGTCTGCATGTTTGTAAAATCATAAGTCAGCAGCCATCAACATTTGAAATCATTGCAACATATTTCAGTTATATCCCTTTGATGCTGGTAAAGACTGTTTAAGAATAAAATAACAACCCTGCACTTAATGCAATAAAAGTTTCCCCAAAACTGGTTTATACTATCATCATTCATTCAGTATGGTTGAAAACATTTTGTATAATGCTATTAGAGTGACTTGCCAGTGAACAATACAAGTTAATACTGATTTTAACACACCCAAATGATTCTTTAAATCCCCAAATGCTTAACGAAAATTTTAATGTAGTCTTATGAAAGAATTCATGGACGTGAGCTGGATAGCATGCAAAGAACAGTAGATTCATTCCAGAATACAACCTGATATATGATATACTTGTTTATCTTACCTACCCTCCAGGTAAACAGATTCATGGCTCCATAAATATTTGATATGGTCTCTTCTTCCCCCCTCCCTCCCTTTTTTTTTCATTTGGTTTTTTTTTTTCCCCAATATCACATAAGTGTTTTAAGGCTCTATCTGCATTGGGAAAATTAATAAACAAACTCCAAGGTTTAGCAGTGATAGGAGTCTTGGTACTGACAATGCTTTGTACTCAGACCTATTTTTAGCACCACTTCACAATAATGAAATCTAGCTGCCTTGAGTAGCAATGGGAATTTGCCCATCTGACCTCATCCTCTAATCTCGTTTCAACTGTTTTAATTTCTGCTTCTGTATGAACTGTGTTCTCAAGCCAAGGGGTGAGATGTGGAGAAGGGAAACCTGTAGTTTAGGATAAGAAGTGATAACAGTTACTTAATTTGTTGGGCCTTTATAAGGTCAGAGACCTGAAAGCGTGCTTGCATTGTAAAAGTGGAAAGCCAAAGAGGAGGTGTGAGTAAATGAAAAACCAAAGAAAGAGGGGTCAGAAGGAGATTGGAAGAAGAGGTATGAGAGTCATGCCAGCAGGATGGAGATCCCACCTTCCAGTCCAGGTTTGCACAGATCAGCTGGGTCAACTGGGAAAGGAGAGCCTCTTCACTCCATTGACCCTTCCCTCCTCTCTGCAGCTGGAGATTTTACTACATCTGTATAAGCCAGAGATTAGTATGCGCAAGAAACTCATATGAAGTTGAAAAATCATTTTACTTGTAAGCCACCGCACAACAGCAGACACTAATATATCTGAGTCACTAGTAAAGTAGGTTAGATTTGAATTAGTGACCTATGGTGAAAAATTCTGTATGCCACTGGCACTCCCTGGAGGAATGCATTGCCCTTTCCTCTGTGTGGTCATTAAGCAAAAGTTACGTTGTATCTCTGACTTATGCATTAAGTGCTAAGAGAAGGAAAATACAGAAGGTATACAGAAGAAATACCTTACTCTACCACTGCACAAACTTACTAATATCTGTGCAGCTTTGTATTTTCTCAATTTTTTCCCCAGTTTTTTTGAAGTCAGAATTTGCTTTGCAAGAAAGACTTGGCATCCAGGTTGCAATGTGAAATAATGATAAGTATTAAAAGTAGTTCTTGTTGCTGTCTATTTTCTTTTCCAGTCAGAGAGGGACAAAAGCATCAAGGGCATATTGATGTTTTAACTACTGGTGTCCAGCAAGCACTGCATTTTAACATTGGACAGCAAAGGAAGCATCAGCTGAGAAACCACTAGTCTCTCTCCGGTCTGATTTTCCTTTCTGTTCTGAAACCTCCATTACTTGCTCCATCACCTTTTCCTTTTTGCACTGATATGAATCATGGAAGGTTGTTTCCTCTGCACAGAGGAAGAGGGAATGTGGCCCAAATGGCTTCATCCTGTTGAATGCAGTAGAGTAGATGGCTTTGCATTCCCTGCCATATTTAATTTACCCATTGTTTCCTCTCTCTGGGGTACCAAGGAGGGTGTCAACTGAGTCTACAGCATGGCATGCTTCCTCTGTGCACAGGACTGGCAGGGGCACACTCAGGGACACTCCAGTGTCACTGCTGCATGTGCCTTAAAGCACAAACTATTCCACTCTGAAAATTGCTTTGAGATTCTAAATTGCTTTTTTCGTCCTTCGGGATGAAAAGTTCTATATCAGTGTATTATTATTAATGACAATAAATTATTCTTGAGGCAGGGAGACTGCTTCGCTTCCTATGGAGTGAAATGAGTAAGCACTTTCCCGTGAGTACACTCGAAATAAGAAATATCAGCAGATGAGGCCAACAGCCAAGCAGCCTGATGTTTCACTGCCATTCATGTGATCTGCTTGCTGAAACGGCCGAAGAAGATGACCTGAAGAAGGGGTGTGCCATACTGCTAGAGGCATGCTCCAGGTGGCAGGGCTAGTGCTAGCCCTACAGCTCACTGGTCATGTTTGCTGGGACCTGGCTGTACCAACTCCCTCTTTGAGAGGTTCAGTGAAGTCCCAGCTTGGTGGCTGAAGCATTTCCACTGTTTGTTTTTCTGGGATCCCTTCCAGTTCCTCTGAATCGGCCTTTTGTTCACCCATCTCCCCTGCATGCACATGGTCCTGCAGTGCTCCCTGGGCCCCTGCTGATTGCTCACACTGCTTGGGTGGGAGTGGTTTGGGGCCAACTAATGATTATGAGTCAAATTTCAGTAACTTCATCCCTGACTTTTGGCAACACCTTGGTCTCGAGTTACTTCTAAAACAGTCAAGTTCATTACTGCAGGCTCACGAAAAGAAGAAATAAGCGCCTGCGCTTATCACTGGCTATGGAAAAGCTTGTTTTTTCTTCTCCTGCTGCTGACTTTTAAATATTCAGGATTTATTGTTTTGGAAGGTGCTCCGTGCAAAGACATATTTCAAAAGGCAGAGGGGCTGACAGCGCTCTGGCATTTTGAGAGCTCTGCTAACAAAGTGAGTTTTGCAAAGATGCGTTTCAACCAGGAGCAATAGAAATGTTTAATGTGATGGATCTGTGGTCGGGCTTAAGCAGGAGCAGTTTTGCGCAGGCTTGAGAAGGAGAGAAGTGGAGGAATGACAGGTCGTGTGATGGCAGATTTGTGCAGCAGTTCTTTTCCTTCTGTTTTTACAGTAAGTGAGAGGCTATGGCAAACCGTTCAGTGCCAGGAAGCCTGCTTTCTGAAAGTAATCAAGACACTGTGAAGAAAAAAAACAGTTGTGAACCAACCCCCCAGCCACTTCATACCAAGTTTTCAAGGCTGAACTAAAGCCAAATCATTAATTTTTTTTTTTTCATTACTTGCTGTTATTTCCTGTAAAATGTGTTTCTTTGCTAATTTGAGAACAAACAAGGTGAGAAGGCTAAAAAAATCCCCAAACTCCCCTAAAATCAAAAGACCCACCACCTTTCTTACTTTCTACAAAAGCTAAAGGGAATGAGGCAGCTGATGCTTTTGACAGAGAGGGGTGGAAGGGGGCTGGAGGGGTAGTGATGGTTTTATCCAGGGGGGTATTTAGCACAGGAAAGTACTGCTTCATGGCAAATCCTCCTAGGCAGACTTACAATACAGCTGCAGAGAATAACTAGCCCAAGAAGTGTGTGCCCACCCGTCAGCGAGGCCATGACCCCGTGACACAAGGTCTCTGGCAGCAGTACTGCCCCAAGGGGGACTTGCAGCCCCCTGCCTCTGCTTTGAGCTGTGTGCATCACCTCTGTGGCTCTGCCAGCTGGGTTCAAAACAGCTTGTGAAGCTGGTGTTGATGCCAAGGCCACTGTACTCTGGAGACTCAGCTTGAGTATGTAGAAGCTGTAGTTGCTTACTCATGCTTTTGTGGGTAGTAAGGTACTTCTCGGCCCTGTGTGCATGTGTCCTATTTCCACACCTGTATGCGTGCCTTTTTCAGAAATTTGGAAAAGAAATAAGTGCAGTCCATCTTCTCAGGAAAATGTTCTGAACAACAGCAAACTCTTTTTCCCCTTAAAAGAAAGGGTGAGGAATACAGCAGCTGTAGACTTGAGTTGTTGGGGGTCTTTTGGGGAAGACTAGGTAGGAAATTCTCTTGGAGGGTTTGGTGGAGAGCATTACAGCTGAAAAATGTCATTTTTCTGAAGAAGACTAAAAGAATAGTAAAAGGAAAATCTGTTTTACCCACACCATTGAGATACAACACTGACAAAATGACGAGGGCCTATGTTTTAAGTGTCCTTTTTTTTTCTTTTGTGTAACTGTATAAATTTTCAAATAAACACGTTTTTGATTCAGAGATGCTGGGCTAGATACCCTATGTCTGTGTGCCAACAATAAATAGAAGGGAAATAATGAGAAGGTAGAGAAGCATTTTCTTTTCCTTAAAGCTGCCCTATAAGTTCAGCATCTGATGAGCTTTCCCATCTTCTAGAAGTAGGAGCTTAGGTAAGATAAGCAGGGGAGCAGGTATGAGCTCTCCTGGATCTGTTCTGAGTCACACACATGGCAGATTGTGATCCTGGGCTCACATGTAGCACTGGGTGTGCATGTGGCTTTGAAAGGCCCAAATTTGGAAAGCTAGCACAGTTAGTTTTAAGATATGTTTTTGTGGACATTCTTGTGAATGATGGAATTAGTAGGGTTCGCTGTAGCTGTTATTGTTTGGGTCTGCCAGCGTAATAAATTACAAACAGGCAGAACTGGTGGGGTTTTGGTCTCATAGGACAGTCTGTTTTAGCCACAGCTTTCATGGACAAGAGGTAAATGCAGAAGAAATGCATCTTGCTGCATGATGCAATATCATCACCAAAAAAGTGTATATAATAGAAAGATCAAACCACGCTAACTAGACCACATCTTGACTGTGGTGTTCTTCATTCAAAATGGGCCAGAATTTAATGTCCATTGCAGCGAACCAGCCTTAAAATTGTTAGGCTAGCATACAAGCATTTACTGGCTTTGTCATTAAAGTGGAATTATGTAGGTCCAAAGAACTAGTGCTATTATTGAAGGCTGGAAACTAGACCTCAGGAACAATAAAGGATTCAGATTTGCATGGATGCTTGTGGGGGGATTTTTTGGTTGTTTTTGTTTTTTGGGTTTTTTTTTGAGAAGAGAGAGCAGTTTTCCTTCACTCAAAGACATGAGGAGTGGATGGCCAGGGACCTATATTCTTTTTCTCTTTCCTTTTCTGGATTTAATTTTTTTTTCAATGAGACAAAAATAAGGGAACCATTTATCTATTTTTATAGAGAACAATTTAATATGACCTAACAAGAACATTAACAGAACAGAGGCTGAAAATGATAAAGCAGACCACTAATAATCTATTTGCATGGTGTTGTGTGTGTGTGTGTTGTGTTTGGGTTTTTCTTGCAGCTACTGTTTCAGGTAGTTCCATTTTTTCATCTATTTTCATCATTGTTGTACTCTGGTGACACTGGTTTCAGTGTCAGTGTCATTGTATAACAGCAAGTAGGTCCTTGTGCAGTTCTGCTCTCCCCTCTGAAGCCAATGAGTGCCCTGTTGGCAAAAAGGATTTGCTGATTTGTGATTCTGGTGCTTCAGCAAGACACACAGCAGAACCAGAAACCATATGATGAGAGTGTCACCTCCACAACTCTCTGCATGTAGAGGGTTCAGGCCTGCCTCAAGAGGCTGGCTCTGCTGGCCTCAGAGAGACTGCTCAGGTGAGGCGTGGACAGCCTGCACCTGAAATGAAGCATCCTTGTGACACAGGAAATTCAGTGGGAATGGATCCTGCCTTTCTGAGAACTGGCCGGGATGCTTGCTTTATTCTTCTCAGTTTTGGGAAAAGTGTGAAGTTTCTTTAAATGGGAACTTTAATGATCTGAGCAGTGCCAGGGAGTCCAGCTTCCCTACAAAACTGACCTCTTCCAGGAGACAGCTCTGATCGCAAAGATAAGGCTGCTTTGTAAGAAGCCATCCCCTGCCCCCTGGGGTCTCCTTTGTGAAGTGTGCTGAAATGAAGAGCAGAAGGACGGATCCTTTGGTCCAAAGTGATAGTGAGAAAGAAAGGAAGCGTGACCTGAGTTTCCCTAATTATAGCTTTAAGCACAGAGATCCAAAGCCCAGGGTCTGGTCTTTGCCCCCATGCCTTTTCTTTTCCTTGATGTGAAACAATCCCGTAAGTGTGATAGCTGGTCTGCGGGTATCCTAGCAATGATGTGTGTAGCCTGGAAAGATTGTCTGCTGTTTTGCATCAGAGCTCTCTTTATTTATGTGATTAAAGTTACAGCACATAATCTCTCTATCCTCTCTTAAATATCAAAAACTCCAGGATTTCTTTAACCAAAAAGTCAAGCTAATATTTAACGTCTCTGATAGATTGTTTACTAATATAATTGAAAGGTGCATGCTGGATAACACAGGGTAGGAACTTTTTTACTTTCAAGATTGTCTTTACAGATTGACAGCAAATACCACATTTGAAAAATTGTAGCAAGCCTTAAGATGTGGAAAGCCAGCTCTGGTTGTGAGCTGTGCCCACATCTTCTGTATCTCATCTTCTTAAAAAAAATTGCCTGTTTCCTAAAAAAAAAAATAAAATCATCAGTTTCTGTTTATTTCTGCATCTGCTGTAACAGTTTTCTATAGCATGATGTGTGAGTGATGATTAATTGGTTGCTTTTGTTTCAGTTTTAAGGTTTCTGCAAGTGAAAGTGAGAAAGAGAGTGTGAGCTGGTCTTCTGCCAGGGGTTGTCATTCATGTGGTTGACAACTCCATCTCTCTAGAAGGCCATATAATAATGTATTTCAAAATAAGAAGTCAGTTAAGAGGACATGCATCACTTTGAGAGCATGTTCAAAGTGAGTGTCAGGCATGTAATTCAAGAGCACTTCAAAGCAGGGCTCCTGAGAGAAGAATTAAGAGGAGTGAAGCATGGCTGGCAGTCCCTGTGTCCTTCCCAACCTAATTTTTCTTAACGGTAGAGATGTGGCTTTTTGACTCAGTCTCAAAGACTCCATGTTCAGCGTTACTGGCTGTGCCTGAGCACTGATGTTGGCATCGATGCAGGTTCAGCCAGATGGTGGTGCCCTTCCTTCCATACCACCATTCCACGGACAGAGACAGCAGTGAAATTGCTCATGGTATTGTCACACTGTAAATGGCTCTGTTAATATAACATAAGTGTGTGGCAACCACCGCATCCAGAGTGACCTTGCTAAGCAGTATCCTGCACTCCCCTGGTAAGAAAAGGCAGCACACGTGGTGATATGGATCTGTGGTGTGTACTGTTGATTCGACAGCAGCAGCAGGAGTTGCATCCCTGAATCACTTGTATGCCTCTCCTTTAGAGCTTGATCTGATTCTTGATGGTTGCCTCACTTTCTTGCTACAGCTACCATTCAAAGATGAAGTTTTGGTGTAAACTGATGTTTTCCTTTGCCATGGGACCCCACTCAGTAGCCTGGCATTCTAGCCATAGTCATGTGAGTGTTAGGAGGGGTACTAGGGTCCTGTAACAACCTGAGTACTTTTATGTTTTCTGAATAATAAAACTGGATGAAACTAGCATGTGTTAAATGGCTCATAAGGTTGATTGAGGAAGATTTTATCAGTTCTTGTCTCAGTCTTTAAATTAGTCTTATCCTTTTTTCCATGGCATTCCTTTGGACTAATGTAAAGACATTATTTCTCTTATCTTGCTGTTTCCGTGCAATATGCCTACTGTCCTGGGTTAGGGTAGCTGTTCTGTGACAAGTGTGTATTTTAGTGTCACTGTAATCTTATCTAAAATGCATATCAATACATCGAGCCAGAGGGAATTTTAAACTCAACTTCTCCTTGTCCTATTAGAAAGAGGAATATATCTTAGACCCGTTTGTGTCTTAAGTGAAATGCTGTTTTCTGAAATTGTTGTCATTTTGGGTCCAGGCACATATTGTGTGTCAGTGTTGCTGGGCAGAAGACTTCAATGATTGCTGTATGTTATCCCCAAACCAAAAATGTCAGACAACTGCAGACAAGAGGATCAAGCTTATGTCAGTGAAACTGCAGGTTGTTTTCACCTTTAGGTAGCTGGTAAATGAAAATTACTCTCCAATATCTCAGAGAGAAGTGCTAGAAACTATTAGCTGAAAGCTTTCTGCCTGATAGCATTAATTTTCTATTCATTTCATTAAAGGGACATTTTTGGAGAAACTTGTAATTTACAACGTGCTCCTAGCAAAATAATAGCTTCGGGAAAAACATGTAATAGCTCTCCTTAATCAAAACAAGGGCAAGTTGTTGCTTATCCAGCTGAAGAGCTGGGTGTCACTAAAGCTTGATTTCACATTTCCCATTAAACATTTTACATTAGTTTTAAAAAACTGTATATTTTTTGAAACTGTGTTTTAAGAGAAACATGCATATATTTCAGTAAATGCCTATTTGGTTATTTGTTTGTTCTGAACATGTTTATCCTACTGTTTTCCTTTTTTTATTCCTATACCAGTCTTTGTCCGTGTCCTTTGTTGATTGTGACGTATCAGGCAAAAGGAAACAACCTCAAACTGTTGGATTAAAGAGAATTCTGACCCTGTGGGATAATGTAGCAGATACTACCATTGCTTAGATAAAAGCTGATGATTAGACCTCCTGATGGAGCTGAATGATTCTTGTCTTAGTCACGTAATAAATCAGGTGGGAGTTTCTGCAGGCACTTGCGCTGTTACTCTCAAGATCAGCTCACACTGACTCTACACATGTAAATAATTAACACAAGATGGAAGGAGATCCAGAATTAAACCACTGATTCTAGTGGGGCTTTTCAGAGAGAGGTGGGTGCAAGCTGGCTGGAGATAGCTAGGACTGCAATCTTTAAATATATTTAGATACCAAGTCTAGATTCCCATGGATATTTAGAAAACAGAGTTCATTTAAAATGATTATGCCAAAAATTTGCTGGTTTTTTTTTTCCTGGGATACCATTGTCCTGCTTAGCTTACCCTAAGTCTGCCTTTAGCTGGGTGTTAGTTTGTACTATGAAGTTGTGATTCCTCTTACATTATCTTCTCTGTGCTTTGCAGTTAACAGTTCCTGCAGCCTGTAAGTTAATTAAGCCTCAGAACCTCAATTTACCACAAAGGGTTATGATTTCATTACAAACAAATAAAAAAGAAAGAAAATTTATATATAAAAGAAGAAATAAATTTCTGAAATAACACAGCAATTTAGTAGCTGTAATCCTTTGCTTATTGCTTGTGTACTTATGAGGACTGGCAGCATAGTGTGCCATGTCTTAGTACCTCCCAAAATCTGGGTGCTTGTGCTCTTTCCCAGAAGACTAAGACAGTAAAGCTAGGGCCTGTTTTTGAAAGTTAACTATACAGAGTTAATTTTTTAGAGTATGTACTGTGTTGGATTTTCAGAACTGCAGATGATTTCCATTGTTAAATTTATGGTATGGTGGTTGGGTGGAGGTGGGAAGAGTTCTGTGACATGGTGCAGGACCACAGTGGTATGGGTTGTGGACTACCATGGCTCATGGCTTTTCCCTTAAAGTACCTGTCAGCATTTCTAGCGTGTCTGTGCAGACTCCCCTGGCAAAGGACAGACTAACAGTTCTCTCTGTTTGGACAAAATGAAAACTGAAAAGCCTTTTCAGACTAATGTGTACCTTTCATTTGGGTTCCTTACTCTGTGCAAGAAATGTATTTACATATTGTAGTACGGCAGAGTTAGAGGGATGAGATGGGGCTTTTTTGTGTTGCGACAGGAAATTTGTGATTAGTGCTGCAACAAAATTGTACTTTTTGGTGCAAATGGCTGACTTTACTAATAATGGTGTCGATGCACATGGGGAGGAGCAGAACGAAGAAATAATTGAGAAAACCATGAAGAGCAATAATGTTCCCCAGAAATAGCTGCTTTTTTTTTTTTTTTTACCTTAGATATATAAAGCATGGCATGCAGTGCTCTTGCCTATATTGCATTCTCCATCTGGCTGGTTACTGAAAGCTCAGATTCTCCTGGGTTTTTCTGAGTTATTTACTTTAATATTCTGCCTTTTATAGAAAAGATTATCTTACAAACTGGATTCTCCATAGTGGACAGATTTTTATTTTTTAATCCTGTTTTTGATATCTAATTCTATTTTTTCCTCTTGAATTTAATATCATTTCTCCTGATACACATAGGTAAATGCACACAGGATTTCATGTCGGGTTTTTTTATTGTAGTAGTGTCTCACGCAGAGATTCTTGCCACACTTGATTGAGAAGTAGCTCCTATGGGTTTCAGAGAATTGTTCTATACATCTAGCTTAGGGACTGAGAAATCCTTATGTGCCTTGTTCCCTTTACATGGGGACTACAGCCAAAGCCCAATTAATACAGAGGGAATCCTTCCACTGACTTCAGTTATCTCTTGGTCAGGCTGCCTGTCTTTTATGGTTCATTATCACCAAGCATATCATAATAAATATATTTATCCCACTACATGCCTGCGAGGTAAGGAAGAGGTAGTCTTTCCACTTTATTGATGGGGATCTGAAGCACAGCAAGATGAAGTGCTCGATCTGGAAAGAGGCTGAATTCAGTTATTGAAGCCCTGGTTTAGTTAATTTCCAACTGTATGCCACCAAAAGGCCCTGGCAAGTGGCTGTAGGTGCTGGTGGAATGTATATATCAGGTGATGCAGTGATCACGTGAAGTACTGTGGAAACAGTTCTGGGAGCACAGCTTGGGATCCAGAACTAGCCATCCTTCTGAGCTGAAGGCCTTAAGTGAGAACAGAAAATCTGCTTTCTCTCTCTCCTTGCTCTATTTACTCACTCAACATTATGCTCTGTGGCATGTATGCAATGAGAATAAAATCCACTCTGCACAGACTACTGCTTGGAGGCTGTAGGACCCTATTTACAGATTATGGACCTGAGTTATCTGGAACTGAGCCTGGGCAGTGAATGCCCCACTATGTATTGCTCTGCTTCACTCCTGTGAGATTTCTTGCAAGATGTTGGCTCTTCACAAGAGGGTTTGGGGTTGGAAAGTTCTAAGCTGGCAGCTGTGAGTTAGGGGGCTTTTGTTTCTTTTAGTTGGAAAGTAACTAACTGGTCTCCATAATGGCTGGTGACAGTATGCTTTGCGTTGCACTGAAAGATGCGATTACAATGGGAGGAAGAACATCTTTCAAACTACAGCAAAGCAAAACAGGTGGAGTTTTGTTGTCCCTGGGACCGCGCCAGGAGCTCTCTCTTGTCATTCCTCTGTCCCACCCTTTACACTTACTGGTACAGCACTGCATTATGCAGTGAAATATGGCTGGATCTCTTCTGGTTTATGTATTTAATTTTATGCAGGAAAATAATTTTTATTTTTTTTTTTTACTTTTTAAGACAACTGTGTAAAGGTCCCATTGTGCCTTAAGCAAATTGCTGTGAGATTTAAAGCAAAAAGCTTAGGACTCTGTTTAGGCTTCCCACTAGACTGAAAGGGGTTTAGATTTCCACTGATTGACCACTGAGCCCTCCCTTCCTCCCTCCCCCCTGCACCAACTCCACTTCTCTGGCCCAGATCAATGTCAGTAGTTAAATGGATCGGTTATTTGAAAGCTGTCTGTTGACCTTTCCTTCATGATTGATTGCATGAAAAGTGCACAGGAGTGTGGCTTCCAGCTAGGCAAGCAGTCACTGCTGACGGCTCTCTTTCACCACTCCCTGTAGCCCACTAGGATTTCCCACAGAGGAATAGGCTGCCTGTGAAGATGCCAGACCAGAGAGTGCTCTCAAGTAACCATAATGAAGCTGAAAGCCAGATCTAGCCTTCCTCTATGGCCGTGAGGAATTATTTATGAAGAGGAGACCAGGGCTGAGTGGTTTACTGGTCTTCAAAACACTTCCTGACCGGAGGTCTGGAATTGGAGAACCACAAGAGCCCTGGGTGACACTTGCCTATGGGTGTTGGCAGGTGTCCTACCAAAAATTAGGAAAGAGGACAAAACCAGGGCCATCTGACTCTCTCTGGTGCACACAACAACATGCACTTGCCATCTCAGATGCTCATCATCTCACACATCCTGGAGAAATAATTAACTTTTCTATCTTTTAATATGTATTTGAAATACAAAAACAGCCTGCAGGAGCAGATGCATAGAATTAGTCTTTGTGCTACTCTTCCTTCTTATGCTTTCCCATTCTAAAACTATTGTTGTCAGAGCTTTAATTTGGTTTAAATCTCCTGTAACCAATTCCATGATAACAGGTTTTGATTTCTGGCATATGGAACATTTTAGTTACTCCTGATTGTTAGCATTATGAATAATAAACCCACCTTTTAACTCTTAAAATAAAGTTTGACAGTGCAGTAAGTGACATTCTGTTTGCACAGAGGCAGAGAATACAAATTACCCTAAATCAGGTAATGGGAAGCTGATGTATGATGATTATGTTGTTTCATCACCCAGTTTTTAGTAGGTTGTGCAGGATTGGTAATTCACTGCATGATCTCCCTTTTAAATCACTTTCTTAATAAACATGTAACAACACTAGCCTGATGTAGGGCACAGCATGACTCTATGCTTAATCTATATTTTACAAACCAGCAATACACCACAAGTAATGAAAAGGTTCATAATGTCAGCGCTTGATTCTGATTATCAGGGAATTGCTCTCTGTAGAGTGTGGGGTGACATGAAGAGCTGAAGAGGAGAATGGAGCAGGTTGAGAACGGGGGTTTCTGCTGATAAATACCATGTACTGAAGCCCAGGCTGCTCTGTGAAGGCTATTGTGACCTAGGTTAATGGTGGATGCCAGGCAATTTGGCAACTGGAATAATGGGTGGGGGCTTTTGATGGCAACAAATTGTCACCAGCTAGCTTCTTTTTTACCCATCAGTGCTCTAGCTCTGGCAGTGCAGGGTGGTGCTGCTGAAGGTTTAGCCTTAACTCTTCACAGTGAAGAAGAGTGCATGTGGAGGAGCTCTAAAAGGAGTGAGCTGGGAGTGAGGACTGAGTCCATTTCAGACTGAAGAGTTTTTGGGAGCCTTAGAGAGGTCAAGGTTGTGAACTTACTCCCCACAGAGGGAAACCTTTGCAGCCTGCTGTATTAATCTTTGGGGCATGGTGTGGTGAAAGGAAGGGCAAACAGCTGAAAATGTGAGACCTGCCTCATTTGAACTGCTCCCTGCATAAGAGCCACCCCAAGTTTCAGCTGCTGTAACTCAACACCAGCAGGTGAAGAAAATAAAAGCCAGGTTTAAGTCTAGGTAAGGCTGCCAGTGGTAGTTTCGCTACATTACATGTATGGCAACTTTGGATGGAAAAGCCACTTACTTGAGTGTGATTCCTAAGTTTGAATGTGGAAATGCAGAGGGCTTAAGAATGGTGTTTTGTAGTATTTATGATAGACTAACTTTGCCCTTCTTGCTGCGTGTAACTTGGGGTTACCACAACTGGTGTTATGCTGTGTGGATCCCAATAATGGAGCTGGGCTGGAGTGCCCAGCTCAGATTCTGTCCCTGTTTACTGGAACAAAGTAGACAGAGCCAGACCAGAGCTCTCAGCCTGAAGATCTTCCTAGGTAGTCATAGCTTTAAGGGTTCTCCATGTGGCTGAGGACAAAAAAATTGAAATTGCAGTAGGGAAAACCCCACAGATCCACCCCAAGAATACTTCTACTGTACTGTGGTTAAAGGGATCTTCATGTTCTCTCTATTTGGTTCCACTCCTCTTTCAGTTTTCACAGAAGTTTTATATTTTTTTTCACCAAGCTAAGACATGTAGCTGATGAATTGATTCCTCCTTTTCTCACAGTCTCACCCACACAATATGGGGTTCATTAAGGCAGAATTCTCCATTTGCCCTGAATGCCCTAGTAAAGAACAAATGCCATCAGCATGCCACCAGTTGCGACAGGTGGACAGGGTTCACCGTCATTTTCATATCATCTTCTAAATGGCCTAATAAAAGATCAGACAGACTTGTTTCAGGGTTAATAAAAGAAATTGTAGCTTTTGTAGTTGATAGTAGCTCTTACTCATCTGTGCAGTCAAAACTAACATCTTTCTTTTTCCTAAGGAGTGAAGGATCAAATGGTCACTTACCAAATCACAGGGAAGTGAGATTATGTCACTGTAATCAGGAATAGATAATTTGTTTCTTTTCTTGGTGCAAGATAATTTAAAAGTTATTCCTTGTGCTGGAGGGGAGAGAGCAGGAGGGAAAAAGGAGACCAAAGAGAATCAAAGTAAATTTTAAAAAAAAAAAGTTGTCAGCTAGCCATCTTGCTTGCAAACCCAGTTTGAACCCAGTGCTTTCTCAATCTACAGGACTGCATGTTTCCTTGCCCTCATGACTCATCCAGAGTAACTCCATGCAGAACAGTTATTTTACTAAGGGTGGCTAGGAGTGTTAGGCAAAGCAAATTGATGATATTTAAGAAATATTTTCATCATTAGAATTACCAGCAGAGTTGGTGTGTGTTGGAAAGAAGAATGGCATTTATTCGACCCACTTATTCTGGTAAAAATGGAGTGGTATCTAAAAACTCCTATGCAGAAAGCTGTTATAGTAAGGCCTTGAGGAAGGGGGCAACCCACTGGATGCTATGAACACTCAGAGGCTTGGACTCACATGAGACTCTTGTGGAAATGCCTCTGCCTTCCTGCTCAATTCTTATATCAAAGTCCTGCAGGAAATCTAGGGAGAGCATCTCTAAGGTAGTTTAATATCCACTGGGAGGGACATTTTTTGTTCCATTTCTTATATTGTTTTTAAACCACTTTTCTAGAATTACAAATTAAACCGATAGGGACGTTCTTCTGTTGCAAAGACAGAATGAGGGCCTTTAGTAGGGCTAGAAACTACAGACCTATCAAAGATGACATTTACAGTTACAAGCTGTTCATGGGAGAATTAATTGCTCAAGAGTAGCCAGGACCACTTAGTTTGGGCACTTGGACATAACAGAGTCAAGTCTCCAGTCTGTCTGACTCAAACCAGGGGCTTGAATTTCAGTTTCTCCTGAAAAACATCCACTGATTGTCCTGACTATTGGCTGTTGGGTTCATTTCTGGATTGGAACTTGTATCTTATATCTGAAGAAAGAAGGGGCCAAAGCCTCAGAGAAATAAGCTTGTTTCATCAAATAATTTTCATTCTGGGTATTATGCCAATTTTCTTTCATGAGAAAGTGAAAGGAATAAGTCTAAAAATTTCCAACCAATCTAATAAAGAATTAAAATATAGATGCCAGATTGGTACCCACTCTTATTCCGTTCCCTGAGGACCTTTGATTGCCAGAGCTGAGAACTATGACAAAACTGAGAAACAAGGATGACTCTGCAATGAGTGCTGGGGCAAATCCTTATCCCAGCCCTCATGTCCTTGCTTGGTCCTTCAGACCCAAGGCTAAAGGGAGTCCTTGTGCATCCCACTGATCTTGCTGGTGCCGATCTGAGCACACATTTACTGCTCAGCAGTTATGGGGGTAACTGCAATGCTTTGTGTGTCAGGAATTATACCTGAGAAGAAAACTTCATTCCTGACTGGGGTCTCACAGCGTATCCAAGATAACAGCAACTTGCCTTTGAATAAAACTAGGGTTGATGAAGAATTGTTTTGAGAGCTGAACAGAAATGAAGAGGATGCAAAGCTTCCCCCCCATTCCTTCTTTCCATACAGCACAGCTTTTTGCTTTTTTTTTTTTTTTAATATCTCTCCTTTCCCCCCCAACCCTCTATATCTGACTGTTCCTTTTGCCAGCACCCCTGCACAGATACTTGATGTCTGATAGACTGGGAAGTAAATGTATTTTCCCTGCCAGTGCAAGGATGTCACCAGATTTTGCAAATGACTCTTTCATTCCTTATGGAAATCTGGGCTTCAGATTTCAGCAATTTTATTTCCCAAACGGGCCTTTCCCTGCAGGCAGGCAGAAAGCAGTAAGTTGACAGAAGACACACAAGAGTTATTTAACTCCCTGCCAGCTTAGTATAATGGTCTGCACCGACTGCTATCTTGGAAAAAAAAAAAAAGGGAAAAATAGTAGGCAATCTGGTTTGTTTTCTTTTAGAGGGAGAAATTGAGACATTTTGAGAGATTAAGTGATATGCCTAAGGCTGGGCAGGGAGGTTGACCAGAGCTCAGACCTAAATTTACTGTTGCCAAGTCATGTAACTCAAGCTCAAGACTTTTTCTAACCTTTCGAATAAAGTGCCTTTAAAGCCAAACACTTACAGTTTTTTCTGGCATGGCTTCTTTCACATCATACCAGTAAATCGAAGAATATTAGAAAGTGTAAGAATAAACCCAGGTCACAATATCCCGCATTTTCCTGAAGTCTCTTAGTGAATTCGGGAACAATTGCTATTTTATCATGGTAAAAAGTAGCACCTGCAGAGGGTTTATTTCTTTGCAAATGCCAAATCTAATGTTTCAAAGAAAGCTCAAGATGAAATGAAAATGAGAGCAGAAGGGTAGGTAGCTGTGAGTAGCCTTAAGATTGTTTATGAAAACCCGAGATGACCTACAGCTTTAAATGACATTGATTGGCGTACTTTAACTTTGTGCTAATGGACTAATGACTTGCAAAGCTCTGAACATTGAAAGGAAAAAAAAAAGTGGCATCTGTGAAAGATGTTGATTGCAATCTGTGGTATTCAGCTGACTTTTCCAATAAGTGTTAAATGTGCAGGAAAGACAGCAAAGAATTGTAGTTGTTGCTATTTAAAAGAAAAAATAAATGATTCCTCAAATAACAAACTCTTTTTATCTTTAGTGCCAGGAATGCAACACTGAAAGTGAATAGTTTGAACTGTATCTCTCAACTAGAGGCAAACATTGCTACAATTCAGCAGCATGTGGTGTTTGAGTAAACCCTGTAAATCTTCAGTTTAAAGGAAAGAGTACTGAGGGAATAAAGAAAAAAAAAAGAGAGACAGAGAGAGAGAAACCCTTTCCTTCTCCTGCTACAGAACACAAATCAGCTACCTTCGACTCTTGTTTTCCCCCCTTAACTCAGTTGTATGTTTGAGACAAAGGGGAGGGTAGGATTTACCTTAAATTTCCAGTGTAGTGACAACTGTTTCTTCTTCTGCGTCTTTTATTATCCTGAGTAAAATGTGCCACTACAGCAATCCTTTTGAGACATGAAATACTGCTGAAAGGTCACTGTTTAGAGCACAGCCAATATAGCATGAGACAATGCTAATCTATCAGTTCTATGATGAATATGTTGACAAGCAGCTGAATTTTAATAATTAATCATGATAAAACTAAGGCAAGTTAATAATTTAGAGTCTGATAATGGAGAGTGGTGTGACTCCTTGAGTAGGCAGTTTCTGTTAAGTTTCACCTCTGTTAATTTTAACCAAAAGGAACACTGTCACTTTTAATTATCAGTGAGAAGTTCTTGGAGCTGTACGGCTGACACAGAGGAGGTCAGCTCCAGTACATGTTAGCAGCTCTAAGAGAAAATTTGGGGAACACATATAAAGTCAGTCTGAAGCTAATCAATGTAGTTAGCTCCTCAAGCTGTACATTTGCTTTTCCACAGTAGCATGTTAATGGAGAACAAGTAAGCAAAGCAGTAAAAAGGTGAATAGATAGAACGTAGATATTTGTCATCCCAAATATGTCACTTGTGAACAATCAGTGTGAAGCCCTGACCTTACTAGCAGTGGTGGCACAATTGTCATCATCTCTGGAGCAAGCATTTACCCATTTATATGCAGCTTTTCACCAAAATGTTCTCATGACCTCTCCATCATTGCAATTTCCTCCTCTGAAAATATTCTGGGTTGTTCCTAGAGAGGTGAGATGTAGGTACTCATGCTTTTGTTTGTCTTTCCAAAGACTTTGTATTTTTTTATTTAAATAGCCCTTTTCAAGAAAAAAAGAGGTAAGGAACACTTTGAGATATTTCTCCAAGCTCTGCAAAAATCGGTAGCAGAATATGAGAGGACATAATGATGTTCTGGTGGAGGGAAGGATGTGTGTGGAAAGGGAAGCGTGTTTGCACCCTGACCCTGCAGCCCTACTCCATGCTGCCCCAGAGGCCACAATGGGAAGACGGCTGTGCTGCTGGTGGTGGGAGCCCATTGGAACCAGGAAAGGAGAGCTATCCAGGCTATGTAAGGCATGAATTCAAAGGAAACCAGCCTTCAGCAATTCTGCTGCTGAGAGAATATCCCAACTGATAAAAGTCTCTTTGCTTTCTTAGGGCTGAATATGCTGGTGTAGGGCCCTACAGTGTGTACGTCCCGTAAGGTTGCCAGCGTGGCTTTAGATGCCACAGTGCCTGAGCATTGACTTGTGTGTTTCCTGCTGCTTATAGTAGGAAATTCTTGGAATGCTGGTACTACTGAGGTACCTATTCAGTTATCAGAAGCATTTGGCAAGTTTCTAAGGGCAGCCACTGTAGTTGAAATGTTATTTTAGTAATTTTACAAAGCTCTTTGATAAACAGAGGTTGACATTTCTAAGGAACCCTGTTCTCTTCACCCTTGTGGCAGTCAGAGTTGGCTAGTGAAGAGGAAACACCTCACATAGTGTGGCTCAGGTTACAAAAATCAGATGATTTAACAGACTTTTCAATGTTCACTGTTTAAATAGCTGCTTTTGTTCGAGGCTTAGCTGAGTTTTCAGAGGGTTGCTGTTTTCTTCTTAACTGTCTTGTTTGTAAAAGTTGACTGTTTGTGTTAAAGATGCATTGGCATGGTTTTAAAAAGAAGAAATAGTAAAGCAGGGCATTAAGTAGTTAAAGGATGTGGTGTGTAATATTCAGAGTTACTCTACTTGGCCTCAGCATTGTATCAGTGGCAAAAAAATTAACACCAAAAAAATGCATGCAAAGAACGTTTGCTTCTGAGAAGCGCTCCGACCAGTACCCGCTTGCCACTCTTACATCTTCAAGTGTGTGATCTTGTCTCTGTTAGTTGTTTGTTTTGGCCTGACTCCAAGGGATTCATACTACAGGCTGTTTTGTCACTACAGTTGACATAACTCACAGTTTTTCTCTTTGGTTTTTCACTAGAGATAATCATATTTGTTGTACTGCACAGAATAGCTTCATCTCACTGTAATTTCATGTCATGTTGTGTTGATGTGTGATGAAGGCACGTCCTGTCATGATTTTATGTCATTATATGACAAGACACCTTCCTCATAAATTAACACATTTTGAATAAGTTGCAGCATTGGGTCAAGTTACTGTATTGCAAAGTTTTAGGAGTCCAGGAGCCCCAAACTAGTTCAGAATTAAGAACAAAGCTTTAAAATAAACTTGTGCTATGTGATATACTCCTCATAAAATCAAGATTGTCCAGTGAACCTCTGTATCATATCTCAGCCGAAGACTGTAATTAAAAAATGCTTTTGAATTTTCTAGCAAGCACAGGTGATGAAATACATCTAATTTAGGCCTCCATTATTCTAAAAACAAATTTCAAAGTGCATATATCTGCACTGGGTTGTTTCCAGTGAACTTGAATGAAAGCAGTCCCCAAATGTCTGTACTTCTTACTCCCTAAATCCATTACGTAGCAGTATGATGTACCGTAGCAGATGTATGGATGTTTGAAAGAATGGCAGCATCCAGTGCACCATGGGAATCCATGATCCATAAATCATTACATTTGTGTGCTGCATAAAATATGGCACTTACAGTATGAACAGAGAATGTTACCTGGCAGGAAAAATAGACCTATGTCCATTTTATGGTAAATTGTCATTGCTTGCCCATGTCCTGTATAGAATGTGCCAGCATCTCTGAAGTCATCTGTGAACTCCGTGCAATTATGGACAAATGTCTCCATGAAAGGCCCAGATCTGTTTCACGTGCCCTGAGAAGCCCAGTTGCTTAGCACCAGACATGAGAGCTAAGTCTGGATCTCAGGGGTCACCAAATTCATCCACCATATCTTAATGCTATCACCTACCAACTTGATTTATTTGTTGAGGTAATTGCGTATTTCATTAGTCAATTATTGTAGAATTTGTATTATAATTCACTCATTTCTAAATTCCAGGCCAAATTAGACTGCTTATTAAATAATCTTTGTCTTTGCTGTATCTACAGAAAAAATATTTGAATCACATTTTTATATATGACAATTTGTATCAGCAGTTATCAGATTTCTTGCTGTACACTGGAGAAAGACTAAGATTGCATTGTTTGTTAGAAATACATGCTTTTGAGTTAGATTCCATATATACATGTGTAGGAGGTTTTGGAGGATCTTAACTTTTTAAAATGTTGANTTTTTTTCTTTTTTATTTTTTTAAATTTCAGCTTTGTCTTTGCTACAGAACATCAATAACTACTTATATCTTCAATACAATCTATGGACAAGAAGACAAATCCTGTCTGCCTTGTTCATGATTTATTGTAAAAGGATTAGCTATTAGGTTTTGTTTTCAAGCCTGCAGATTCCCTTCACTTTAACTATTCATATCTAGTAAATAATTTTTCTCAAGTCATTCAGTTAGTAGGTGTAAAAGTGAGTGCTCTCCTACAAGCTCACGCAGTCATTGAATAATTAAAATTGCCACTTGCATTCTGGCTTCCATCACATTTTAAACAATGGACATCACATTTATTCCTTCCCTAAACAAATGGTGCAATGAAGTAACCTCTTCTACATGACTCAAGCAAAAGTAATGACAAGAGAGTTTATTGCTAAGGAGCTGACAAGCTTGCTTTAGTATTGAGATGAATCACAGCCACTGTATGTATATATTGTTACTTTTTGTCTGTCTGCTGCACTGGTCTGCAGCTCAGAGGTAGTGCTCATGCCTTGAGTGTCCTGTCTTCCTCTATCTCAGGTGGAATTCCACAATCACCTGCCTGTCAAATGAACCAGAAAGGGCCTGATCCTGCACAGTGCTAAGCAAACTGCAAAGCCTTACATTCCCTCAGCTCCGCCATGATTAACATGCTCAGGTTTGTTCATTCTGCATTAGGCAGGACAGCATGGAGAATGTCAAGTGCTCACTTCTGGTTTGCTTGTTTCTGTCCACTAGTTGATCTCTCATTTTTGTTTTGTTGCTCTGTAACAGCTGCAAGGCTGATGCACTGTATCAGTAAGAAGTAAAACCTGTTACATAAATCAGCTAAAGAAAACATCAGACAATTTCTTATGGGATTTTATCTGTTTTATATTACTTTCATATGACTGATGTTGTGTGCTGAGCCAAGAAGAAAAGAAAGCAAGCTAACAGTACCTCTGGCCATTTTAAGATCTCATGTGGTGAGTATAATGCTCCTTTTGCAGTCATTGAGTCATGTGCTTGGGCTGATCATAAAACAACAGTGAGGTAACCAGCAGTGAAAAGAAGTCAGGATTTTCCTCTTGTGAGCTCTCACCTATTGTGGTGTAAGTGCCTTTATCTCACTGGTGGTCACAGGTTGCTCCTGAAATAAACCACACTTTGTGTAGTGCTCTCAGCATTTTGATTTTAAGACAGATAAGGATTCTTGGGTTTTTGCTTGCCTATATTTTGCAAAGGTTTTTTAGTTTTAATTTTTTAAGAAAGTGGCAGGACAATAAGTGTTTGCATATGCTGTAGCATGGAAAATTTGAAAGGTAAAACTTGATACTGGTGAATTATTAAACTTTGCTGTTGATACTAGAATATTCAACATGCTGTAGGATCTACTGAGAGATGCCAGGAAAGTACGATTCCTTCACTGCAGAGCTCCCCAAATCAGTACAGGCACAAAGCAGACAGGCCAGAGTAGAGAAAGAATATGAAAATGAAAGTCAACTCTGCTCACTGTAATGTAGCACAATTGTTTCTTAAGGGTATTTCATGGGTAATGAAGCTAAACAGCTTAGTTTCATTATCCAAGCTGAGATAAATGCATGGGGAATACATTTCAATACATCATCTAAGCCTCCATGTGATTTAAGTCTCCAGTCAAGTCACGGTCTGTTCAACACAACACTGCATTTGTAAGAGTTGGACTCTTAAACACAATTAAAACTTCAGTTCCCAAAGGTACATGAAATCTGCATTTTGGAAAAGGATTTAGTGATTGCACAAATAAAGATGTTTCCCTGACTAATTAGTTTGGGATCACTGTATATCCCATCTCACACACTGTACAGGGTTTGGGCACTCTGTGCAAAGCTCAGATGAGAGAGGAAGAAGCAAACTGGAGGGTTGCTGTAGTTGCTGGTCTGGCAGCACTGGGGGCTGTTGGGTTCTGGATCTTAACTCTGGTAGAATGGAAAAAAGAATATTTTCTTTCCTGTTTCATGGACAGAGGCCCTTTTCCTCTAAGAGTGTGCTGAAAACAGAACAGGATATGGGGGGCATAGCTGGCAAATAAAATAGATCGTGTAGACGTAGGGCTGCAGCAATAATGACCAGTTCGATGTGCTCCTGAACTAAGGCATAGACACTGAGTCATGCCTTTGAGAGGGAAATTGATACTGAATATGTGTCTTAGGGAATTTTGACTTAACAGCATATCTAATGCAGTGTAAACCATTGCTTTAAAACTTCTTTTAGTTAGTCATCTTGGAGCAATTTAAAAAAGGCAGGTAAGAAGTGTAGGATGACATGAAGAGGGCAGAGGCTTTGCCCAGCCTCTGCTGGCCTCTTTCCAGTAGAGCCCTTGTCAAGGGTTTAGCCTGTGATGTCTTGGTGGTGTCTCTTTACATGTCTTATGCCCTTTGACACAAATTCTTCTCTCCAAAACATCATTTCTGTTTCTTCCGCTGTGGTGCATACATAGGGTGAGGAAGAAATCTTCAGTGAACCAAATCTATTCCCATGAGAAGTCAGTGGGGAAACACTCACAGATATCTGTGAAACTGAGATTCAGCTTCACTTGCTTGATAGATATGTGTTCCAGAAGGTAAAACTTTCCGGTTTGAGTTCTTTGATAACCCTGTGCTAATTGCTGCTCATCGATAAGCATTGGGCTGTTCTTCAAGGAGTGGGTAGAAAGCAGAAGTTTGTAGGAGATAAGGGAGACATCAGAAGGCTATCTGTCTGGCTCATTTGCTCACGTGCCCTTCTATGATCTAAAAAATCTCCTGTGACTCTGCACTCTGTGGAAAAGCCATAATTTGCAAAACAAACATGATGCTGGTGATGCAACATTAAGTAACTGATGATGTTAAGAATTGTACTAATATTCATGTTTGAAGCCGTCTGGTCTGGTATAACCCTCCTGAGCTTCTTTAATAGATGAATACTGTGTATTACACAATGAAGTGCTTTAGGATAAAAGTCTTCCAGTTATTGTTGCTATGTTGTCTGAAAATAATATTTCCTGATTTATATTTCTCCTGCCTCTTTTATCTTCACATGTATGCATGTATGTATTTCATGTATATAGGGTTTTGTTTTTTTTTTTCTTTATATCTTCTCTCCTGAGAAAATTCTTTCCCCTGAAGATGTCTGGCTTTCCCTAATGTGACCTAGTGGCAGTGAATTAATGAATTTTAACTTCTTTTCATAAGAACTTCCACCAGAGATACTTCAGTAATGGGATAGTACTGAATATAAGTGGAATATAAATGTTACACAGTTGAAATGCCTGCTTTGATGGAAGGAGGCAGAATTACAAATGTCAGATATTCCAAACTGTTCTGAGATGTTCTTGGATTCACTTGAAATACAACTTCATTGCAGAGAAACAGCCTGGAGGTGAATTGATCTTGTTTGCCTACTGCCACATTCCTTCATTCCTTCGGTAGCTGTTTGTGCAGTAATTTGGTCATGCAGAACTGTATGCATTGGGGAGGCTGGTTCATTTCAGACTCTTTGAGTAATTTTCTTTAGAGTATCTGGGAGAAAAAAAAAGGGGAAGCTCAGGATTCTTTTTAAGTCTTAAAATGTTTCAATGCCTCAGTCTTCTTACAGTGCCCCACTGCAATGTTGCATCACCTGAAAGAAATAAATGTTACTTTTTATTCCTGCATTGTAGATGTATCCAAGGGACCCATGTGTAAAAGGTTATATCCATACTGTCATGCTGTGGTTCTGTTTGTCAGCTGAGTTTGTCATTTCCCACATTCTGCTAAAAGAATGTCGTAATGGTGATGCCACACAGGTTCCAGCATCAAAAAGTTCTTCCCTCTCGCTTACCTCGATTCCTCACCAACACACCCGGCTGGGGGCCTTGGAGTAAAACGGAAAAGAACGTGAGTTTCCCTGTGACAGCATTATTCATAATGATTTATTCTTTCCATTACTGTGGTTCTTAGAGGCCACATGTAAAGATCAGGGCTTAATTGCACTTGTAATCATGTGGTAGAAAAAAGCAAGCATCATCCTGAAGACACTTGTTAATAAAACACCCTCGCTGACCACAAGTCAAACAGATGTGTGACACACATACAGGGGAGAGAAGGTACAAGATAAAACAGGAGGAGCAAGTGTGCTGTATAGTACATGTATACAGTAATCAAAGGAAAGTGTACTTTGCTCAGGTGTCAGACACTGAAATAAATCTCACCAGCTTCTGAAGACGTGTCAAAACTGAGCAGAGTGGCTGGACCCGATTCTTACTGAGAGAATTAACGAGCCTGGCAATAGAACTCTAATAATTATGGCTCTGAACAGTTACATTTGCTTTGGAATTTACTTTATTAAAGCATGAAATTTTATGTGTAAAACAAGATCTATTACTACCGATCTAAAAGTCGGGATATTTGGTACCTCTGACAGACTGTATTCTGTATGTTCCAGCAGGACAGATCCTGTATTAGGGCTGTAGTATGAGAGCTTACTGAGTAATTCAATATTGGTTATTTCATAAGCTTTGTCTTCAATGAACATAAGATATTATTTTCTTGAATCAGTTTATTATATAACTTTTCTTTTTTCTACCAATATGCTTTCTCCAATCTTACTCTTGTTATTTCCTGGGTCTTTAAGCAGTGACCCAGATGTCAAACCAGAGTTGCTATAGCTGAGGTGTGGGACCAGTTCATTGTGGGTCAGGGAGGGACCAGCCCTCTCCATTGCCTCCCTCAGGCTTGCCCTCACCACCCTGCTCTGCCATTCTGCTGTGTGAGGACCCACAGCTCCAAGACCATCTTCCTCGGCAGCTGGCAACATTGCAGCAGCATGCAGAGTCTCTGCAGCCAGTCTCTGGCCTCCAGCTGTGGCAGGAGACAAAAAAGGGACAAATACAGGGACAAAAAAAAAGGAAGGGTTAGGGAAGGGCAAAAGTTTTTTTCTGAAGGCTGTCTTCTGTTTCTTCATTCTGGAAACACTGGGGCCTGAGTTATGTATAAGGGTAGCATGGATACAGCTGTTGCCTGCAGCAAGAACATGTTGAAAAGCAAACTTGCTGGAATTACACTTTCAGTTATTGCTCCCATGAAGCACAGCCTTGTGAACCTGGTGATAAATCATGGTTCAAAGCTCACAGTGATGATGAGGTGAAGTATAGAAAAAACTACAGCAGAACACAAAGACAATGAAGGAGGCATTGATTTGATTTTGATAGCTGCTAAACAAAGTGGGCTGACAAAAACCATTAATGCCCCTTTCAGCTGCCTCCACGGGAGGTCAGCTGCCAAACAAAAGAGGAAATGATGGGGGTGAGTTATGTGCCACCTGTAAGACTGATTACTTCTTATGCTTGATGGAGCCAGAGTTGCTTGCTAGTGGATGTTCTGGTGTATTAGAGAGAGACCTGGACTCTTGCTTTCTGGTGGAGAGTTCTGAAGGAGAGACAGTGAATGAGTGTTGCTTGCAGGGGACTTGCAATGGTTGTCTATCAGAAGTGTCTGAGCTCTGCTGCTGCCCCAAGGAGGCATGCTGGGATCACCTGAAGATGAGCTGTTCTTGTGCAGGGCATGGCAGCAGAGCTCAGCCATCCCCAACGCTCCATAGGGTGTGTGGAAGGTAGTTTTGGCACAAGTCCTTAGCATAACAATAACATCTTGCTGGATGTTTTATGGTATTATTTAGTATTCACGGTTCTGTTGCATGATCAACCTTCATTCTGCTATACAGTGATACTCAAAGATAATCAAGGTACTGCTGTTGGTGTTAAATAGCCCTAAGAAATATGGGACTTGGGGAGCAGGGTGTGGTTGGTGGTAGGGCAGGGTGGGGAAATCCTTCTCAGGGAGTGCTTGTGGCAGGTTTACTTATTAATTGTCCCCCTTTTGGTTTTCCTCCACTCTTCCAGGTTCAAAATATTCCTGTCTGGGTCTATAAACATTAACAAGCTTGTTTTAAGACCATAACTGAGCTCATTCTATCTCAAAACAGTTTCCACCTTGTCTATTATTAGAGACAAAATTTGTGTCACTGTTAATCTGTGCAAAATTTTGCCAAATAAACAGAATTCAGTTTGGAGATCGTGGGGCCATCCTGTACAAACTTGAATTGTTTCAATAATCGAGAAAGAAAGAGCAGCTGCAAATTGAGCATTTTACTCTTGATAATGGCTAGCCAAGATGACAACAGGGTGCTGGCTACAGAACTGGTTCTTTCTTCTGTTTTAACATTTCTGTGGCTGGCAACTTGAAAAACCCAACTAAACTTTGCAGTAATCAACAGACATGAAGTTAAATTACGATGCAATAAGATAGCTTAGGTAATTTTAATGTGGTACTCAGCTGAGGGCATAAAGGAAGCCTGAAGGAATGTTTTCCCCATTCATTTTAACATCACATTCTTTCACTGTGGGTTTTCCCATTACACACCATGAAAAATTGTTTGTAGTCTGTTTTGTGTGAGTGACAGAGTACCTTGAAATGCTGTGGATTTTGACAGCAAGTCAGAGTCGACCTGCTTAGTCAGCTGTTGGCTTGTGGTCCAGAGACCCAGATTCATAGACCCAGTAGTCCTAATGGGAACTTTGTCACTAAAACTCTGTTCTACTTTTAAATGCTCAATCTGCTTCACGTTTCGTGTGAAAAAAAGATACTGAAGGTTACTTGGACAAATTTTCTTTGACTGCAGATGTCTGATGTAGAAATCTGTAAATTACTAATAGAGGAAAATTAAGTGAGATTGCTAAGTGTTTTTCTGGATATGTTACCGGATAACCTAACTAATGACTTGTGTCTGACTAATGTGCCCTTCCTTGGCAGCAGAGCTGACTTAGATGATTTCTCTGTGATTCCGATCCTTTCTTTGCTACCTATTACCCATTTAATCAGATTTTTCCATCTTGCCTGTACCCACATTAGTGTTTCTTGGGCAGTGCTGTAACCTTACTGACATGATCTGAGTTGAGAAACAAAGCTTTAGAAGAGATTGAGTTGTAGTTTTTATCCATTTTGCTTCTCCAATGCAGTTTGTAATAAAACATCTAAAATTTTCTGTGTATCTGGGCAAATGGTGAACTTTCCCCATTCCCAGGGAACAGAGACAATACTCTCTTAAGCTATAAATACCACTGGTGCCTACTCTAATTTTCCTCCTTTTGATAGTTTCTTTATCCTACCCCTCATTGCATTCTTCTTTTTTCAGTTTCCATTGCCTTCCTTACATGTCTGATAAGTGAGCAGCTTCTGCAAGTGTACAGAATTGCTGGCTTCCAGGACTTTTATTTCCATTATTTGCATCACGACAATGCTAATGAGGTATGAAACCATGCTGGCCATGAGATGTTTTCTAAGCAAATCCTGCTCCAAAATAAGTAGGCATCTGTGCCTGATGGAGCAGTGGAAGTTGCATGGCACAAGGAGGACCTTGGAGAGCCATATGTTTGAAGGCTGGTGGTGACATTTCTGCTTTTCTTCCTTATATGGTTCATTACTACAGTTTGTTTGCTTTCTTAATTGCTCTCTGTTGCTGAGTCTCTGTGGGCTGTAATGTATGTAAAACAATGTGTATGATTCAGGGGAAATCAAGGATTTGACTATCTTGCTGTACATACCAGTACATGGAATACTGTGAACTACGAATTTAAAGAACCCGCCGTATGTAAATCCTAAGCCAGTAATAACTTAAATCCTTTGTTCTTACTATAATTTAATATTTCATAGCAGCAGATTTACTCTATAGCAGTGTAGTGCCTAAGGCACTCACACAAGAGTGCATGCACCATAACAGTTCCGGCAGAGAGGAGCTTGCTTTGTCTGAGCAGGCAAAAAGTCTGGGGAGAAGGGAGTATTTTCATTCTTATTCCACAGAAGAGGCAGATTGAAAAATTAACAGACTTGCTCTTAATCTCTCAGGGTCTTCACAAATGTGGCAGCGATTTAATCTCCCGATTGTGATTCTCATCACAAATTCTGAACTAATCAATAACACGTTTATTCGCCATCCCTTAATTGCAGCAGTATTTTTTTGTTAAATACTCTGTAGTGTCATTAAAAACTAGGTTATTTAAGAACTTTAACCAACATGGGCACTTGAGGCATTTCTAAAGGAAATACTGTGTGAGCCGTTCGATATCAGAAACAGTAAAGCCAAGCATTTGATTACCCAGTCATGCAAAGCTGAAATCCTTCCTGAAGTACTTTGGAGAAAGCCTGGCAGTGGCATCCTACCATGGCACGTCCTCTTCACTACTCTGCAGAGCACAGTAAAATGGATGCAAAATGAAAAACAAGATTAAAAAGGAAGTAATAGACCTGGGGTACCTTGATCTGAGGCCAAGAGCAAGAACATGCCCCTGTCTCCTCTGATTCTCTGAAATGGAACAGCACAGCAGAGAAGGGAAAATTCAGAATGGCAAATTGCTGCTTTGAAACTCCAAATTCAGCATTAAAGAAAATTGAAATGTGGCTGAGTAGGCTGGTGGCCCACTGGAGTAATCACCTGCAGCTGTGTTTTCAAACAAAACTCTGATGAAAGCCACAGGGTGACCAACAAAGGGACAGAAAGCTAATTTTCCACCTACCTTTTGCTATAAATAGTTGTACACTGTAACTCCTGATCCTAGAGGCAGAACATTGCAAGGGAGTGATTTTGTGGCTAGAAATGATGTGTTAAGACACTTTAGGCAAAACAGAAATGGTTGTTGTGCCCCTCCAGCTCCCCCTTCCCCCGATCAGATTAAAACACTGGTACTCTATTCAGATCCAAAGAATTGAAGCTGACCAACAAGGCAAAGGTTGGACAGGAATTGTCTATAGATAGTTTTCTGAATCCCACCTGTTAAAAAAGAAAAATTATGAACTGAGCTGACATATGGATAACACAGCATTGTTTCTGCTTTCTGGATAGGAATGGGGCTTTTAATTGAGTTTTCAGTGCATGTGCTTGCTGTTAGAATTGTGTTTGGATAAACCTGCTGGGAAGTTTGCTTTTAATGTATTGTTTTAGCAATATTCTTGTTTTCTAACATTCTGGTAAGATCAATATTTAAAGGCTTTGAAAGCAGTCAAGTAATTTTATTTACAACTGTGAATGTACATTTTGAGGAACAGCTCTTTTTTAGTTGCCCTTTCCCCCATTTGGTTATCCATATGATAGAGATAAGAAGACAAATCCTGTTCATCTCCTATTGATTTTGGACTAAGTGAGCAATCAGCCCCTGTAACTCTACGCCCCTGGAAGCTCAAATAACATCTGTAAAAGCAGAGACGTAGTAACAGATGTGAAGGCCAGATACAGGTGCAATGCTTTTGCAAGGGAAGCATTTAATTGAAACAGGAGAAATTAAGTGAATACGGTAAGTAGTTTGGGAAGGCTGCCTGATCTATTTGCACTCTTAAAAATAATAGTAACGAAAACATATTTTTTCTCTAAATGAATGGGGGAACTCCTCTACATCAAAAACTTGACTGGATTATGTGAAGCAATTAGGGCAAATATACTACAACATTATGGAGCACGAGCATATTTTTCTTTTTAATTTTGCAGCAATAGGAAAAGCCAAATACCCTTATATATTACATTAATGAGATAGATTGCTGCTTCTAATGGAGCTTCTGTGCTTTGCACTGCACTGTATGCAGATTTGCTAGTTAATAAGCCCGAACGGTGTTTCTGTTCATGGAAAATGAATCTGAAACGTTTGTCAGATTATCTGTTTGGCATGCCTGACTGGTGTCTGGAGTGGCACTTTGCTAATGTGATATTACTCAGTGTCATTAACCCGCTGAAGTGATTGAAAGGTGAATTTATATTTGCATCCTGCTGCTCAGAACAGGAGGTGCTCTGGATTAATCTGGTGCCCTGTGAAATGGTGTTGCACAGGATAAAACAAACCATGCATCTCAGAAAGTACATATCCCTAACTCTTGGTAGCTTTTTTTTACTTAGAGGAGTGTCCTGTTGTGATTATGGTAAAATGTGGTCATGAAATTGCTTGTGGGAATGTTTGTTTGTTAGCTGTCTGTTCAATATCATTGGAAATCCAAAGTTTTTGTAATTCCTGTGAAAAGCTTCTGATTGCTTTACTCATCAACATTAAACCCACATCAAATATTTTGGCAGCTGCATTGTGCATGAATAGCTTTGAAATATTACATTAAAAGGGGAGGATTGGTTTGAGAAAATGCAGAGCTGATTTGGTTTTTTTCTTATTGATCAAGAAAGTGTATCTGCTTGCATGCAAGTAGATTACATTCATCCTACCACATATTTCCTTATCCACTGAAACTGAATGTGTCTTATTTTCTTTCTGTAAGCAGAATTATCATTGTTAGTTTGTTTAGGGTTAAATAACTACCTAAGGTTTTGCATCCCATCATATTTTTGCAAACCATATTCACTGCTAACAGTTTTTAAGGAAGTATTACCAAGTAAAGCCACAGTCTTTTCAATTGTGTGGATCTTTTCATTTCTCTGGATCTTTTCATTTGTCTGGATTTTGGAGCTGAAATGGCATTTGCTATAACCTGTTCAGGAGTGTATGGAGATATAAACCAACAAAACAGAACAGGTTCTTGCTTACTGAAAATGTAGAAAGAGGAAGGAAGAGAAGGTGATGGGTTATTCTTCATCTCTCCTGATATGATTCCTTTCTGTTTGGTTTTGCATAAAAGTTTGAGTCTTGAAATAATTTGTCTACTGTTAATTTGTTTGAGGTTTTTTGTAATTTTATTTTTTTGTAGTCTTGAAATATTGGTGTCATTTTCTGTGTAAAAAGGGGAAAAAAACCCTTAGCACTTTTGCACTGCATTTCACAAAAGACAGCGTAGTGTGACATACCATGCTAATCAGCTTTTGACACACCCCAGAGCTGGAAATGTTTTCAAAACCCTAGTGAATGGGGATTTACTTCCTCCAGACTCCCACTCAATCTGCAGACAAAATGCCCAGTGCTCCAGCAAGATTTACCCGCGTAACACGCAGTGAGAGCCTGTGCCCAAAGAGAACGGAGCCGGGGAAAAAGAAAGGTGTAAGTGAAGACTGTGACATTAACGAGTCATTGCAAAAACAAATGCAGAGCTGATCTTAAATGAGAGGTGTCACGGTAATAAATGACTTCTGAAAATCGTGGTGACAGGCGTGTGTGTCCGGGATCGGGGTGTGGAGGCACGGCCACCAGTGCTGTGCCACGCGCTGTGCTGGGACGCTGCTTGTCCCCCATCTCTTTAAGAACATGCTCATTCTTATTCATTTTCCTTGTAGTTAGGATTCGTGCTGTCTCCATTTATGAAGTTTAGCCCTCTTTCAGGGACTTGAAAAATAATGGACTTGCTGTTCTTCTCAATTAGTCCTTTATTTTGCTTAATCAGATAGAGAACAGCTTTCTGTCGTCATTCCTTAATAATAAAAATACACTGATGAGCCTCATTGTTATAGCAATTAGACCTCAAACCCAGGAGCAGTCACCCCTAAATTTTATTGTTCAGAAAAGGATAAATGCAGAGCAACCTTGAATGTCTTTCCAGACGTTGATTAGCTGTTTGGCCTAAGTACTGGGATTCTTCTGTGCTTTATTTTTGCTGTTATTGGACGGTAAAACAAAGAAAAGAAATCCCGAGGAGTTCATCTACATTGACATGCTAGATTACAAGAGCTTCTCCAGGGCATTTGTTCGTCATGTATAGATAAATTCCATCTCTCTCTCCTTTTTCTGTAATGGAAAGATTGCTGCAACGTGGGAGTTAATTAGCAGAGCTGTTTATGAAAAGGAAGGCGGGGGGGGGAGAACTTAGGCATGGATAGACGGATGGATGGGTTGATGGATGGATAGATAGATGCTGGGAGGATTTTGATATTTTTAAAAAATCCTAGTGTACAGGGGATTGCAAAATTTGGAGTTTGCCCATATTTATAAAAACAAAATATTATTTTCTATCAGCCCTGGAAAAGCGTTGTACAGTGGATAGTTTTAATTTTGCTGTGTGCACATGTGTTTTTGTTAACTGAAAACACTGTCTGGACATTTTGTAATTCAGCTCACTAACAAGCAAGCCCCTTCATGTTGCCCAGTGGAAACAGGGTGAACAGCACAGAAACATAAAACGAAAAATAGCTATGAAGTTTAACTAATGGTTAAATGGAGCCTGAACTGGTGGTATAGTCTACTAGTGGAATTGTTATTTTGATGAAGGAAATATACGTGGTAAAAATAATCATAAAGAGAACGTAATGCTATTAATTTGGAGCCTTTTTTAGGGGAAAAAACAATTTGTTAAAATTCATTTATTTTTTCTATATTGCTCAATTTGGACAAAGTTGAAATATGTAATGGATGTGTTTAGTTTTCTGCATTTTACTCAAATAGGAATAAGGTAGGGACCTTCTCCTATTTCCACTTTAATGACTAATCCTCATATAAATCTGAACAGATTCAGACTTTTCTGTTTCTGATACATTACCATTCCTGGTTTGCATTTACAAAGGAAAACATCCTTGTGGTCCAGCAGATCACTCTGTTACTTAGATTTCCATTCCTCTGGTCTGATGTTTATTTCATTTTATCCGCTTTTTAAATAGACCCATTGTTCCAAAAATAAATATAAAAATATTCAGTAGCTCTGGAACTTAAAGAGTGAGCTCATGAAATAATTTATTCCCGTTTTAACTTAATTTATCTAAACACATATTTTTAAGAGTTGATTGAAGCCTTTTCATTAGACTATATTCATACATATATAGCTTTAGCTTAATAATGTATCTTTGACTCAGAATCGTTTTTCATTACAAATATAAATGTTTTAAAAATATACAAAAGTCTTAAAAACATTACAGTTATTTGTAAAGTCCATTATCAGAAAGTATATAGATAACATTCCTTTGGAGTTTAAGAGGGGAAGGACAAGGTTCAAAGTGAAAACGCAACAAAAATTCTTTGCTAATGAGCCTGTATCCAGTCCTATATGTAAACATGTCAGATAAAACACATTTTGAGATTGCACAGAAGTACTTTGAAACTTGCTGTGTGATGAAATATATTTCACAGTTACCTTATTATGTGTTGATCTGGAAAAGACTGTCTTACTGAACATGAGACCAGCATGTCCCCCAGACTCACATTTATTTCATTCTGTGATGTAATGAAGAAAATAGTATGATTGTGTTCACGTGAAAGCTGAAGTACTGCTTAGGGAGGCTGTTCGAGTGGAAAGAGGACATATTGTCAGAATAAGAAGCCATTTGTGCTGTTTGCTCCTCCATTACCCTGATGGAGGTGTTGGGCTTCTGAAGCTCTTCATGCCCTAGGCTGAGGCACATCTCACCTTTTTGAAACAAACACCTCCCCATGGCTGGTCGACGCTTCCCTGTGCTTGCTGCTCACAGCAAAATCTTTGTTTAGGGAGGCTGTGAGATGTCCAGCTGCCCAAGGTCTTCTCAAAGAAATGTCTCTCCCAGGTGTCTCATGAAGTTTTTAATTTCCTAAAGCTACCTGCAAGAACACAAGGTGGTCACAAACACACAGCATGGCTATATACTAACCATCATTAACAAATTGTGCCAAGTCCTCCACATGTTTTCTATATACAAATAGTAGTAGAGAAAGTGAGAGTCCTTCCACTGAGATCTTGCCCCTGATAGACATTAGTCAGGTTAACAGCAAGCATTTATATGTAGGCCGGGTTTTAAAATGTTATCGGTTGAGATCCTTCTCACTAACAGGGGGGAAGATGGTGAACCCATTTTCAAGGCAATAACCTGGTGAAACCCACTTAGGGCAAACGTCTCGCTGTCGCTTGGAAAAATAAAAACGAGGTGGGAAATCATTCTTTTGTCCACATGAGAAATCACCCATTGCTCCTTCTTGAGTGCTTGGGGGGCTCTGTGATTGTTAGATTTTAAATTTTTAATTGTTTTGTTAGCTTAACCTGCAGTTGACCCATACAGATTTCATTCAGAGTGGTGCCACTTAGTAGTAATGCATTTTCTGACACCCTGTAGAAATTATGCTGCCGGCATCGCAGTCTGGACCATCACCCCGGGTGGAGCTTCTGGTGGGCTCATCCCCTGCCGGAGAGCCTTGTACAAGGCTGCTCTTTCATTATTTAGCACCTTGCTTATGGCATTGTGCTTGAACTCTGGAACTTTTCAAGTCCACTTCCCAGGGGTTCAAGGGCAATTATTAACCCCTGCAATGCCAATAATCTCCAAGAAATGCAAACCTTATCGTTGTGTGTGTGTGCACCTGGCTGGTGTGGTGTATGAGGCATTTGCTTACCACTTGACAACTTTAAATGAATTTAACCCCCATCTTCTGTTACTCCCTCAGAGACACATGTGTGAGTCCCTTTCTATGTTCCTAGGTGTGGGGTGTAGCGCTCTAATGACAAAGCTTCCTTTAGCCTTGGCACTGTCAGGATTTCACTCTCAATGTGTAATGCCATTATGTATTTAGAGTTGTTGCCTGCAGAAACGGGGTATTTAGTCCGTTTTATTTCCAGTACATGCCAATATAAGTACTGCTCTCTTCAAGTGGAGCTTCTAACAATGTCGAAGTAAAATACGCATTTTATAACATAAGGAAGGCTAAGGAAGGCTGACCAAACAGGCTTATTACCACACTGGTTGCTGCTCATATTCACTGTTCCATGCCTTCTTGAAAGCATGATCCTTTAGGAAACCATTTTTAATTAAAAAAATCCAAACCACAAGTTACAATTAAAAGCCTTAGCTTTTGGAACAACCAGAAGAGGGTAGAATCAACTTTTCTTCTGGGATGTTTGGGAAAATGTCATGAAGTTCATGACTTTGTCATGAAGTTTTGAAAAACAAGCAAATTCATTAATGTTTTTACTTTGAACTTGAAGTCACGGCTCAGGCAAGCATCAGGCAAGAAAATAATGCCAAGAAAAGCTCATCATTGAACAAGCAGCATTCTTGTGGTGGCTCATCCATCTCCGCAGCTGTCTGCAGGGATGTCAGGAAAGGGAAGCCTGTGGGTGAGCCCTTGTGTTTCAGAAGGATATCACCTTCATGAAGGCACTGTTCAGGCCCGAGAGCTCTCTTTATAGGCTATCCCTGAAAGAAAAAGGCTCAGATATTTTAAAATTAAGCTGAGTGACTGAAAAACAAACATGGGCAAAAATACTTGAGTAAAAAGCCAATCCTACACCTGTTTCCCTTTTTGGCCCCATCTATGCAATGGAAAAGCATTTCTTTTGTACTCAAATAAGCTGGATGCAGATGGCACTTAGCTATAGTCCCAATGCAGCTGTACTTTAAGATCTTTGCATTTTGCTTATTTTTCACACAACGGCTTAAACTCTCTCCTAGGGTAGGGTAGATGCTACCTGCCAGGTGGCTGCAGCAAACCACTCTTCCAAGCACATGGGACTGATCCAGCCTTCATCTCTGCAGCTGCTCTGCCTGCCCTTCCCAGCGCAATGGAAAGCTAAAGATGTAAATGGTATGGCACTGGCATGAATTCTGTCCTAAATAGAGCTGTACCTCCCTAAGCTTTGAAACTGTGGACTGTGCGTCAAAACAAAATGTGGCAAATGGTTATGCAAATGAGGAAGGAGAAATGTGTTATTTCTTAAGTGCGAGATCTTGCAAATGGATGTCTGCTGGCTGACAGAGCCCTGCTCTTCACATAGAGCTCAGAAAAATTCTGCAAAAACAGGACAGGGCATCTCCATTTATCGATTTGGAGGATTAGGACTGTTACATTAAGGGGAGGAAAAGAATGTAGAGCCTTACAGAAAGTTGCAGTTCGGAAAGGTTTTTCTATAGACAGGTCATCACCGCTTCAGAACTAAGTACTCACACAAAGACACAAAATGATTGCAGTTCCTCTCTTAAAGGGATATTAGATGTGAATTTAATCTAATCTATCTATTTGCATCAGATAGATCATGAGTTATCAATGAGGATTACGGAATTCTCCTTAAGCAGTTGAAATTCAGACAGGATGCTATGACAGTAAAATTGAGTAGGAAATGACCACAGATGAGTGTGAAGCTGGCTGTCCTATCTTCATCAAGAAGGAAAACAAACTAACACATTTTAAGCCTTGAAAAACAAGCTACATGGTCAGAAAATCTTTCTGTTGTTGATAATCTTCACATGCTTCTACTGTTTATATGAACTCTAAAATCCAGTATTTTTAACCTCAATCATTTGATAGCACATTTATTTTCCATCTGTGTGGTATGAATCATAAAATTCATTAAATAATTGATTGGGAATCAGCTGGGAAAATAAAAATGAATGAAGCCCCCATCAGAGAGCTCTTCCCCCCAGTCCTGACAGAGTAACAAAAGGGGAGAGAGAATCAGAAGCTACCCTCCTCTGAGTCATTTGTTGTTGTTGGTTTACAAGGTAGCATTGGTGCTTTTGTGGCTAAAATCCCTCTGATCAGATCTGCTGTGGCGCTTCCCAGGGTCAGCTGGCAGAAAAGCTTTGCACTTTTGATTTATGACATACGTGCCTTGCACCGCAGTTTTGTTAATGCTGTAGACCCAGGTTAGGCTGAGTTTCAAATTAAGAGGGACCTTGAGGAAAAGGAAGATTTTTGAGATTAATCATCAGAAACAAACTAGGCCTTTTTTTTTTTGGTGTTTTTTTTTGTGTTTTTTTTTTTAAAGAAGGGAAAAAAAAGGTTATTTTCCATTTTGCAAAATGGGAAAATGAGTCTGGAGTGTCTGTTTGAGTGCCCTAACATCCGATGGAGAGACACACCTCTTTAGTTCCATCTCGCTCATGGTTTGCCTTGAAAAGCAAGCCTCTCCCAATCAGCCAGAATTTGAGTGTTTATTTCTTGCATGGAATACTTAAAGATTAATTTTTTAGCTCACAAGACTATTTTGGGAATATAATTATTAATATTTATTAATTTAATTTTCTTTCATTAAAACTAACAGCTAGTGTTTTAATTTTTAATACTGCTTCTGGTAGACCTGGTCCTAGAGTGAACATAAGGATGCTCCTGGGAATCTTGTTGAATTTATAGCTGACCTATCCAGTATGACTCATCAATCTTCAGAGAAATTAGAGGTCCATTTTGGTACTTCTTTGTCTAGGGTTTTTTATCTGCAGGAGGGAGGGAGGAAGTGTTTAAACACTTACCAGCTCAGTAACTATCCACAGACCTTAACTGAAAAGCTTAGTTCTAAGTGATGATCAGGCCATGGTGATTTTGATCCCAAATGCAGAAGGAGAGAAAGTGATATAGTCCAGTCAGGTCTGCTGAACTGCTGGGAAGTGACTGGAGAAAAAATGACGTATGGATGAAAAGAGTCAGCAGGTATTTTTTGCTCCAGGCTGCCCTTCTGAGGATGGGCCAGCTGAAAAAAACCACAACCAACCAACCAAAAATAAAACCCAAAAAAACTAATTATCTATATTGAAAACCAAAGTCCTTTTGGGGCATCCAAGTTCATAAAGCCCTTATGTATCTGATCTGCTTTTGATGAGGTTTCTTGTGACTTGCTGACACCTCCAGAAGTTCCCCACAGTTCCTAATGATCAGAGGAGGTTGTGCCATTGGGAATAATGTGAGAAGCACAGATGAGGTGCAGCCATGGTTGGTCACTGTGGCTTGAGGCATCTCACGGTGGCCCAGCTTCAAGGATGGGTGTTTAGAAAGTGCCATGCCTTTGGAGCAGAGCTTTCCAAGCTGTGTATCCCTTTGAAACCATGAGTCTTGCATGTAATCTCTGAAGGTAGTATGGCATCTTTCTACTGAGTATTTCTTGCCTCGCTGAAGGCAAGGAGGGACTTCAGTGCACGCAATGGGAGAAGCTATATGGCTAGAGAGTCGTTACTTTGGCATATCTGTGTGTGCTGGTTTGGCTGGGGTGAAGTTAATTTTCTTTACAGTAGCTGGTACAGTGATGGGAAGTGGTGAATGATTTCCTTGCGTTGCTTTGCTTGCATGTACAGCTTTCACTTTACCTGTCAAACTGTCTTCATCTCAACCCAGGAGTTTTCTCACTTGTATCCTTCCCAGGGTAGGTACCCACCAGGGAGGGACTGAGTGGCTGTGTGGGGGCTTTGTTGCCAGCTAAGGTTAAACCATGACACTGTGAAAATCACGTTGCTGGGTTTAGTTTTCTCTATTGATTGTGTCTTTGTAGTGTGTCAAAAGTGTCAGGAACCTGAGAGGCTCCTTTTAGAATTTCTTAGGTTTTTTCCCTTAACTTTCTAAGAAAAAAATAAGGTGGTGTTTCTAGGGTTTTCCCCCCACGTAGATAAACAGCATTAACATTGATGGATAGGAATCAAGTTGCACATGTGAATAACTTTTATGTGAGAAATCTCTAGGGAAACCGGAGGATTTAAATCTTACCTCCCTAAAAGAAATGGAAAACGAAAATACGCTATATGTATATATATGGTGGTCAATTTTTATATACTTAAGCATATATGCACTGGTCGTGTGTATCAACATATGTGAATACAACTCGGTGTTGACAGCTTTGTCCAGTGTGTCTGCCTCTATGCAGCAAAGGTGAACAGAAACAGACACTGAATTGTTTTCTCACTTTAGAGTTTCTTGTATGAATTAGAGCCCTGGTCCTGCACTGAGCAGGGATCACTGCAGTGTACAGTGACTTGAGTGGTGACACGTGATGTGTCATCTGTATGAAAGTTAACCTTTATTCAGATCTCAGGGTCAGGTTCTTACTCCATCTGTTCCTGTGACATTCTCAATGGAATGTTTGCATGCTTTGAAATGATCCTGTAGATGGTCTGTAGATGCTCTCGTGTGACTGCTCAGGTTCATGCAGGTAGAGGTGAGGTGTTCTAGTTTCTGCTCTTCACGTTACTTTCAGATTACACTATCCCTGCACTTCAGGGGATGTCCAGGATCTCCCACATCTAGTGCTTCTCAGGATCAGTACACCAGACATGTGGCCCTGCTGGTCTCAGATCTGCAGCAAGAATGCAGTGGATGTGGAGGTTCCTCTTAGGTGGTGGGTACAGAGCGGTTTGTGTGCTTATTCTCTATGCTGTTGTGAATTTTGCTGGAGCACAGAGAATCCAGCGGTGACAGTGGGCTGACAGCTGCCTTTGTATTGCATGGAAATGTTACCTGCCTTACACAGATGGCAAGGTCAACTTATGTACAAAGCAATATTTAAATTACAGGCTGTGGAAATGTGTATTCTGACCTTTTTGTAAACTTTTTTGCTACTCGCTCTTTTCGTTTTTATTCATTCACCAGTGTTTAAAAGGAAAAATAAAATCCAGCAGAAGGTCTGAGACTGACATTTCCGAGTGAAACAGAGAGTGCAAAATTTCAGTTTGACCCTGGCACTGCAGCTGCTGAAATATTAATGGCATTAAATGCAGGTGAATCGGAAATGTGTGTGCAGGCCAAAGATTCCTCCAGGCGGTTTTCCTCGAGCTCGCCTGCTCCCTGCATCTGCCGCCAGCAGGGCATCTCCTCTGCTCACCCCAATGAGGAGTGACAGGGGTGATGAGGACGGCAGTTATTGCAACAACCTTTCTTTGACAGTGAAAGCTGTCCATCTGATCAGATTTAACAGCAGCACGGATTGTTCAGGCAACGCAAAGCCACTGCAGGAAAGCACATAAGCCGTCTGAGGAAAAAACATGCATTCTTGCACTGCGCCACTGCCCAGCCCATGACTGCAAGGCTTGGGGACATGGGTGACTTTGTTGAGGTGAATCAGGACCTCAGGCGGGACTGCATTACCTCACCAGAACTGAGCTCCACCTGCAGTGATTCCACATTTATTTTTCACATGTATGTTATAGTGTGGGATACCCCAGCATGTGCTGCAGTATCAAGGTAGGGGACCTACCCACTCTTCCTGGGATTTGCTTGCTTCATTAAACAACTGCAGCCTGAGGTCTAGAAAATGAAATATTTGATGAATATTAAAAAAACCCCAAAAAACAAAAAAACAAAACATCGTTGGCTGTCTGCCCCAAACAGTTTAGAGGGTGGTGGCACTACACGCCTGTCAGGCACCAAGCTCCTGCAGTGGCAAGATTTTGTTAGTGTTAGGAGGTGAAATATTTGGAAGCGGGCACTCTCACGGCTGCCAGAACCATTTGAATTGTTAATTTGCATCAGTGTCATGCCAGCTTTTTTACAGAACTGGTTAATGAGGTAAAGCAGTTATTTTGATACTGCCACGTTCAGGTTACTGGAAAATCTGCTGTGACATAAATGGACTTTAAAAAAAGGCAGAAATGAAATTACATGTCTAATCATTCCCTCCTCTCCCTTTTATTCAAACAAAATAAAATGCTAAAAGGGGATTTAAATGATTACATATGTTCCCAAGGCATAAGTTTCACTCCTTTCCCCTTTGTGGACTTGAATAAGTCCCATGAGTTTGTTCTCAAAGTTAGTTCTCTGTCAAGTTTGTTGCCTGATTTTTCTTTTACTTTCTTTCTGCTCTTTCATCCCATCATTCTTCCCTCCCCCAACTGCCACTGCACACCATCCTTGCTCACTTTCTTGCAAAGCTGCCAAGAAGCTGTGAGCAAATTTAATGTCTGCTTGGTCTCTCAGTGACCTTGAAAAAATTACTTTGCATCATTAAAAATTCATAGAAATGAAATTTTTGTGAGGAGACTGGCACATGCAAAATTAGTACTTGTTGAAATGCAGCTGGAGTAATCCAACCTTGTGAACTTTGGAAATTGTAATTCTTATGAGAGCTAATTGCGGCCACCTTACAACTTGGATCAAGTGTTGCTGTTTGACTTCCTGAAATAATATCGTCATATGCATGATATACCTGTAAGCACGTGCAGTACAAGGGCAGGAAAAAATTGATGCATAGCTTTGCAGAGACAAAAATGTTTAAGGATTGTTGTTAAGAGCTGATACACTGATAAGTGCGATAGCAGGATGCAACACCTAAATGGGATAGTTGGGAAGTAAGTAAATTATAATGCTGTTAGTGGGCTGCATAGAGCTCTGGGCTACATATCCACTATGTGACATTAATTAACTCTGGTGCTAATTAAGCCCACATCAGATGTGACTTCTTGAACACTCAGAATTTAGCAGTCCACACTTTTCCCCCTTGTGTTGATCAACTAAACTGTAAAACTTAGTTGTGCATTTGGAGGGGTGGAGAACCAAATAGCACGTTTGTGTGCTCTGTTCTATGTAGTCCTGCTTTCTTGTTATACACAAAGAATGTTTTGCAGGGGGAGAACAATTAAATAGTAACTACTGAAGAACACCATGTAGTAGCAAAGTGCACTTTGCCTTCTTCAGCACAGTGGCAGAATAGAGGCTTTAACAGATGACACAGCTGAGGGACATAAAATGCAATGCTTATGGCACCTGAGCAGGAGGGATGCTGTCCCCAAAATGCAAGCACACCAGGTTGTTCAGCCCTGATAGAGGTAACCACTAAGAGTTTCCAAGTACTGACCAACATCCTTGTGGTCTAGCTCTCAGTTTTTGGCAGTTTATTCCTTGAAGGCTGCTTGTTAATACAGTAGAGCCCTGTAGTGTATTGGGCATGATCCCAATTTCATTAATACCCACTGGACACTTTCCATCTGCTTGCTGGATTTGAGGTTTGGGTTTGTTGTATACACAGGAAAAGAAAGTGATAGCTTTTATTCTTATAATCCATGGAGACTGTTTTACACTGTCATTAGTTAAAAATTACAAACATTTTGGGTGACTTCCTGTGGAATTCAGTGTGTGTCACCAGAAGTGTGATGCCCCAGGCTCTCAAGCAGAGCTGGGAGCATACAAAGGCTGCAGCTGGCAGCAGCAGTATTTTGTTGTAAGTAGCTTTTGTTGCCCAGCTCTGAAACATGTCTGTGAGCTCAGTGGACTTGCTGAATACCAGTTGTAGCTCTATAATCAACCATGCCACAGTCCATATTGCTGTCATAACGTAATTAAAAAAATCATTGCTCTCAGTATTGTTTGGCACTGTGGCTGAACCAAAGCAGTAAGTGGCTCAGGTAGGATGTGTCTGAATGGAATGAAGTTTGACTGCTCAGTGTATTTGCAGCCAAAGTCTGTGAGGATACGTGCATAACTTTGGGGAACAAGCTCACTCCTTTTTGATTTTGCTTTGTTCCTGGGCATTTGTTTTCCTGCCTGTTATATGGTATCTTCGTTTTTTGAACACATCCTGTTGTCTTCCCTAGTGCCTTGCTGCTGTATGCCATTAGCATATATCTGGGCCACCCCTTGTGCAGACTTGTCCCCAGGTGAAAGCCCTTGTGGTCTAGGATGGAAAGAGGCTGCAATTTACTGAGTCCATTATCACCTCCGGACGTGTGGAATGATAATGGAAGTGACAGAGGTGCAGCTGAAAATTGGCTCTTAATATTTTATGTGTTAAAGCTGAGGATTGGAAATCTCACACTGCTCTTCAGGGAAAATGAAGTGTGTGTGTCTTCTCCCATCCTCCCCCCGGCTCTTCCCTCCCATCACATTCAACCGCTGTGCAAGTCGACTCTTTTTACACCTAGTTGTGGTGGAAACATTGTGCTTCAGTAGTGATATTTTAAAAGACAATGGTATAAAATAGTATGAAGTCGTCCTAGGTGGTAGTATGGCACCATCAGGATCACTGCTGCAGTGAAACTTTGTTGGATGTACATGTAAGACTACTTTTTCCTTTCTCTAAGTTAGGGATGAAACAAAATGACTGCCATGAAGCAGCATCTTCAAATTGCTTTCCCTCACGTCTTGTAGTCTGTGACCCTGAGTAGTTTCATCCCTCTGCTCTAATGCTTCCAAATTATGCTCTTTTATCAAGGCAGCTTGCTTCCCCCTCCTCTGCACATAGACACCAAACTATTATTCAAGATTACTGTTCATCTATTCATGTGTAATGTGTCATGGATACATAATTTTAAATAGTTTCTTCTTCTAAATGACTTATGCAAATGGCAAATTAACTTCCTGGCCTTTCACCAAACTCTGCAGACTTTCTGCATCTTCTTGGTAGTGATTACAAGCAATATTAGATGAAATTCATTCTTGTATCTTGGCTTTATTAATTTCTCATGTTCTTACATTAGTTGAAACACTTAGGACGGGGTGCTGCCATGATTCCCATTGACCCAGAGATTTCTGGAGTGCTTTGAAGGACTCCTTCCCTTCTGCTTAGCCTCTTTTGTGCAAATGCTAAGACTGGGAGTAAGAGCACACCGCTGAAAGGTATTTTCACACATACAAATGGGATTCTGGCTTTCCTTGTGCGCTCTGCATTTTTGAATGAGATATTCAGCACAGTGTTCATACTAATTACGTCGCTTCCCTTGCAGGTGAGTCTTGCAGCAGGCAGACTCATGGGCCTCGTGTTGCAAGACACTGGTGCAGTTTACTGCCTCCAGTTGGCCTCTATTGTAACAGCCCCTAAACATGTTCACATCCAACTCCATATCATGGTGCCTTACTCTGTGCTGTGCATTGTTTCTGCTGTCCTACTCACAACTAGAAATGTTTAAATATTAAAGGGAACCACCATTTTGTAGTTGTGCTGAGTAGGCTCAAAGACTGTGAGTTGTGTAGATAATAGATTAGGCTTGGATTTAGGGAGCCTAAGTGCTAGCCATGGATCTGCACAGACTATTTTCGTCGGTCCGAATGCATGATTTCTCCATGACTTGATTCTTCTTCTTTTTTTTTTTTTAATGAGAATTAAACACACTTTCTCAGTAGAGTTGTTGTGACATAATTGTTACTAATTTGGAGATTCCATTAAGACAATGGAAATGCTTAGGAAAAGTCAATATTACTCACTACTTTACAAATTGGTAAAATAAAGCCTTGAAAGAACTTTGTTGTAAACAACGCTGAGGCATCATAGCTAATCATGTCTGTATAGCATGATGAACTAATTTAACACAACAGAAAAGTGCCGCCCACCCCCACACTCTTCCTGCCTCTCTTCTCTGCAGAGACATGCTGGGATGCAGGAACACCATTAGCTGTAGCTGGTTAAAACTGGGGTGCAAGAGATAGACGTGCCACTTTGAGGAGTGGGGAAATTGCCAGAATAATAAACAACTCTTCAGCAGTTCCTGTTTGACTGTTGTCAAAGTTATGGAGGTTTTTTTAATTAAAAATCATTAATATTGAAATAAACAACCCTGCATGCCATATGGGTACACATAAGATATAAAGTCCAGCCTGTCCGTATTATTTGTATTCTGTCTTTTTGCTTGTTCAGTTTTAAATAAAGAACCAGAGAAATCACCCTATTAAGATTTAATTGACTTAACACACACAAAAAAACCCCCTTAAATAAGAGTGAGAAGCAAATGTTTCCTCTAATCCCAACATTTTTTCTGAAAGAGAAGAAAACTACAAATATTCAGATCTTGTTATTTAATCACCATGTTTGCCCCCACTTTCTGTGTGTCATTCCAAGCTTACTGAAAATAGGCAATGAGTTTTACTAACAAGGGAAGCTCTTGTGCAGATGGTCAGAAGGAGCGGTATATTTGCAGGACATTATGGCAAGTCATAAAAATATGAAAGATGCTCCAATAGCCTGAGCAAGGTGAGCAGAGAAGAATGGTATGGGCATCAAAGTGAACCTGGGTGACTGGGGTCTTAAGTCCTTTTTGAGGATATTGGACAGTGTTAGCAATGGAAGGAAGAAAAAAATTGACTAAGATTTTCTCCATATTAGATGGTTAAGGTAAGCAAGTAATGAACTGCAATGCTAAAATGTAGTTCAAGCTCCTAAAATTTGAAGCTTTTGGATCTGGGTTTTGGATTTGTAGTTATCCTTGCTGAAAATAAAATTATTCAGATTTTTTTTTCTTTTGCAAAAATACAAAATTGGGGAAGAAGGTAACTTTTTTTTTAATGTTTCCATATGTTTTTCAGCCCTACTGTTTTAGGGTTTTAAAATGTAGTGAGTCATCTCTTGACTACCATGATAAATATTTTTCAGGTTGGGGTAAAAAAAAAAATCAAATTATAAAGTATCCCCATGAATAATTGTAAAAAGTTGAGTTTTGATGTGATCTCATGCACATGTATTCTATTAGCTCAAGGTACAAATGCTTGAAATAATGAGGAGCAATACTGAACCATTTCAGCAGCGTGACCTTTTTGTGGATGCTGTTAGATTGCTCCATACGTGAGGAGCTTGGCATAAAGGCACAATTCACTTCTGACATCCCATTAAATACAGGGTGCTGGCTGGAAGCTGTTGCCCCATGCTGTATGAACAGGCAGGCTGTTATGACAGGAATGTATCTCTTGCCACAGAAAGGTGGAAATGGGTTCGACTGAGTTCTCTGTACGTCAAGATCTACTGCTGGCTGATGTTGTCCCTGATGCTTCACAGCTTTGTAATATCTGCCCATGTCATGACTTTCTTGTCACTCCACCTGTGGGTACCAAGGCAGGGAGAACAGAAGTGGTCACTGTGGCAGGACTAAATAAACTGCAGATCTTTGATGTAATAAAACTCTACCTTCTCTTGCACACCACAGGACCACTGAGACATCTTATTTCAATTCCGTGTACTTATTACTCACATCGAGTATAAACAGAGCTATTCATGTTTCTCTATCTGGTTGGTATTTTCCCCTTTTTCCAGTTGCTTACAGAGCAACAAATGAAAAGTCCTTGTTTTGGTTAGGTCTTTATTACAGCTGTACAAAATGCAGAAGCGCTAACCTGAGCAACTTTACAAGTTAGAAGTTTCTGATTGATCATGAAGTCACTAAATTTCTTTATTTTTTGAATTTTGCTATTTGGCTTTAGGTTAATTGCCTAATGTTTGAGAGACAGGGACAGAGAGAAATAAAACCAAAGCTTTGATAAAGGTGATGGGTGCCTCTGCACACTGTGACACCTAGCAACAAGTTACTGAAGTTACGAATGTTGGAGTGACCTGGGGGACTAATGGGTTCCCAAAGTACCCACAGCTTATGAACTTTGGCACTGACGGTGTGTTACTTCCTATCTGCTAGATGCTATTCCTTAATTTTTATTGTTCATTTTTTTCCTACACCTACCTCAGGCAGTGAATTAGCAAAGAAAAAAAAAGTGCTGTATGATTTAAATAACTAGTTCTTCCAGGTTATTTTTGCAAATACTTCTAAGTAACATTAGTCCCCAAATTCAAGGTCAGGATACAAACTGTTTTCATTTGATGAAGGGAAGAAAGGAGTGTTACATATGAAATTTATTTTTGTAACAAGTGATTTTGAAAATGTTTTGGCATGCTTTTGCACAAATTAATCATATATTTTTAAAAGTGGATACTCCTTAATACATATTAATCTGCTTTTATAATTTGGAGTAAGAGATACCATTGCCTGATGGGAATCAACTATTCTCCTTACAGTCCACCGAGGGAAGAGATCCTTAGGATTTACAAGTGAAGAAGGAGCTGGGAAAGTAAAATACTCAATATATACTTGATTTATTTTGTGTAAAGAGACCTATTGATTTAAGGAGAAAATGAGAGAAATAATTCCATTGTAGCAGTTAGTTTTTCATACAGTTCCAAAGCAGATGGCCTAATGGTCTAAGCATCTGGTTTGAAATACCTGCCTTCCCTAGGGCCATCAGCTCAAATTTAGACAAGCTTCATTTATAACTTTATTTTCAAGACAGATCATTTGGGCTGACTCTCTGGTTGGTTACAGGAGAATTTTTGCTTGGGTAACACCACTGATACTGGCTCAAAGGGTTTCATGCCATTCACAGGGTTGATTTTGCAAGCTTGACCTTAAAAATAGAAGTTCAGTTGGCTATGTGTCATTCTTCAAGAGGATCCTTGTGCCTCAGAGGGATTTGTTCTGGTGTCATTGTTCAGAATTTCCCTCGTGTCCCTACTGCTCTGCAACATTTCTGGGATGGATGATATTCTTATGTCTTTTATGTGCTTTGAGTATTTAACTGAAAATCTTGGATATTATGTCTGAATTTAGACAGAAACCTTTTTAGTCAGAGCATGTTTAGAGTGCGTAAAACATTAACTCTTATATATCAAGTAACACAAGAGTGTTGCGTCCTCCGTGCCAGTTGTGTGAGATTGTTATGTGCCTTGAGTCATGCTTATGTCTTGCTTTGCTGCCTGCTGTCTGTCACACAAAGCATTCCCTCAGATACCGTCTAATAAAACCAGGAGGTATATTCTTCTGTAATAGAGGCAAATCTGAAACAACAGTAGGAGAATAGGAGGGCAATGGGAGGGCAGGTTAATTTTGTGATCATTGTGTGAAATTGTTTATGCTATCATGTATTCCTCATTGCTGAAATTGTCTAACAGATTTCCTGCAGATTTTGTATTATGCCGCACTACAGCTGGTGACCTATATGCTGTCATCTGCATGAGTTTTTTATACTAAGAATTTGTGTATGAATTAGTTTTCTTCTCTATTATTTATTGATAGCATGTTTTTAGAAAAGGAAGGGGGGGGGGAGAATAACAGGGAGATTTATAAGTCAAAGGATGAGAACAGAATTTAGACTGCTTTATAGTAATTGAGTGGCAAAACCAATTCCCCCTCTTGAAGAGAGATTAATCAAAAGATTAACCAAACCCGCTTGCTAACGGCAGTTCTTAGGACAGTCCGGAATATGTAGCAGGCAAAATTAATCCTTCCAAATTGCTAAGAAACTCAGGGACTTCGAGATTTAAGCCACAGCGCTGCAGTAAGTAAACCATTTCCAATCAGTGTGTCATGTTGGTAATTCTTTTTTGTTTTGCTTTGGAAATATGAAATCTCATTCATGTTCATGCCAGGGGTAAAACCTGGACTGTGGTGTCTTTTGTCCCTCAGTTCCTGTGCAGGTCGTACAGGACTGGGGCTCTGGAGACTACTCCAAGTTGTACTGGGTATCAGTTTGAAAGAAAATTGGGTGGCCACTGCTGATTTGAGGAGAAATCCTTCAGCTTGTGTCCCATCGGTATCTTTGACCATCTCTAGAATGGATCCCGGAGCAGTTGATGTAGGCGCTAGGCTGATGGCTTTTAGTAACTTCAGGTTCTGGCTACATAAGCAAAGGGATCCTTCATTAGTCAGCTGTATTGATTTTATGTTGCCTTTGTACAATTGCAGCCCAACTGTAAAAAAAAGGTCTTACTCCACAGTATTGGATGTCACAGAGCTTTGATGGTGTATTCTGTATCTCTAGGGATGATCAAAGGCTATAATGAAGAGCATGCCTTATTAAGGGGGTGTCTGTGTGGGTTAACTTAATGGGTGACCTGAGCCATTCTGTAGAAATATTTAGTATAAATGATTTCTGTTCTGATTAGAATTTGAAATAATCTTCTCAGATCTGGTTTCCAGTTGGTTTATTGTATCAAGGGAAAATTTAAGAAAGAAATGAAAAATAAACAATGTTGAAAAAATAAATGAGAATCCTTCACAATTCATTTAGTAAACAGGTTTTTTCCTTAAATGTCTTTCACAGGGCAAGGGAGGAATCTGCAGCAGAAGGACAAAGACTTATGGAAATTTCAGTGCAATGTTCTGTTTTCTCTTTCTTTTTTCTGTTTTCTTAAAAAAATCACAGCAAACTGTGAATGAGGCAGCAGCTCTGTCTTTTTTTTTTTGGTTGTATTTTTCTTCTCTTTGTCTTCATGACTGACCTACTCAATGCTTCACTTTCCAAACTGTCACCTTCCCTCCTCAAACTGCTTTCAAATCCCATGGAGCTCCTGCAAGGGAGCAACCTGTCAGATGTGGCCATCAGCTTCTAACACATTGATGTACTCAAGGATCTGGAAGAAGAGTTAATCCTTCCTGCTCTTGCCCCACTTTTCTTTCTCTCAAATTTTCTCATTCCGAATTTTACTGGAAGTTGTGTTTTTATAAGTAAGCAGGGATCCAAGTGGGAACCTGAGTCTCATGAACCTTCCACTCCAGCTGCTTTGCTTCTGTACCTGGGCTTTAGTCTTGTAACTATCCTGCCATATTTTTGTAGATGTACCTTTCTGCTCCAGGCCCTTCCCACACTGGGACTCAGTGTGTCAGAGAGGATATCTGAGACCTTTCTGGAAAGAGCTCTCTGCCCAACATTGGCTGGAGATCACAGCAGTCAGAGGGGCCAACAAGAATATTGAAAACCTCTCCTGATCTAGAGTAGGCAAGGCTAGGAGGTACCATGACACATCAGGGTAGAAATAAGTTTTCATTTGCTGCGAGAATCAGTATATTTCTTGACTGTCAAGTGCTGGGGTCCAGAAAACTGGGATTCTCCCTAGAGCTGTGAAATGCAATATAACTTTTTTTCTTACCTTTAAGAAGTTCTCTGGAGGGTTAGGTAAGCTGGCAAGTGTCCTGAGTTTACCATTCCCTTCCTTCTTACTGATTTATTTTTTGTTCCACACTATCAAATTTCTCTGAGCATACAGAAAATTATTTTTAAAGTACGGAGTGATTAAAACCAGGTAGCAGAACAGTAGGATCCTGTTGGCTTTCTGAAGAGTTTTCTTCAGAGGACAATCTGGTGACTCAGTATTTTGCTGCTGCTCCTTTCTTTTGCCACTTTAGAGACCTTTAAAATATACTTATTTTTTGCAAAAATGGATTCATTCCTGTTGAGTAGCTCCTTTTCTCTCTAGATGATGACCAAATATAAAATACTTAAGCAAAGCTCTGGGAGGTGATCACAACTGCCGCTGTTGATTCTTCATCAGATATTCAATGACTTTTTAGCATATATTCTGTGTGGGGTTAAATGAGTTCCTCTGCTAGGTGGTTTTGCTACAGAAAATGATTGACTTCTTTTTTTCAGCACTGGTCCCTTCAGTATTTTGAGGGAGGCAAAAAAAAAGAAAGGAAAAACTAGACTAAATCAGTATTTCTTGAGTAGTTAAAGGCTAAACTGCAGCAGACACAGTCCCAATGCTTTGCCTGGCAGGGCACTCGAACACCACTGGAGTTACAGGGTTGGCACTGTTGTAATTTCTGTGTGATTTCCTTTTGACATACTGCAGTTTTGAGCTCCTGAAGTCCCCTGAGGCTTTATGTGGATTGAGAGAGCCTTAGTTAAGCTTGATTTGATGCAGCATTCTTGGATCCAACACAAAGAAAAGCTTTTGTGTTTCCTAAAGAGCACACTATCCTCAGAGCACTTAATTTGTACCCTCTACTTCTGCTAGTCAAAGAAGCACTGCTGCTCTGCCCTCCATGGGGTAGTAGCAAGGGTTTATTCCCTTCTGCCTCCCCTGCACATCTGCTTTAACCATAGTTATTTACCTGTATTTACCTGCAGATCTTGACAAGAATTCTTGTAAAAATAAGGTGATAAAAATGAAGCACAGGAGGATATTTTACTTTGAGCCTGGTGCACATCTGGAGGTCTTTTTTGTCCTTTTGTTCCTGTGCAAAAAGGTATCTCAGAAAGCAAGGGAAAGAAAATGTGTGTTAGTATGTATGTGATGATGCTTCACAAATAAGACAAGTGGGAGAAGAGCAAGAAAAACGTTATCCGCCAATACTGTGATAGAGGTAGAAAGTCTTGCAGCTGAGTTGGCAATGTACAGAAAACCTAATCCCCTGGCTATTTTCCCAGGCCTAATCTGATGGCATCTTTTCACTGCTGAGTGTTACAGTATTTATTCTTATCCTTGGTGAGAATTCATGCAGCAGATTCAAGTATGGGATGGCATAATACTTCTGAGGTTCTGTGTCTACCCATCAGCTCATAAATATCACTCTGATGCAGAAGCCCCATGTCAGCAGTGCAGGGGAAGTGGAAGCATAGCTGCCTTGATCACACACAGGCCAATATGCTTGTGGAGTGTTTCATGCTACAGTGTTTGACCAAATAGAATATGATCACTGGTCCTTTATATGGCAGCATGCACCCTCTGCCCACCTCCCACAGATTAGCTAAAGACTCACCTGTGCTGTGCAGGCACGGAACTAGCCCAGTGTCCCCAAGATCAGTGGACAGATTAGTGCTGGGCAGCAAAACATATGAGATTAGAAGCTGCTCCACGATGTCAGGTGTTACACAGCTCTTATGTGTGCCTACATAAACATGTCATGGTCTGGCATAAAAGAGGTCAGCAGGGTGAGAACCAGCACCCAAGAATGCCACAGTTCAGGAAATAGGGATACAGAGACTTAGTAGTGTTTTTCTGCACCTGGTCTGAATGTATTAGAGTTTTGAAATGCACCTCTTTTTATTCTTAATTTGCATCCCCGGATTATTTTGTTAGGGATCAGTAGTAACCTAATTGCTGTAAATGATTGCAGTTTTGCCTGGAAAGTCAAGGATAGTGCAATCTGCAGCATGCAGAAGGTAGAAGAGATCTTTGGTTACCTGCTGTGTACAGGGTTTGGGTGATAAAGGTCAGATTCAGAGGGGTGTCTTGTGGAGCCAATATCATGCATGTGATCCTCCTGAGATCAAAGGAGATCCTCCAGGAGAGCAAAGCCACATGCCCAGGCAAGGAGATAAGAAAGTATCAAAGTGTGCAAGTCTTGCATCAATCCTTGCTAGCCAGTTCTTGCACTCTCCCTTGCTACATCTGTGTGCAATACCCAGGACGAGGGGGGCTCCATTTGGACTGTCTTATCTAGACTCTCAGTGATGCAAACTATCGGTATGAAAAATTAAAAACCATTCTGGGGTCTTTTTATGTAATCTGTGTAAATCTATCTAGGTAGTGTATGTTTGCTATGCCTGTTACTCTCATATTTTCTGTGCTACATTTCTGTTACTTCACATGTCCAAGATACTTCTTTTCTCACACTGGAGGAAGAAGTGGCACTGACTAGCAAAGTAAATCTGATTTCCTACAGTGCTACCAAAAAATGTTGAAGATATGTTCTCTGGGTAGAGGAGGGCAAATACATTAAATGCATTTTCCATATAGCAGAGCTGCTTTATTGTGATTTTTTTTTGTTTGTTTGTTTGGGGTTTTTAGGTTTTGTAGTTTGATTTGTTTTGGTTTCAGGGAGTGAATAAGATCTGCAGACATTATTAACAGTCAGGAGCATGAGTGAGCTGGGTTTTACCCACAGCCCTGCTGTTATCTCTAATACACAAATAAACTACAGCTAAATTGAGGAATTAATCACATTAAATTTCTGGTCCAAGATAAAGAAAATGCCACTCCATTTTTATTTATATTGAGCCGGAAAAACAATTTAGCTGAGTTCCTCTGGATATGCAGTTTGCTTCTGTTTTGGCATCTTACAGCATTAGATCTTATCACTGCTGCTGCATTAGTGTGCCTAAGCAGCATTATGTTGATTATATCCATTTTCTTCAACCTTGCTGCTAAATGAACTTGGACAGAAAAAGTAATTACACCTCTACTATGGAGGAAGGTTTCCTGCTATGCATCCTACCCACTGCAAAAGAAATGCACTCTGAGACCTACAAGCCTCGGCAAGTTTGATATCCCTGTAGAGTTTGGGGGTTCCATGAACCTACATGAAATGTAGGTTTTGAGATGGTTTGGTGTTCAGACATCTCTGGGATCTGGACCTGTGGACAGAGGCAGTGCCAACTTTTTTCCAAAAGGAGTAGATTCCTTTTATTATATAAAATGCCAAAAACTGGGAAGGGTCTAGGTTCCAGATCTGATTTATAATATTGCTTGGACTGCTAACTGCCCTACACAGGCATGTGAGCATTGCTGAACTGCGGACCACCAATATGTGCGCTTCAGGAAAGACGGGAGGTGGTGAGAACAGAGGCAACTCACTGCTTTTAGTGGAAGGAGGTGAAGGAAACCACTTGATCCAGGACTAGAAAATTTTGGAGGCAGGAGGGAATGCAACCTGACAAATCATGCAAGAAGGGGTAGGCTCCAAACTTGCAGCCACATCCTTTATGGGATATTGATAGGTTTGCTGTACATGCAGACCCACTTGGCACTGTGAAAGTTATAAAACATAGTCATAAAAAATAACAAGTATGTCTGAGGAAACCATGACCTGATTATAAAAAAGCATTCTATTTTCACTGAATGAACTATTTCCTGAAAGTGATTAACTCTGATGGAGTAATAAATGAAGTAATAAATCTCTACATTTGATCCTCTGGGTTTAATACATGAGACAAGATTTATGACTGGAACCATTAACTCTTGTACTGGGAAAATGCTGCTCATCTCTCATCTGCATGATATTAATTTGGAAGGTTTGCATACAGACAGGTACATCTTAGAGTTCAGTTGAAGTAGGGAAAACTTTTAAGAATATTTCACAGTAAAATTATGCAAGATAAGGTCCCAAAGCAATGTCTTCTGATATATGCAGCATTTTGCTGGTTATTCTGGAATTCAGCTACGGTCTGACTGAAACCTAAACAATCGAAGGAAATATGTTTAAAACTTCAATCAGGTCTGAATTCATGCTGCTGTTGCCAAATAGAATCATAGAATATCCTGAGTTGGAAGGGACCTACAAGGATCATTGAGTCCAACTACTGGCTCGGCACAAGACAACTCCAAGTATCACACCATGTGCCTCAGAGTGTTGTCCAAGTGCTGCTTGAACTCTGTCAGGCTTGATGCTGTGACCACTTCCCTGGGGAGCCTGTTCTAGTACTCAGATACCCTCCGGGTGAAAAACCTTTTCCTATTATCCAACCTAAACTTCCCCAGCTTCATGCCATTTGGTTGAATCCTATCACTGGTCACCACAGAGAAGATTAGTGCCTGTCCCTCTGCTTTCCTCTGTGAGGAAGTTGTAGACTGCAATGAGGTCTCCCCTCAGTCTGCTCTTATCCAGGCTGAGCAAGCCAAGTGACTTCAGCTGCTCGTTGTATGACTTTCCCTTCTAGGTCCTTCACCATCTTCCTAGTCCTTCTTTGGGTACTTTCTAAAAGCTTTGTAAGGACAATCACCTCCCTTGACTGGCTGGCGATGCTTTGCCTGATGCCCTCAAGGACATTGTTGGTACTCCTGGCCGCCCAGGCACTGCTAGCTCATATTCAGCTTGCCATCCGCCACCACTTCAAGGTCCCTTTTCATGGTGCTGCTTTCCAGCCTCTTGCTGTCTATCTGTACAACCACAGTTGCCCTGTCCTGGATCAGAATCTGGTACTTGCCCTTGTTGAACTTCATACAGTTGGTGATTGCCCAGACCTCTAATTTGATGAGGTCTCCTGCAGGGCCTCTTTGCCTTCCAGGGAGTCAACAAGTTTTCCACAGTTCCCTTCACCTTCTTCTTCCAAATGCAGTGATTTTCCTCTGTTTCTGACTGCCAGATGATGTGCAATATTGGCTGACAGTGATGTTATCATAGCTAATAAGCTCAAGTGAAATCTCTGTTTCTTCCTTAAGTCATTTGAAAATGGATTTTTAGCTTCTAGAGTTAGAAAAAAACCCCAACCCTGCTAAGTAAAAGTTTCACAGATAAGCTAGAAGCAATATTCCACTTAATGTTGGTTTAATTGAATTAGTACAGAAGAGCCCTGCTGTCTGTGTATCATATAATGCAGCGGTCACACACACATATATATGCAGTAAAAAATGCCCACTGCTTCAAGTGAGTGTAAGCGTCTATATTCAGATTGCTGCTTCTGACACTAATGGGGAAATAAGTTCCTTTACAGTGTGCTCTCAGGCACTAATAAAATAAGTGTTACACTATCCACAGCATTCAACGTCCCGTAACATCACTGAGAGCTTAATTAGAAAATATTACCCCATAATAAGGGCATGCAATGTTTAGTTAGTGTAAACATTAAAGCTGCTCCAATTACAGGTTTTCCTGTAGCTACTTTGGAAAGCACGTACCTCTCTGTCTCCTTTCAACAAGGAGGGAAAGGTGTAATCCATGTTATGGGCTGATCCTGAGTATGCTCTGCTGTACTGGCTAAATAGTCCATTGACATTAAAGAAAGTCTTTGAAAGATAAGATCTTGGCATCCTATGGCCAGCTAGGATTTCACCCAGGCTGCATAAATTAAAGCAGGTATGTAGCTTTTTGCAGATTTTGGACCTTAAGACCAAACATTACCCTGAAGTCACTAAGACTGCAAAACAAAGCTGTGCCACTAAAGGTCTGAAGAAGGAAGATTTATGTTTTTTCTTTTAAGTTGGTGAGGTGGCAAGCTGTAAAGCTCTGGTTTGGTATGAGTATCTGTAAGGTGATTTAAATTAGTAAGCTGCACAGAAATTTCCACACTTCTTATTTGATAATTTGTGTTATTCAGGTTTAAGTCAAAATGTTCAAAGGGTGTGTATAGCCAGGTACTCTCTAGTTTAGCATCTGCATTCCATGTGCAGTAATGTTGCCTGCATCCTGTGCCCAGCCATCACTGTGGACTTTACCGTGGCTGGAACTGTCTTGTGTCACCTGAGTTGATAGCTTTGATGCAAACAACTTTTAAGGTAGTGATGGGATGTGCAGAATTTCTTGGGGCTGTCCATGGGAGGCAGTAATATTGTCAGAGTTTAGTTTGCCTCAGGACTGATACAAATTGTGTGCTCAGGTGAGACATGTTGCTCTGCAGCCCAAATCACCTGATGCTTGTCAGAGGAGGAGGCGGGCAAAGATAGTAAGACAGGCAGAACCCAAATCACAGCCATCCACAACCTTGATGATGGATGTAGCTGGGAGCTATGACCTCCTGTTCTCAGGAATGCTTTTGGAAGTGAAACTTTTGCTCTGCCACTTGGAATACTCTTGTGGCTAAGTTTCTGCCATGCTTTTAATGCTGCTCTGGGTTTTGTGATTCTTTCCTCTGCTTCTGTGCAATGTTGGGTGGGTGAGCTGCCCTTGCACTTTTCATTTAGAACCCTCTTTGGCATCTGTGATTTGTCACCCAGGGTGGCTGTACATGTGTAAGCTGTAGAAGCCATACTGTTTTGTGCCCAAATGCTCTCATGGGTATTTTAGCATGCTCTGCTTTTATTCTTGATCAGCTGTCTATTTTATACAATAGTAAAACCACTCAAACATTCCTTTGTATCTAGTAGATCTGGAAGCAGTAAATTACCTGAGTACAACCAAAGTCGAAGTGAACAAGTAGATTCTTCTCCTCTTTGGAGGTATTTCTGGGGTGCCAGATGTCTTTCATCTGCTGCAGTATCCAAATACCTGCCTTCAGATACTGGCATACTGTACAAACACGAGGTGGGTGATGGCCTTGCAGAGTGCTGGACACAGGGCGTGTGAGATGTCTGTGCTCTACCAACTGTCATAGGAGCAGAAATGCAGAATACCTCACTCTGCATCACTGCAGTTTGCTGGTGGTGCAATCTCACAGAACTTAACCCCTGGCCCTGCTTTTGGGAGCAACTCCCGATCCTCCTGTTTCCTTCCCTGTCCAGGAGCTCATAGACTGGGAAAGACATACAGGGCTCTCTGGCTGTGGGTCTGGCCTATAGCATCCCTTTGCTGTGCACGTGAGCAGCCCATTTCTTCCCTTTGGTTTGATCTTTCAAGCTCTTGCACAGGAGAATATTCTGTTTTCATTTTATTCGTCCAACTCTAATCAATGTGACTGTTTGCATCAGCTATGTTTACAAGATCAGACTCCCTTGTTTGTCAGGCTGTGCACGGTTCGTCTATGTTGGTAAACTTCTTTTGTTACTTGCAGATCTACCCAAGAAAAAATAGTCAAAACATTTATTACTGGTTCAGAGACTCACTAACTATTTAACGAGGGCTGAAAGGATTTCTCTAATTTTATGTAAAGTGCAGATTGATAAATGTTTAATCAGGATCCATTTTTTAGATTAATGTAATATAATATAATAATATATAATGTGTATTTTGAGCTACCGGAATGCTAAGTTACCTGCAAAGATCAGTTTTAGTACAGAAAAAGAAAAAGCTCACATATAAAATTTTAACCCTGGGAATTTTATGTTTTAATCAGTTTGATTAGTAAAGTACAATAAGGCTGTTCCAGTTATGAGCAAGATACTTTTCAGAAATATGACGCTTTCATCTGTCTCATTTATTACTGTGAATCTCAAAAATAAATGGCAAACACAAAGCATTCAGTCAAAGTTGTGTTAACTCCCAAGATGGTTTTCTTGTTCTGTTGCCTCACTAGCTTAAGTTTATAATGACAGCACTGCCGATCTGATGTCTCTGTACTGAATTTTTAAATAATCCTTAGAAGAAAGAAAAATCAGGCGTCTAACCAATTAAGACTAGGGATTTGTATTCAGAGTTACAGACACTTCAAAGAAAGCTAAGTTTGCCCAAAAAGACATTTTCCCATGTCACTTCTGGTTCAGATGTGAACTGTGAGATGTATTTAGGGAAAAAAAAAGGCTGTTTGTTTCATATTTAAAAGCCACATAAACAAGCTTGTAGTTGTAACAATGACCATCATGTTTAAAAAGTAGTTGTATATATTATAACGTAATAAGATAGTAAATAATGCATGTCTGTCTGTATCTGCCTATCCACCTCTCCATCCATCTAGCCATCCATCCATGTAAATCCATTCCTCTTAACTGGGAAATTACAAATAGCAAAAAATGCTTGTTCTCTCTGATATGCTCTGTTTTTTCTTAGGAACGATTTGGAACCTGTCTCAGATATAAGGAACTCTTTATTTCCATCAGGCTTGCTTATAAATCTGAATTCTCTGTGTGACAGTGAGACCAAAACGCAGATGTCCCTTGCATTCAGCAATGAATTTTTGTGCTTGGCCTTTCTTTTCAGCAGGCAGAAGTCTGGTGATACACCCTAATTGGCATTTATAATTTGTTGCACTTTGCTCGCATGCACTCTGCATTATATGACCCAGGAGCATGTCAGGCTTTACCTGTGTCCAGGCAGTATTTGGGATTATCTAGAAGGACCATCCTCTTGAGCAGCAAACACATACAAGGACACAGCACTGCTCAAGCAGTTGTCTCTGTGAATCCGAGGACCAGAGACTCTTGAGTCCAAATCCCTGCAGTGTCTGCCTGGGCTACAGTCAGCTAAATGATGTTTTCTGTTAGCTGCTAGTTGCAGATAAAGTCCCTACCATCCTTGGAGGAGGCCTTGCAAACTGTTTGGGGTTTGAGGGGCAAGCCAAGGAGCACACCTCCCTCACAGGGAGCATTGCTGCTTTCCATCAAGGTGGCTGCTACCAGCCACAGGCTCCATAGACTCCAGGGATGCTGGTTTTCATAACTGAAAACTTTGCTCCCCTACACAATTCAGAGCTTTATACCTTCCTTCTGTGAAAACTTCCCAATTCATTTTGCTGCTGGTAAAACACCTGTGCCTGCGGGCAGGTGCTGGCTGCCTGCTGATCCTGGCAGCTGGAAATGGCCATTTCACTGCCAGGCATAGTGGTGTCTCGGGTGGTACAGGGACTGTGGAAGTTCATCTCTGTGCTGCCCAGCAAGGGTGCAAGTCTGCAGGGATGCTGTTTGACAGCCTGGTGCTGGCAGCCCCCAGGCCCTGGGAACAGGCACCCCAAAAAAGCCCCAGTGTCAGGATTTTATGCTGCAGGCTTTTCTCATTCATGTAGGATGCCGATGATTAAATAATCTGTTTAAGTTTCACCATCACAGTGGGACACTCCTGAAGGAGAGCTGTGAGGAGGCAGGAGGGCCACTCTTCAGCATGTCTGCATTGTCCTGCAGGGCGCTGGAAACTGCTTCATGGGGGTCATGGCAGTATCTGGCATATGGCAGGAATGCTTCCCATATAGGAGAGGATGACAAGGCAGGGCTGAAGTTGTAGTGATGTGGAGACAATGAGAAATACTCGGCATGGCAGGATGCCAGGGAGACCAGTGCTGCAGAACAGTGGTGTTCACACAAGTAACCATAACTCTTTTTGGCTGCCTTTTCATCCTCATTATGAGTTATTTTAATTTCTTCTGTGGATATTAAGCGCCGCTTGTCCTGGTGGTTTAGCACTTATTTACCAAGTTAAACCAAGCAGTTAATTACCTATGCTTGCCTGGCTGCAATGGACAGAACAACAGAACCACTGTTGCTATGTTGTGAAATTAAAGTCAGGCCAGAAATAAAGAAAATAGGAAGGCTTTTACTGTATTTTCTGCCTTTGCCTTCTGCTAGATCTCCCTGGAGAGAGTAATTCATGTGGGAAATCCTCCTGGAGAAAACCTCTGCTGTTCCTAGGGCTTTAAAGCTAAAGACCCTCCCAGCTGATGGATAAGCATTGGGTTTCTTCCTGCTGGAGCCTATGTACACAGTTGCTTTTTGCCACAGCTCCTAATATTGCCCTCAAAATGCACCCTCTCCCCAGAAAAGGCTGATCCAGCCTGAGAATTTTCTCTATCCCTTTATTCTGTCTCCACATTTTCCTCTGCGCTGGAGTTGCACTGGGGCTGCATTTCCCCTGGTGATTTGCAGATAGGTCAGGTATTAACTGGGCCTGCCGGAGTTTTGCGTCTGGTTCCACAGTTGGCCTTTCTCCATGAACCCCATTAAAGCTTTTATGCTACAATTTAGGCTAAGAAATTCTATTTTATCAGTTTTATAGTCCTCAAGGTATCATGGTGAATGGCAGATTGGATTATAGAAATGAAGACAGTTTTACTGAGAGCCTGTTAAAGGCTCTATGCTAATTTTATAACTTAGTTTATAAAGTGCTTCTGCTAACATCAAATTGATTGTAAGCAAAGAGGTAGAGACTGTATGGTCTTTTGAGACATTACTTCTTGGTAGAATCAACACAGTTGTGGCATTCAGTTGAGAGTGTCAGGGAATGGTAGTGAGTTCCCAGCATTTGGTCCTTTATAATCCCCATACATTTTCTGTGCAAACATTTTCCCTTTTCTGATGCTTGTTTTTGCTGACCCTCTCTAGTCAGAAGACCTGGTTCCTTTATTAATCTGTAAATCGGAGACATTCATTTGGCTTCTGCAATTTCAGTATGGGTTTGGTCATGTTCCAGTGGAAAAAAATGTTGCTTTGACCAACCACTGTGATGTCTGTTTTTCCAGGCAGGAGACAGAAGAGAGAGCAGAGATAAGATACAGTCAAACAGAGAATGCCTTTTCTAATTACAAATGGCCCATTCTGTTCTCCTGTGGGCGAAAGGCCAAATGTAATATATTACAGAATAAAACAACATATTCTTATATACATGTGCTTAATATTAGGGGGGAAAGCATGAACCTAGGGTGTTTTCAATGTAAGGAATATGCATGTTTCTTTGGAATAAACCAGCAGTTTGTAAAAGGGAGAATTTTCTTTTATCTTTCTGTCTGGCTGTGGACTCAGGGTGCTGTTACAATGCTGTTTACATTCACAACCATACTCAGATCAATTCATAATGAAAGCAGATGAAGGCAGGCTCCTCTAATGACTGGAAAATGTCCAAAGTATATCAGGAATTTCTGAGATGCTTTTTAGGGTGCACTGCAGCTAATTAAATGCAAGGGGGGAAAAAGGAATAAAAAGTAGTAGAAGTGCAAATACAGATTGCAGAACTAACCTTAAGGGTCTTTGCCATTCCTAAGCTTTCTTCACTGGAATCTAATTTTAGAGAGGAATAACTGCATTTATTTACATTTCTTAAGTACATCTCATAATCCCAGTAGGATGGACCCTACCTTCCTCCTTCTCCTGGCAACTTTATGCACCACATTGGCATCTTAAAGTGTTTCTCTTCACTTCCACATGTAGTCATCTCTCTGTGTGTCTTGTTTGCTCTTCTTCATTTGAAGAAGTCTGAAAGTCTGGGCACACCACTGAGAGTCTGGTAACAAAGTACAACTGGAGGTGTGCACCTAGGTTAGGCTTAAGGAATGGAGAGATTTATTCTCTTCCAGAGGCCTGCACTGGAAATCAACAGGCTCTTGCCAGACTCAAATAGAATACAAAGAGTGGCTCAGGGGAGGTAGAGCATCAGTATGCAGGGATGCAGGGATGCAGGACAAAATAAGGCTGGGCTACTCCATGGAGAAAATGTTGTCCCTAGGGCATCTCTAAAGAGAGGTTTTGGGGAGCAGACAGGATGCTGCTCTCCATGACCAAGAGGAGCCAGGCACATACTGTCAGGGCCTCCGTCACCTAGGAAAAGTTTGCTCACCCCCCGAGCTCCTGCCACTTCAATTGGACTGCCTTACATAAACAGAAAAAGGGAGATCAGAACTTTTAGCTGGTTTTTTTCAGAAGCCATTACACGGAGCTGATAGGGCAGCTGGTGAAAGGGGGAGCTGGTTTGGAGCTAAAGATCCATGTGGTGCCTGAAGACTGGCTGCCGAAGAGATGGCTTTACGGCAGAGAGACACTGGAACAGACTCATCGCAGGGGAAAGAATTGCTGGGCTTTCCCATTTGGCCTCTGGTGGGAGTATATAGGCTTCAGGGGCTCACAAAGAGCTTTGGAGAGAAGCTGTCTGCTCTCCTGATGCTCACAGGTCTGCACCGAGGTTCAGAGGCCAGTGGTGGCTGTGTCCTCTGGGCCCCTCTGTTTATTTGCCTTCAGAGAGTCTTTGAAATCCTACTAGATGAAGTCTTGTGTAAATATATTTTTTCAAACCCCCACAGTTTAATGTGAATAAAAAAAGACTTCTCTGAGCTTGTTTCCCACTGAGGAATATGAAGTTGTTTTAAATAACTAGTAAAGTGGCTTTAGAATTTGAGAAGGAACTGCAGGAGTATGGTTGCAGACCTTGAATTTGTAAATCTTTAGATGTGATCCTGTGGACTGACTACAGGAATATGTTTTGGAGTATTTGAGGTAAAACATACAGGCTGCAGGCCTAGGCTCTGTTGTGCCTAATAATGCCAAAAATTTTCTATATGAACAGATAAATGCAGATAAATATTGTGGCAGTAACAAAACTCACAAGGTCCTCAAGCACTTCAGTGAAAAGCTGCAGAGCACTTTTTTTCCATGTGCAAAGCTTTGTTTCGGTATCAGATCTTGGTTCTGCATCACCATTCTGTGGAGCTGAAAACCTAAGAGCTGCACAAGCGATTGGATGAGTGACGTGACTGAATGGTGACTTCATACAGTGTCCTCAGCTCAAAAGTGGTCTTTTTTTTTCAATCTGCTATTTTTTTTTCTTCTTTGCAAGTAAGTTACTATTAAGTTTCCAAATATTTTCTACCCTTACGTGTGTATGTACATTGATACGTTTGTGTGGTTGTGCAATTAAGTAAACTTATTTCATGATTTTTCTCCTGTGGAGCCATTTTGAATTCATTTCTTGGTGAAAACCCAGATGCTGGGAATATGCCATGTTGTCATGTCCCACTAGTAACTAGAGCAGCTGCTCTCTAAAACTTCATTTTTATCTTGAAGAATAAGATCTTAATTTTCCTTTCCTGGAGAAAATGTGGGACAACTAGCAGTTATAGGGCATATCTGAATGATAGCCATTATAGTCTTTTTCTTATCCCCCTATTTCCTAACCACCTTGTAAATGAAGGGACTTTTCATGGTGCTGCTATCGGGACAAAAGCATTCCTGAGCTACTTGAGGTGGTCAGCCCTTGCCTGCAACTCACTTGCTTTTGGATAGCTGTGGGATGGGATGGTAGTTCCCTCATCTGGGAACAGAATGGGATTTGTGGAGTAAAAGAGAGGCCTGGAGCATGGCTGGCTTTCACAGAGAGCTTGCAGGTTTTGCAGCATTTTGGGGTCCCATTAGACACCCAGTTATTGAACTGCAGTTGTTATTTGTGATTTCTAACCTACAGTGCTGTAGGCAGAAGCCTGACTCTGTGACTTAGGCATGCCAGGACCATCACTTGAAATCTGCAGAGGACCTTGAACAGAATTCCTTTTTTCATCCTTCACTCTCCTAAATGCCCAAAGTGAGAAGGTTCAGTTGGTTTGTTTCTTCTGGCAGTGTTGTGTGTGGTACAGGGGGAAGAAAAATGGAGTTGAGCAGTAAGTCAGAAGGAGAGCAGGCATGCACTCTACATCCCCCAGGGCTGTCCTTCTCCTTTGGGGTGATTGTCAGGAAGGAGGCAGGATGACACTTTGAAAGAAAAGCACTCCAGAGCATCCTTTAGGGAGGCCAGGCAGCTTCTTTTTTTCATTTTCCTGTTCCATCCTTCTCCCATATACGTGCCTGTTTTTTTCATGAGCATCTCACTCAACAAGAGCAATGTGACACTACCTTTAGCTGTTGAACCCTGCTACTACACAAGAGATTTTCTCTGAGTGCTTTAACTGGATAGTTCCAAGCAAGCCGTATTTCTTCCAGTGCTTCTGTCCATTAATGAAAACAAGGCTGTTCCTCTGACATTATGTGATGCTTTTGTTTTATGCAAGTTACACTGAAATTCTCAGTTATGAGGTTATTACAGTTTATAATCCCCCAAAACTCAATTATGAATACTCCTGTAGTAACAAGTACCTGGCTGTCACGTATGCAAATGCCTTATCTCATGAGAGCAGCTGGGCACAGAGGTTGCCCTTTGCTGAACATTTCAAGGTATGTGCTGAGATTGCTTTTTTCCTCTTGTGTGAGTTTATCCCAAAAGGAACCTGCCCTCCAAGAAATCAATAATGATTCTATATTTGTCTAGGGTTTTTTCTTGGTTTTCTTAGCTTTGCCAACACAAATCCCAACCAGAAAAGTTACTGAGGGAGAAAGATAAGTTTTGACTGGCTGCTACCTGAAGGACCTAGTTACTCGAAATTTGGAGGGTATCATTCTGTATGTGCAATCTGTCTCATCTGTGATTCTTAGCAGCAGCTGCTTTTGCATCTTAAAAACAAAAATGATAATTCTTTGTGGTTTCCTGCAGCACTTCTGGATCGTTGGAAACGTACACTGAGCAGACAGGGCTTTGCTTTGTGGCCTCCCAGCCATGGGGATCATCTCCTCTTGCCAGCAGTAACTTAAAGATCCGAATTTCTTAAAAACTGTTCAGACTAATTGTAGGACTTGAGTCACCTTGGACATCTTTCTGCCTACACTTCTCTTTTTCTAATGATAGGGGTTGGTCATCTTTCTCCAATACCGGAGAAAAACCGCAAACTTGGAAAAGTACCACTCATCCTTGCTATAAAAGTAATTAAGGAAGTTGCTGTATTAACATGCAGAAAGTGAAGCCAGATTGCATTCTCTACTAAGACCCTGGGGAGAGAGAGATACTAGGCCTTTATCACAGGAACACCGGGTCTTTGTCTGGGCTAATTGAAATGTCATAAGCCATGCATCAGTTAACACGTTCAGATATATCTCCATTGCGAAATCCACAACTGACAGGGCAGCTTTCTCTGGAAAAATCCTGGCTTTGCTGCCAGGCCTTTGACTTTGGAAATGAGGGTGAGTGGGAGAGAAGGTTAGAAGGAAGAAAAGGGAGAAAGCAGGGGGAGAAAAAAAGAGCTAGGTCCTAATTGAAGTTAGAAGTGATTTTAATTTAGAGGATGTTTTCTTAATAGAATGTTGCAACCCTCCACCTCAGCGTTTTTGGATTGAATTACTGTTGGTAGAGATAAGCTCCATTAGGGCTGTCGTTTCCAAAGGAGGCTTTTTCCTGTCCGTTACTCTCCTTTCCTCCCCCAAACCTTAGGTACAGTGATACAAACATTAACAGTGGGAAGAGCAGGCCGTGAGGATGACCTTTTTATTACTATGCTAGTGCAGGCAATGTAGGAAATTAATATTTCATGTATGCCTCTTTTCACAAGGCATGTTTCAATTACAGGCTCCTGGTGCCTCAGCTTGGCAGCTGGCTGCGTGGTCTGTTGTCTTAAGCAGGGTCATGAACTTATTTTTGTTTCTTGCTGGCTGTTATCTGGGAACCAGCAAGGGGACTGGCCATGTTGTGTTGGGCAGACTGCCCCAGGCACTGTCTTACCATTACTTTGAGAGGAGCTGAGCATCTGGGTGTGCGCCGCACTGGGAGTGCCACCTCCCAAGCCCATAAAGTTGTGTTACACATCTGTACCAGGAAGTCAGCTTTGGAAGTAACAATTATGGAATTGTTTGAAATAGTTCTCTCTGCACTTCCCTAGCAGGTCAGTAGGCAATGCTATAGACAGATGTACAGGCAAGATGTGAGTAGGACAAGCTACCATTTGGCATGATAATCCTGTTGTGTGTTTGCAATTACACAGGCAGGGACACAGTGCTGGGATGCTCCTAAGAGTGGTTTGAGCAAAGACCACATCTACTTGGCATAGGTGAAGATGCAGCTTTCCTCAGGCTCCACCAAGGGCACTGGCAATGTTTGCACCTGCCCTTGAGAGACAGAGTGTGTGGTTCCCCAGCACCTGCCAATGGGCAAAATGGTTACTGCGTCCACAGTGTAGTGTGCTGTAGTCCTTTAGGCTCGGACTGGCAGTGGGTATGCTGCCCAGAAAACCTCACGTGCTTGGGAATACCAAGTTATGGCTGGGTCCTGCCTCTCTTCTCTCTTCCTCAACTACTTTGCAAGGAGCAGCTGCAGTTTCACCTTCCCTAAGCCTTGCAGTGTGTCTGCAAGGTGGGTAAATGCTGCTGTACCATTTGTTCAGCAGGCAGCCAGTTGCTGAGTGGCCCAGCCAAAGCGACATAGGACTCCATAGTGAAGTTCAGGATGGGTTTTCGTATTCACATGCTCGCTTGTTCTTTCCTTTACTGTGATTTTAGGCAATGCTTATCACAATATATAAGCAAGGCAAAAAGTGTGAGTCGATACATACGAAAATCTGAGACCACGCAGGTGGCATTCTGCTTCAGATGCACTCACCCAGGAATAAAAGCCTCTCAATGACTTCAGGGCATTAATATGCTTAGAGTGGATCTAAAGAAATAGGAAGAGAATTGTGAATTAAATATTGATCCTGGTATTTCATTGTTGAATTGCAGGCATTCAATTGCCTATTGGTTATTCTGCCATTGAATCATGGCAGCTAGAGATGGAAAAGCCATACAATTATCCCATTCATCTCCTTGGCAATGGAAAAGTGTACTCCACAGTACATTTTCAGAGTGGTTGAAGTTGATTACTTAATTCCAATTACTGACAGTCTACTAATTGCTTAGGCTGTATTCCAATTTTTGTCAGCCCTCCCACCATGTTAACTCCTTATCTAGAGGTCTGCCCTGCCTTCTGGATGGGGATCATGTGAGTGGTTTTGAATAGGAACTTGCAAAATAAGCCAAAGTTTTCCCCTAATTTTTTTTCCATTCAGTTTCGTTTCTGACTGCATGTGTTCTTGATCCACCTGCACTTTGTAAAATAGACAAGCAAACTAAAATGCCTCCAAATGAGTAATTTAAGGAGAGCAGACATATCAGTATTTCCCAGCCATGATTATTTTTCTTTCAGTGTGCCCTGGTCCCTAACCTTCAGTGTATTTCTGATTTTTTTTATACTTCTGAATAAATTAAGGCAGAATATCTCTGACAAAGTCTCTAGTATTCACGTAATTTTTCACCCTCCCATTAGAGTATTATTCTTCATCAACCCTTAGTTAAAGAAATTAGTCGTGATGAAAAGGAAATATTAGCTTTCTCTGTCACTGGTCAACTCAGACCTTAGCCCTTTAGCATCTTCTCTCTCCTTAAAACCACCTTGTTTTATCCAAGACCATTTTGCTGTCAGAGAAAAATTAGCTTCACACTGGCAAACATCAAAGGACAGTTTTCTGATCGCTCAAATTCCTTTAAATAATTAATTTATTCACTCATTCATTTTTTGGCCAGTGAATGTGTGTGAGCAAGGGTTTCTTGATGGGACTGGGCAGCCAGAAAGGTACCAGATGGAAAGGTTGGCAGAGGTGGGGTCATGGGATAGCAAGGATGAGTCTGTGAAGTTTATTTTAAAAAGAAAGCACTGGTGATTGAGGTGAGGGGTAAAGGGTGGTATGGGTCTGGGGAGACGATGAAATGCTTGAAGGTGGATAAAAGGACTTTTCTTCTGTGTGTATGTGCACTGCAGAAGCAAGTAGCAAATGGCAGCAGAGGCAACAGCGGCAGACTGGAATATGCTCAGCATTCCTGAATCCTGTGGGCCCGTGTCCAGCACCATGGGGGGACAGGGGGTACCAAGGCTGCCTGTGGCCACAGATTTCAGCTGTCCCTGGAGGTGATGTGAGTGTGAAAGGAAAGCCTTGTGGCTCAGAGCGGCATCAAGAAGTTTCCAAAGGGGCCATGGTAAAGAGGCTTAGTTTTGACAGGTGAGGGTACAGCACTCCCTGGTGAAGTGACATCAGATAAATGTCATTTTCAACCACATCTCCAGTGTGGTGTTTTGTGAAGGAAGATTTCCAGGCACAAAGAGAGGAATTTGAGTGTTGCTGGGGATTGCAGCCAGAAAGAAGTAAGTCAGTAAAAGAAAGTCCAGTTTTAAAAGAGTTTTACAGAAGACAGACAACCATGTGACAGCAAGTCTATTAGACCTCTGGGCACATAAAATTAAAGAATTCAGCTCGGTCACAAGATGACACAGAGATATGTCAAGCTTTCAGCCCGAGAGCTTATAAAATGGTTTAAAGTCGTGGCTTTGCTTTTACTTTGAACATCCCAATTGAGTGCTGAGCAAAAGAATAGCCAGAAAGCAAGCAGGCTGAAGATGAACCTGTTCAATAGAGCTGCTTCTTTGAAGGTGCATGGCCTTTCACTGCTGCACAGCAGTGAGATGAGGCTCATCAAGTTTTTAACCTGACAAAATGAACTAAGCAAAGGGAAAGGAAAATGCACAAAGGGAAATCGTTACATCTGTCGGCAGTTTAAGCTGAGTCTCAAGTTCAGGTTACAGAGTAAAGTAAGGTTCACAGGAGTTATTTTAATATTTCAGTAACTGCTGTCAAGACCATAGTTGTGCTTATGACTGGCAAACTAGAATAACCTACAGGAGACATTATCTGTGCTGAAGAGTACACAATCTGAGACAGGAATGCTGTATGTAAGCTGAGTGTAATATTAAAGGGAGCAACTGTCTCCCATGATAGTTGTTCATGAAATAAATGTATTGCTAGTTATTGTAGCTATGCTATGTAACCTCCAAAACAATTGCCACCATCACCTCCAAACAATAGTTTGTGGATTTTTAATCTTCTCTTTGATGGTTCACAAGACCATTCTCTCTATATGTGAACTGTGTCTCCATTACAGATGGCTATCTAAAGCGAGAAATGATCCTGCTTCTTTCTGCTTAACTTATATTGGTGTATAGCTTATGGCACGTGCACTTGACTGCTCTCAAACCTCAGTATGTCCTGTATATTTCTGTCCCTTGCAATATGAGTCTGAAACAAAAAGATGGTAAGATGATGTGGGTGATATGGGCCCCATGGGTCTCACACCTATAAGCAATTATTATTGAACATAATTTTTTTTGTTTTAATAGCATCTAATTTGATACTTGCAACCATGGCATTTCATCATTAGGGGCTTCTTAACAGAATCTTAGCAGATTTTAAAGATTCCACTACTTTCATTAATTTCCATGCCAATTCCGATGTAAGATACTTGTGTTTGAACATGTGAAAACAGTTAATACCAAGAAGGGATCAGACATCTTTCTGTGTTTGCACAGGACAAAGCTGAGTGGGCTGAGATTAAAGGAAAGGAGATTCAGTTAGATCTCCTGAAAACCTTTCAAAGGAGAAAAATAATTAAGCATGGGGACAGTTGCCTGGAGAAGTGGTCAGGTCTGCATTGATGAACTTTAAATTTTATTGGGTGCATGTCATAAGCATGATCTAAGTTCAGTGGATTTTGCCTGCAGACTAAAGGGCAATGACTGTTCTCAATCTTTCTCAAGAGTCAGGGAAAAAAGGATGCAGGTCTTGCACCAGTTACTGGTGTTCTGCCTGGATGTACCTCTTCTTGTGCAGGCTGGGTAAACACCTGAAACAGTTTTGTACCTGTGGCAGTGCAGTAGTTTGAAATCACAACATAATTGCAAAGAAAGGTCAGTGACCTTATTGGGAGTTAAATTTTTGGCAAACAAAACCAGCCAAATTTAGCAAAGCAGAAGAGAATAAATCAGTGGGCAAATGCACTTCTGTTATTGTTTAAAGTGTAATACTCCTGTCTTTCAAGGTTGCTCTCCAGCTGAACCTTAAGCAGTTGTGAACAGAAACTTGGGAAGGACCTCCTTCGCAAATAAATAACTGCTCTGGAAAGCAGGTGCAGATTTACAGGGGGGTGGTGAATGACTGCAGAAACCTCGGCACTCCATTTGCCTGGCAGGTATAGAGTGTTCCCCTAGTTCATATGGTATGGTTTACAACTCTTCCATCCCTTTGGCATGTGGTTTCTTTAAAAAGCAATCAACCTCTGTCCTGGATAGCATGTTGTCATGACAGGTGGAGGGTATTACAGAACTGCAGTCTTGCAGCTCTTCTACCAGGAGATGTTGTCATCAAGGCAGCTCTGGAAAGAAAAGGAGAAGAGATGATTGCTAGTTCTTTTGCCTTGCTGTGATTATCAGTTTCACTGTGAAATATTGAAGATGTGGTTCTGGTGCTTTCGCTAAGAGCACTTTGGGACAAATGCCGATAATCATACCATCTGGCTGGTAGGAAGACTGTCCAGCAACCCAAATGCAACAATGCCATCCTGCAGGCATGGACCATTGAACCACTCTGAGTGACTATTTGCTTTCAGTTGTTCTACAGAACTGCTAAGCAATCCACACTGGGTAGGAAATGAATGTGCTTGGGTACTAATGGAAAACCAAACAAGCAAAAGTATGTTTTCCAATGTTCTATTGTTTTTCTGTTCAGCTTTGCACCTGAAGGAAAGCTTCCTGGAGAGTCAGTGTTGGACTGTCAGTTTAGGAAACTGAGAAGACGTGCCCATGTGTGTGCTTATTTTCAAAACAGCTATCCTTGTTTTGGGTGTTGTTTCCCAGGTGAAAGAAGAGATGTGGTCCCTTCCCTGCTGCACAGAGCTCTGACTGATCAAGGTAGTATGCCCAGGAAGAAAAGAAATGCTTGTCCAAAAATTATTTCCCATGTCTTTGAGAGGAACAAGCTGCATTACTTTTCCTCTTGATTCTTAGCACTGAAAGCTCTGATTTTACTCTTTAATAGATGACTGTGTTTGATGAAGGTTTTTTGAACTGCCTAAATGGTCAGGTATCAGAAATCTATAGGCAGCTGGTGTTTGTTTAGTAAATGATGTCCCTGTTATTGTAGTAAAAGACAGGCCTCACTGGGCTGTAAGTACACTCTGTTCCCTTGCATGATAACATTGTGCAAATGTACATTTCAGACCTTTTTGCTCTCCAGTTTCTTTCTTTTTTATTACATTTTCCCCTCCCTCTCTCCCACCAGGTTATTACACTGAAACAAGACCATACAAAGTAATTCATGTAATAACCTTTTCAGAAGGAAGAAGAATTTTCTCTATACAGCAGTTGCCATTGCAATCTTATTCATTGTTGCTTGCAAACCATCAGTGTTTCTCTTTTACTTGAACAATGTGACAAAGACGAAAATGAACATGTGTTTAGTGAATACCACTACTGCAAAATGCTCCTATCTACCTGCATGAGAAATTGGTAATTGGAAATGGCAGACTGTAATCTATTTTCTGAAGTTGATTGCATGTCTGCACTGTGGAAGGTTAAAAAGGGAACTCTGTTTGTTACAAAGTGCATGGGATTTTGTGATCAGATGAGTGGCCAGATAAGAACTTAGACAAATATCTGACTATTGCCTGTCTCTCCTCATTTTCCTCCTATGATGTTGTTCTTGTAGTTGTCAAGGAATTTTAGGCAATTTACAGGATCAGTAGAGTGCCACCAAGATCCCGAAGCTCACCAGACGTTCATTTGAATATCTAAAACTGTAGGGTCAGAGGAAAAAGTGGCCTTGGGGAAGCATTTTTGTTGAATTATATTTCCTATATAAAAATTCACCTTGTTCTGCATTTCACATGCACTGATGTAATGATAAAAATAACTTGTCTTGTAGCGTTTTGACCATTTTGTTTCTGGTTCTGTTGGGGAACTGGCTTCTGTACAAGTGGGTGTTTGATGCAAGGCCTGGAAAATACAGCAGTGGGACTTCTACAGGAATTTTCTTGTCTTGGATACAGCATGGTCATAATTAGCTCATGTCTGCTGGGTTCTTTCCTCTTTTTTGCCTCACCCATAACCCAAAGCTGCCTATCTGCTCATCTTGAAGTGCTAGTGCAGTGTAATTGAAAATAGAGAGTGCTCTGAACTCACCTGACACACAGGTGGCACTGGGTTGTACCTTGGAGTGAAATCCATTCTGAATACGAAAAATTTGAATCCAGGAGAAGAGTGTAGTTGAAAGAGGAAAGGAAGTTGTAAATTCTTTGAGCCTTGGAGAATCAATTCATCAAACTCTGAGTCCAGGCTTTCCAAATAGGAGCACTCTGGCCTTAACTCTTTATGCAGTAAATCTGAACGTCTGATATTTCACTTCTGATGAATCCTTGGCAGAAAGCCTAGGAACACAGAGCCCTGAACTATCCTACAATAAACATTTCAAAGTCTCCAGATCAGTGAGTGGGAACATAGGATCTGGTCACACCCTGTGGCCAGGTTTGCATCTGACTGTGATTTAACAAATGTGCTTAAGATTTTAAAATTGCCCTCAGGTTCAGAGTTGGATCAAATTGCTGGAAGAAGTCCTCCCGTTGTAGGCAGAGAGTTAAATTTACGTTCCTCACTAAAAGATCACAAGGACAAGAAAGGGTGACATTGCACGTTTTTTGATGCTCTTCTGAGAGAACAGTCATTTGTTCAGTATGGAGGAGAAGCATGACCTCCTTTCAATGTTATGTTTTCTCTTCAAGCATATCTGGCAGAATTAGAACTGCAGTAAATCTGTCCTGATAATGATGCAAATGTGTGAAATTTCAGATCTCCTTCTGCAACCTTTTGCTCTTAGTTTGTTTCTTTTCAGCTGTCAAGCTGCTGATTTCAAGCCTTCCTTCCCCTGAAACAACACTCTATTGGGAAAAAAAAGATATTTTCTCATTTTTTCCCAGCTTCACTTTCCATTCTCCTCATTGATACTCCAAAGGCAAATCTCTGAGGGAGCCAAATAATTGGAATCTTCAGGGTACGAAATGTTAATTTTCCACTAAATGTGAAACCCATCATGTTGAACTGTGAATACAGCAGGATACACTTAGCTGGTGTATGAAAATAAAAGGACACTGAAAGGAGAGGGAAGACAAAATCATGAAAGTGACATTTCCTCAGCGTATCCAAAATATTCAAAACTATTTTGACTGCTTTCATAACAGATACCATGCAAAGAGACCCAATTAATTTTATCTTCATGCTGCTATACAATCTGTGTAATTCCTTTGGTCACCAAAATATCTGAGGTACATTATATTATTCATACAGACTTCGCTCCTTGGAAAAAGAAATCACATTTAATCTCTTTTTCTCTTTATCTGTGGATTGATCTGTCTGTGAACAGTTCCAAATCTAAGCAGGGAAAAAAGTATAAGTAATAATAACCTGATAAATTCTGGAAGAAACCTTAAAGAGAAAGCATATTCGCATCAGGCAGAGATTCATGTCTAAATAGAGGAGCACATACTGCGTGAATGTAATATGTGATTGTGTTTAAAGGTATAATGTCTTCTAACTTGGTATATTGAAGCAATGAAGTGCAAGATCACAGTATCCTTAAGTTCTCATGAGGGAACACTAACAGTATCAAATGAAACTCTTAATTCCTTGCATAGTTGCAGGGAACCAAATCCATTTGTACAGTTCCTCAAACCAGACTTGCTTTTGTGTATCAGCAAAAAGGGATTTTTCCAAGACCCTCAAACAAAAATGCTGGTTCAGTTGAGCAGTGGGAAGTGACAGGAATTTTCTGAAACTTCTATGCAGGAATGCAGGATGGGAAGGTCAAGTTGCCCTCTGGTTTTAGGAATAGGTACCTCGTTTCCTCTGCAGAACTAAAGCAGGTAAGTCCTTGCATTTCCATCATAGTCTTCCCTTCAGCCTGTAGTAAACGTTGCAGGTTGCTTGGTGTGCCTGAGACAAATGTTTTGACCTACAAGGATATTGGAGAAGGAAACTGACACAATCAACTGGAATTTGCTTATGGCAACAGAGTATAATTGACAGGTTAGCAAGTGGGTACTCTCAAGATTTATTCTCTGGAAACTATGAAGAGGGAGGATGAAACTAGGAAGAGGATAGATTAAATGTGAAACTGCCTCATTTTCTGGTTTCATTGTCGGCTCAGAAGCCAGTCCTGGCTGAAGAATAGTTTTCTCTGGTTTAAAAGGCTTTCAGAAAGCTTTGGTGCAGTTTTCGGTAATCTTGGGCCAAATTCAGGTCTCTACAGTGGTCTGGTAAATCTAGATTTGTGTATAATTTCATGCCTACAGTACAGAAAAATCAGCAAATTCAATGCAGTTCTTTTTCTGCCTATGGGCAGAGAAGAACCACAGCCATACATAGCCAAATTTTCAGGGAACTCCAAATGCTGACTTTGATATGTGGGCCTAAGTTATTTTTTTAATCCCCAAAGATTAGTATAAAGCATTTGATGCTTTATGTTTATGTTGTCTCATCTGAATACAGGTGGCAGGGCAAAATTTGTCTCCTGCAAAGTGAAAGCACAAAAATTAGTCTTGTAATATTTACTGAACTGAGTTTGCCAAATTTAGAGATCAAGCTGAGATCAGCTCTCCTTTGGGAGAAAGTCCGTAGTGTACCTGTGGCCTTTTGACCTTTGGTGGGTGGAAAGACCATCTGCATTTGAACATGGAAACAGTAGATGGCCATAAAAGAGGGGAAAGCACCACAACTTTCACTGACTACAGGTTTTAATGGCTCCTTTATATTCAGCTGAGAACAAGAGAGAGTTGAGACCTGATCTGGTGCGCTGCTTGCTCTCCTGTCTGCTGCCCACATAGCCCCACTTCTCCCTGCCCCTTTCTCCCAGCAGACCACAAAGTACAGGCAAGTCTGTCTCAAGGGCTTGTTTTTGAAGTTTGCAACATCTTCTCCTGACTGGCCTGATAACTACACAGTAAGTGTGTACTACAGTGTGGGTGGGAAGCCTCTTAGAATATAGGACAGACAGCCTGCCCTGTATTACAGGTGGGTTTTTTTTCATTTAAAAAATGCTCATTTATCAAGCTGCTGAGGGGAGAGAAACCCAGCTATTTCTGCCTGTGTGCCTGCTAGGATTTAAAAAACACCTTTAGAGGTAGAAACAGACCTGAAACCCCATATGATTTAAAGGCAGACATAAAGCATATGCAAGCTTTTAGAAAGATAAGTAGTTAGCTTCAGGCTTATTGTGTTTTTACTGATTCTATAAAACATCTTAAAGTAGGGATTTAAAAATACTTCCAGTATTCCTCCCCATGCACTCATCTTTGCATGGTCGGCACATTTCAGGGGGCTTATTTTGGAATACTGGATTTGGATAGTACTTCTCCTTTTCATTATTTTAAGTCATTTCCTTGGTGGTGATTGTACTTAACATTAATGCCTAAACTAATAGGCAGAGTGAATGTCATTGACCCTTATTCTCATCTCTTTACCAGTCCAAGGGTAAATGTGAAGTTAATATAGTTATGTTGGTCTGAAGTTGGCATTAGAGGCTTATATGTTAAAAATGATGCTTTGCATGCTTCTTTTAATACAGACAATATTTTTAAGCTTTTGCTTACAATACACATGCACACAATTACTTGAAGTATCATACCTACTTTTTTGTCCTCTACTGACTTTAGTTATGATATAACTATAAAAGAAAAACTAGGTTTGTTCCTCTTTGAGGCTATGACTTTGATCATAAAATATTGCATTGTACCTTACTTTACTTTAGAGGTTCTAATGAGAACAAAAGTCAGGAAAATTTAGAACAGCAGGGAGGGCCTTTCCATTCAGAGGCAGATTATCTTTAATCCTCTTCCCTTCCTTGTGCCTGATGTGATATGCATGTACAGGCATCCATGTGTACACAATCACTTGTACAGTTTAAGTTTCTCTTGCCCTCCCTCAGAGCCAGAAGCATAAATCTTGTTTCTCTAATAAAGGCATTTAAAGCACAAAGTTATGAAAATATTCTCTCTGTTTCTGTGTGGGGTATGTCACTGGCAGTAGGAATCATTTATCTTCCCTGTCACTTAATTTCCTTGCTGAAGTCTCTAGGGGCAGCAGCATTTGGTTTTCTTGAAATTTTCAATAAAGGACAGACAAATAATGTCTTTCTCTACTAGGATTTCCCCAGCTTAGCTCTACTGAGAGTGTCTTGCAGGGACAATTATGCTGTGCCATTGCTGGAGTTTTGGTGATCATTGTTATTGCAGCATTTGTCCCTTTCCTGACAAATCACGTTATTCCCGTGGCTGCGGACCAGTAGTGGGCCCAGGAGAGGCAGGAGGAGATCGTGGCTGGCAGCACTCCCCTGGGCAGAGACAACCCAAGAGGGGGAGAGCAGAAGAAGGTCAAAAAGAGAGCCCATTTGGGTACCCTCCTGTACCTCTGAGCTGCCAGCTGCATAGTGTTCATTGTGCTTATACCCACTTCCCTGCCTGGGGCTTGCTTCTGTCTTAGCTTGGCAGTGCTGCACCCACTTCCCTCCCTACACTTTCTCCCATTAGGGAGGGGGACTTTTCCATTGGCTTCTCTCTCTGCCAAAGCATTTGGCAATATGCAGTCATGTAAATATCAGCAATGACTGGAAATCATGCCATTTTGCTGAAATACCCTTTTTTCTTTTGTGTGTGTTCCTTTCCAGTGGTTTTTGGGTTTTTGGGGAGGTTTTTTAGCTTTCTACTTGATTTAGTTTCCAGCTTTGGCTTCCCTGGCAACACAGCCAGGAAGGATAGCAGATGTCATGGTCTAGCTGGAGTTTTGAGGTCTGCACAGTGAAAACTGACCAGAGCTTTTCAGCCTCATGTCAGCACTGCACAGGCAGCAGTTGGGCACTGTCAGTGTGGGATATCACTGAAGCTGACGGAGCAAATACATTCTTGATTGATGGCTCTATGCTAGGTGGCAGTTCTCTCTTTGTGACACTAATATGGAGGGGATAGGAAAGTATTAAGACATGTATAACTAAAACCTTATCTTGACTTGCAATTCTTCCCCTGTTCAGTTCCTGATCCCAAACATTCAGCTGCAAAATCCCCAAAGAGGCCAGGTTGTAATTCTCACCTAGTCTTCATGTAACCAGCTGTGTTTTCTGCATCCCAAAGGTGACATGGATCTACAGATGTTTTGCTTAAGCCTTATTAATTCATGTGCTTCTTTTCTAACATATATGTTCCCCATTCACTTTTTGACATGTAGAGAGAAGTGAAGATGCATTATATATTTCCTACTATATAGATAATTCTTTTAAATAGTCTGCTTGGCTGAGACAGAAGGGGATGGTGATGCTTTGAGACATAAACATTAAAGAGTCTTTGGTCTTCTCTCAGATTGCTTTGCAAACACTGAAGGAAACTGGTATTTTATCTCTGGTAAAGTCCTTCCTGTTTGCTTTCTTTCCTCATAAATCTTTGCTGCAGAAACAGCATGTACATGGTACATGTGTGCTACCTTCATATGGCACTGCACTGATGCCTGAAGGTTTGGGGTGAATTTTGTGGATTTTTGGAATTTTAGAGGTATAGGTTTCTTGCTCACATATTAAGGGGTGTTTGGAGTTGCTGAAGGGATTTTCTCACATATTCTTGGGCTCTCTGAAGGTCATGATGTTTTTCAGAGCCACCTGTAAGATAACTTCAAATCAAAACAATAGAAGAGCCCAGAAACCGTTGGAGGTGGTCCAGGGGGCATGGCCCAGGACCCTGATGGGTGGACCACCGGGGAAATTAGAAATAATGATTGGTTATGGATATCTCATATGTTAATTGTTTAGAAGGGTATAAAAGTTGTAACTCTACTGAGGGCTGGGTTCTTCAGGGATTTTCGGATGTGGGGATCCTCGTCGACCCGCGCGCGTTTGGTGGGCCCAGCGGAGGCACGGAGTCTCCGATCTCCCAGTAAGGGTATTGTCTATCTTTCTCCATTGATGTTTGTCTGAGTGCCTATTTTCCAGGATTTTAGGCATCAGCATCTTGGTGAAAAGACACTTCTGGTGTGTTAGGCTGATTTAACTTAGTACTTCAACTGAGCATCTAGACTTCTAAGCACAGCTGTATTGGTAATTGTTACCACTGGAGAACAGATGCTTTGCTGTCTCAGTGAGGCAGGCAATTTGCTGGCTCTCTAGGAATTTTTAGATTTTGTTCATATTTGTTTGTAGTATTTCTAAATGAATATGCTAACACACCAGTCTTTTGCAAATTTCAACTGTTAGAATTTATGTAGAGTCTAGGTGGAAGCACATGAATCAAAGTGGTTAAAGAATTTACTCATAGCAAATTAGTTCCTTCCGTTCCCTTTCTACCTCTGCTGCAGACCATGTGTTATTTAATACAGGTGCTTCACTGGGAATCTCAGTATCTTGCAGTAATGATCACTGCAGATAATCAGCCTCTGTCTACAACAGAAAAATTACTGCAATTGGGTAACGTAGTTTATCTCCACTGGGACCCCAGATGAGGCACGTTAGCATAACTGCACAGCCAGCCAACACAGCATGTTAAGCACCATCTTGAGCTGTGAGATCAGAGGTGTTGTGGTGCTTGGTAGGGCAGTGGATGTCAGCCATCTGCTGAGGCTGCAGTCCCTTCTGCTGTTAACAGTGCGGGCACTGAATTCCTAAAATATTTCTATCAGAGTCCATAACCATGGCTAGCACTGCTGCAGTCTGGGAAGCTCTCCTGCTTGCAGGAGGAGTACTGGCTTTGGTGGCATGCTCAGCTCTCCTGCACTGTTTTACTGAACATAGCAGGGTGCTTTGTTTCAGCATGCTTAAAAATAAATGTTATGTTATTAACATTAAGGTTCAAAGATAATTTGTTGAGGAAGTGCACCGTTTAACGTTACTGCTCTTATAAAGAAGTCACCTTACACTCTAGAGACTAAACAAGGTTTTAATTTGCTTTGCTGGTTTCTGGGTAGGTTTAATTATTTGCAGGTAAGCTTTCCAAATACTGACCGGGTCTGAGATTTGGGAGGGCATCTTGACAGCATCCCAAATCTTCCTTAGCGTAAAACCTCACTGCATGTGAGCAGAGAAAGAGCTGTAAGCCAAGCAGCAAATGCTAGATCCTTGTGAAAGCTCCTGCACAGGCAGAGATGAAGCTATCCTGAGCTGCCAGGGCAAAGGAGTCCCAGGACAGGAGAGGATAAAAGGGGCTTTTTGAGGAAACACGAAGACTTATGCTTCTGAGAGTAGGTTTAACAGCGCTTTATACTCACACAGGTGTTTGTAGAGCACCTGTGAGTTATGATCTTGATCCTAATAGAAGCTCTAAGTAATATATAATATTTCTTACTGGTTCAGCTGAACAAAACAAAATAATAGAAAGAGCAGCTATGATGAAGAATGGACTTTAGAAATTCTTCATTTGTTTTTCTCATATAATGTTGGTTAATTTGTGCATTCAGTTGGTCTCATGAACCATGTTCATGGGAATAAATAGGCTAGTTTTTAATCCCTCAGGTTTTCCTAATTTCATCATTATGTCATTTAAAGCATGAGCAGCATTTATCTTGATGACCTCTTGTTATCTGAGATCAAAGTCAGATAAGAGTTGAAAATTAATTCAACTTAGCGATCTCATTAAAAAACTGTCTACAATATGACTTTCACAGCAGAGCTTTTCAGAAGGTTTAATTTCAGTCCTTCTCTGCAGCCTTTCCCTCCAGAAATCTGTGTCTTGGCTTGGGCCACTACTTACAGCTTCTATCAGGAGTCCTGTGCATGTCTGTGTCTTCTGGCATCACCAGGGTCACCAAATGGGAAATGAATCAAAATAAAAAGACCTAAAGATCTGACAAATTCTAGCCTTGAGTAAAATACCAAAGTCAGTTGTGAGGGTTTGATAGACATACGAAAATTCCCTATTAGTACTAAACTATTATTGGAATTAGGTCATGCTCCAGTGCCATTTTCCTAATATAGGGGTATGATATTTATATCAGAAAGGCATGTGTGAATCTGTGTGAGATAAAGGTGTAGTAATTTCAGAGTTACTTTTTAAAACACTTTTTCTTACTTCCTGCCTTTCTGAAGGATCTGGAGCTAGTACCTCAGTGTCTAGTTCAGATTTACTATAACATATGGCAGTGGTGGTGGTGAGCATCACATTTTGTGAATTAAATTCCAGAGACAGAAAAAGTTCAGGTTATTTTGAGCTTAAAGACCTCTTCCAAGGAGGCCCATTTATGACATGCGTTGGTAACATAGGAAATAAAACCAACAAAGAACTAAGATTCTGCTTTGATCTGTTGAATAGATCCAGAAAGTTTCCTTTCTAATCATCTCCCTTTTAATGGGTAAATGGTGCTGCTTGAAAAAAGGTGTTCAAAATATGATGTAGAACAAACTTGAAGTATTTTCCTCCTAAGTTATTAACTCTTTCCAACCCGTTAGAGGCATGGGTTGTAAAGAGAGAGCATCTCAAATTACATCAGATTTCTACATAGATATCTACATTTAGGCAACTGATTTAAGCCCTTTGTATGGTGATGGCAGTATAATTAATTCATACTATGTAATAAGATATGCATAAGTAATTCATACTGTAATGAAAGTGACTTGCATGTTGTCTAGAGTTAGTAGAAAGACATGGTACTGAAAAAGACTGCAGGATTTCCTCCTATGTGTTCACACATAGGCAGAATATATAAAGTATTTTTTACTTCTTATTGCATTGGGCATATCATCTAAAGCAAAAGAAGCAAAGTTGCATTACAAGATGTGTAATTGACCTCAGCCTTGAAAGCTGTGTTAAAGATGGAAATTCATCTTAAGATCTATTTGTAAGCTTATGGTATGCTCATCAGCACCCATTTAATGAGAACTGGGAAGATCTGTGTAGCTTTTCAATATTTTCTTTTCCTTTGCCTTTGCTACTGAGAATGATGAATAGATTTAGAGCCAGGGAATTTCAAAGCATAAAGATGCAGTCAGTGCTCCCTTTGACAGATATTTAAAAAAAAAATTCTCTCTGTATATATCCATATATATATATTTGTCTGTGTGAAATGGAAAAACTCATTAAATTAAATGACAATAAAATATTGAGACCAGATAGCATTCATATTATATTTCAAAAATACAAAGAAGAGAATCACTATAAATATAAATACGTATAGATTATATTTATATATAATATAAATACGTATAGATTGTCACTGAAAACAACCTCATCTATTAAATTAAAATAATTGCCAATTGAAAAGGCTTTTTAAAAGACAAGAATAGCAGCAAGAATTATATTGTAGTCACTGAATTTAATCTTCATGGTGGGAAAATATATGTATTCTGTTTTAATAAATTATCATACTATTACTTTTGATGTCCTACAGTCTCTGACTGGCTTAACAAAAATATTTAAAACAATGAAGAAAGAAAACCCTCTGTGTCATTAGAATGTAGATATGACTTTTTTTTTTTTTTAAATCTTGTCATAGAGTTCTTTTTACAAAGTCTGTTAATGAAATTTGTTAACAAGAGGGTGAGAGTAAAGTTAGATCTGTTCAGGGATTAAGAGAGGGAACTAGATTACCCAGATTGCAGATAGGGAAAAAAGAAGACAAGGACTGATATCTGTGTCTCAGCACAAAAGGAAGTTATTAATATGTAGCCACAGGGTTCAGACCTAGAATGAGTGTCGTTAAATACACTTAGGATAAGAGCAGGAGGAAAGAGGTGACTGCTGGCACAACAGGAACTTGTTTATGCAGCTACGCAGTACATTAAAAATTCCTAAGAAAGCCAGAAACTTAGGCAGTGTACTTCAGGATAGTCAGGTGCAATGGAATGCATGCAAAGATCAACTTGGTAAGTACACATTGTGGATTAAACTCAGCCACCCCTAGCAGAGATAAAAGGATGGAAGGAAATCTGTCCCTTTTACATAAAAACACACCAAAGGTCTTCTAGAATAAATTCAGCCCTGTGGCTGCAAGGACTGGAGAAGAGCACTGTGTGTTGTGTGGGTGGCTGAGGTGGGTACCACTCACAGCAGCATCAGGCAAGCGCTATCTGACTTTTCTTTGCCCATACAGTATCGGTAGCTGTGACTGTGTCTCCTGGAATGTTTATGCAACATGTCACTTAGCTTCGTTCAGGCCTCTGAGCAGCTTCCCTTTCCCATCCCAGCAAAAATGTGTAACAAGCATAATTAACCTTAGAGAGCCAAGCAGCACTGAAGATAGAGACAGCTAAAGATATGTGTGTGGCAGAGAAAGATGATGAGTGGATTACTGAAATGTTGCACTTTTTTAGGGAGGAGATAGATAATGTTGTCTATTATACATATATATATATATATTCACTTTTTCTCATTTTATTCTGACAAAGAAAGGAAAAGATAGCAAAGAAAAGAGTGAGGAAAAGCTCACCAAAGATGAAATGAATGGTAGGTAGAAGTGTGAAAAGATCTTCGGCCACAAAGACTCGAAGCCACAAAGACTCGAAGCAATGTTAGAAGATCAATTTGTCTCCCTTCCTATGCAGAGGCTGTAACTAATGATTTGGAGAATGTTTCTGAAGGAGGCGCTTGCTATAAACCCCAAACTAATTGATCCATTTCACTTCAAAGTCACTTCAGGGTAGCAATAAAGTCCTACTTTTTTCACTTCCAGCAAGAAGTCTGCATAACCAACATTCTAAAGCCCAGCTTTGCAAAGAAAACATCTAGAGACTGTTTTTTAGAAACAGGCTGAGATCTGGTTTCCTCCACGGGATCAAAAGGCTGGACTTTTCACAAAAGATTTATGGGCATCTCTCCCAAATTCCCAGCATTCAGCTGAATAGGAAGTCTGCCTGTTTTAGGAGTTGGATTGATAATTCAGTGCAGTGGGGATAAAGTATTAGCCTCTGATGTTTGCCAAGAATTTTGTATCAAGGCATCCTAAAGGAGCAGGAAGGTGGGCTTCATGCCCGACATTACAAAGCTCATCTCTAAATCCAAATATCTCCCAGTCTGGAGTTTCAAAAGAGGATGTGTTTTATTCCACAGTGTTCAGAGAATTTGAGAGGTCAGCAGAACGGGACTTTCTTCTGCTGTGATTTTTCTTCTAATTAGACAAAAGCCAACTTTTCCTCAGAAAGAAAGCCTGCTTCCCCAGCTCCCCCATTTCCTCATAGAGTGTGCTGTTGGCAGAACAAGGACTTGGTTCTGAAATCATTGTTACCAATTATACAGATAATTCCACTGGAAAAGTGTAGACCAAACTTTATCTCATTAAGACAAAGTCCAGATGCTCTGTTTATGTGTATTTTAAAACCAGTGCAGTAAAGTCTTTGAGATACATGTAATTGGCAAGAGAAAGCAGAGTACAAAAGGGTAATAGTTCCACTCTTCTGTGTTAAATCAAGAACTGTGATGTGTTGTCTTGTCTTCAAATAGAGATCTAAACAAGGACACAGATTATATGGCATGCCAAAATGACTTTGTGGGTTTAAATTGCAGAAACAAAAGAAAAGGACTCTCTGATAGACAGAAGATGCTGTGAAGACTCTTTAAGAGAGAGTAATGTAGGAAAGAAATCAAAATGCCAGAAATGAGAGAAATAATGTCAAATTTTTGTCTTCATTATTTTCAGGCTTGGAGGGGAGATAAATGTTCTTTTGTGTCTTTGGCAGGGGAGCATTTCTGCCCCTGAGAAAGGGTGGGAAAGACCTTCTTTCAATTAGCCAGGCTGTCTGAAAGCCTGTGTGGGAGAGGTTGATGATGGACCTGGGCGCCTTTGTCTCAATTTACAGACACTCTGTAGTACAAATTCCTCTCCTGCCTCCTGGGAGCTCGCAGGTAATAGAGAGTAGCATTTTACACAGGAAGAGGAAAAAAACCCTGCATTTAGACAATTCTTGTTGGAAAATTGTAGCCCAAGGCTGTAATAAAGATGCCAGTTTCATGAAACTGAAACAGGCTTGGACATGCTAAATTATGGAGTAAGGGGAGCCCAGACAATTAATAGTAAAATTGCTCTTAAATATAAATGAGAGTTTAGGATAATGTTTTTGATAATAATCTTTTTGTAATAGCACAATAAAGTGATCCACACTTCTTGCCTTGCACAGATGAACTCATTTAAATATGTCCTCTATTCCCTCAAGAGCAGGCTTAGCTACTCGACATATACTGTAATGTCAGTCATTATTTCCTGAGCCTAAAGTTTGACTCCATTTGTCCTATGTGCTGAATTTAGCTGGGGGGTCTGCAGGCTCTGTATTGCATCGGCGTGACTGCAGCTGTAATGCACAACGATATGTGAGATGTAAGTGGTGTGGCTGCTGAAGTTTCTGCCTCCCCTGGCAGGACAGGGCAGAGGAGTGCAGTACTGTGCCCTGGTGGGATGGACACCGTGGCTTGGCTCACCTACTGCGAGGCAGGCGATGCTCTTGGCAGGAACAGCAGGAAAAAGCTGGTTATGAGGGGTCTGTTTATAAGGCGAACACTGGCAGACTTTTTTCAGTCCCGTGTTTTGAGTAATCCAGTAAGGTTTTTAAATGTGTCTCTTGGAAATTATACACTGGAAGACTGCACACAGCCACAGCACGGGAGAGGTTGTGTAATTGCTCCCTTATCTGTTGATGTTGGCTTCACAAAAGAGTGAGGCAGAAACTACGGCCCCAATCTGTCTCCCGGCGGAGGGCCACTAGCAACCCAATCTCATGTCTGTGCTGCTTTATAGGGCATTGATTTTCTCTTAGGAGCGGATAAAGCTCTCACTAAAATCAAGGACAAAATCCCTATTGATACCAGTGGAAGTAGAATCCAGCTTTTGTGATTTAAGTACTGTGTATACGGAGGCATCTCTGTCCCAAAGAAGAGAGACTCTAACTTTTTTACGCTTGGTTCCATTCGTCTTACAGGCTATCTGAAACAGGTATTATAAGCATCCCAGTTCCCTTAAGTGCTTTCCAGGGGGAGTGCCAAGTACACCAAAGCTTCATGTTATTTCTCTTGCCTCTTGACTAAAAGGACGGACTGATATCTGCAGAGATAGCAAAGCAGCAGCTCCCTTTCATGCTAAGGGGGAACCTGGTTGTTGCACAAAATGCTGTGATTCCTTTCCAACTGGAGCAGTGCCCTCCACAGACTGGAAATCCAGACCCAGTTTAATGCTCTCGCCTCTGATCTGGCTGTGCCATCCCTGGCAGAGAAGGAAAGGTGACGCATCTTCATCATACCGTCAGGATGTGCTCTTCTAGGAATAGGGTTAATTGGCTTTTTAGGGCAGTGGGAAGGAAAAGAAGGAAAGTGTGACAGCTGTTTCATTAGATGGGATGTTGAATAAAACAGTTAAGAGACTGCACCCCCCAGCGTTAACCTTTCCCGCCTGCATTTCAAAGCTCAATCGTGAGGTTGGGTTTGAAAAGGCTGACGGGGTGGAGAAGGGGAGGTTAATGTATTTTATTAGTGTCAGCTAACGGAAAGAAATAAAGCTCTTCTTTCATGATGACCTGAATTATTCTTTCCTATGGTAAATGAAATGACAGCTCACCTGGGAGAAGTGGGATGGGATTTAAACCCAAATAACAATTCATAAAATCCATTGCTGCAAGATAAATAAGTTTTGAGGAACATCTAGTGCTAGACCAGCTTTGCTGCATGCAAAACCCTTTTAGCTGAAATCCATTAGGTCTATTAATACCGTACAATACATCAGAGATAGTTCATGCTGACACAAGGTCAGCTCAAGAGAATGATGACCTGGCCCAGCTGATGTGCTTAGCTAAGACATCAGGTCCCAGGGCCCTGTCCCAGCAGCAGGATGGGGATCCTGGCTGGGCAAACCAGTTTTTTTTGGTCTGCAGATAGCTGCTGCATAGACTTCTTCATCTGACTCCTATCTAGTGTTATTTACTTTCTGCACATTTTTCTGGCTTCTAGGCCAGTGTCAATGTCTCTTTGGCAGAAATTTGCCCAAGGAAGGTGTCTTTAGGACTTCACTGCTGAGCTTGGGAGCCACGCTGCTCAGTGTTTTGTGTTCCCAGATAGCACCAGGCTCTGCTGTGTTCTGTTTCACACTGGTGTAAATCCAGAGGAAATCTGTGGCCTATCAGTTTACATTGAGGAGAGAAAGAGACCCACTGCGGTGAGCGCATTGTACGAAATGAAGTAATAAGTCAGTCTGGGTCTCCACCTGGCCTTGTCAAAGGGCAGGCAGAAAGACATGCTGTGGGGAGGTGGGGTGAGGTGGGGGTGGCAGGCTCAGTTTGAATGTTTGCCCTTTGAATTAATTCTGGTTGACCTACTTCAGCAATGATTGAAGAATTTTTTATTCAGTTTGCCCTGATCTATCCCCTGGTGAGCATGTGCTTGTTATTTTTTAATGAAACCATTTTCACAGACTGTTGTTTTAGGTGTTGCGAATGGAGGAGAGTGAGGTTATTTTTTGGTTCATATTCTATTTTTTGTTTCTTCAGGGTTCCCAGCACCGCACGGTTGCTTTTAACTGCATGAGCACAGTGCACTCCCAGTTCCTCACTCTCAGCTCAGCAGGTTTATTTTCACAGCAGATAAAAATAGTGTAAAGATATGATCATTGATTAAAAAAAGATCTCTCTTACAGGAGTCATAGCTGAGTATTTTTGTCTTTTCTTGCGAGTCATGTGCAAGACTTGAGGAGCATCTTGCTCTGCCTTTAAACTTCTCTGGAGCAGTGGCATTCAAGCCTTTAGACAGAAAGTACGTAGGATGGGATGCAGTGAAGCAACTGTGAAAAGTAGCTATTAATTTATACTGTGTGCTTAGGTCAGACACGAAGGGCTTGCCATCTTAGATGAGATCACTGTTCCATCTTGTTCTCTGTCTGAGGCAACTGCAGCTTCTCTCCCATCTCAACACGTACATGCACATTCTTTCACCAAGGCTGTTTCACTGCAGGTGCAGTACCAAAGGGTGGGCTCCTGAGGGCTTTGTGTATTTGGTAGCTTAAGTTTCCAAGAATTACACTAATTCTCCACCCCTCTGGAGCTTTTGTTGTACAATGAGAGAGACTCCAGGGATAACTAATGACTTAGTGACTGCAGATCCGGGGCTGATGGCCTTTTGAAGGTATTGCTTTGGCTCTGAAGTGAAAGGTATGATAAATAGCAACAGCAATCAAAAGCCACCGAATTTTTATCAAATTAAAAGACATTGGGGTTTGGTTTTGTTAAGTGCTACAAAGGAGGTTTCCTTGTGGCAGTCTGAGAAACACTGTCATGATGCACAAGTCACTATCAGCTCCTTTTTGACAGTATCAGCTTTCATTTTGTGGGGCAGGAGTAAGGGCAGAAAAGCATAGAGGTTAAAAGAATATCTTTGTTCTTTTTGTGGTTTAGATTTTTTTTCCTGTCTTTAAGAAAGTAATTTCCAGTTTTCTGGCTACGAAAGAAACATGAAAAATGTTCATTCTGAGCAACGAAATATCAAATAAAAATCCCTTCAGTGTGCTGAGTGAATACTTCTTAGGCAACTAGCATCGATCACAATTTTAAATACCGATTGCTGACTTAAGAGAAAAATTGACCAAATGCCAGTAACTATTTTTCAACAAAGAAATAAATAATGCTTCTAGAGAGGAATAGTACAGGATTGCTATTTGTTATATCATTTCACTGTCATTAGCTATGTGACGTAATTTGAAAGGCAAAAAAACCCCAAAGAAACTTTTATCTTAAAGACATACAGCTTTAGTCCTTCTTCGCAGCATAACTTGCCAGGAACAGGTTTCGTAATGGGACACTATTATCATAACTTTAATCTTGTTTAAATTCAAAAGTCTTCCTGCAAGCCTCAAGGCCTACAGGAAAGACCTTTAGTAAGATAACTTAATATGAGAAAAATCTCTTTCATTAAATTTAGAAATATGACAAAAGTCTGTGAAACAAAAGGAATATAACGAACAGGAAAATTTAATTACAACACATGTTGGGTGCCCAGGTGATGCAGGATCCCCAGGAGCACATCTTCCTACTCAAAAACTGTGCTTTTAAACATTCTGAAGGTCCAACCCCGTTTTACAACATGGGAGGACGTTTCTCTTCTTTGGATTGGTTCTTCTGTGCCCCACCCCTCCTGTCAGGGGCAGCGTTTCAGGCAACATGGCAGCCTTCATGTCCAGCCACGTGTCTGAGACTGTGTCAACTACGTTCCTAGTTAATATGTAATTGCCCTATTCCCGAACGCTTAATCCCTGGCATACATTTTAAAATTGGACTGGTTGCCTTACAACTTCTGCCAAATGCCTATAGGTTAGTAATAATCAAAAACAAACATAAACCTTAGGTTAGTAACTCTCGTTCAGTTTATTTGCTTGTAATAAAAACAGTTTTTCTACCTCTCATATTAAGAAAGTAGATTGCCTGTGAATCTCTTCTTATAGTTCATAAAATCTTTTGTAAATTACTGAACAGCTGTCCGTAATAAAACATCAGAAAAGCTCTACTTTGAGTCCTGAAACCGAAACAAACATGACATAGAAAAATACAGTTATGTGTAACACATTTAGAAAGGTGCATGTGCCAGGTATAAGCTTTTGACCTATTTACTGTTAAAAAGTCCAAAGGTAATGGGTTAGAAAAGGATGCCGGATGAAATAATAGCCAATAAAAATAGGAGGAGCATCAAAAAATCATCCACTGGAGCCTCTAGAAAAAAAAAATGACCTCTAATGAGTTTGAGAGGGAGAAAATGTTTCTAAATGCAGATTTTGTTAAAACATTGACCTTCAGATGTTGAAGTTATCCTTCTTTTTGCTTCTTATAAACCAGTTCTAGGATCTTTTCAAGGTTAAGAGAGGAGTTACTGTAACATTTCAGTGTAATAGGTGTTCACTTAGCATATGTTGGCCATGAAGAGGGCAAATGGAGCCTTTTCATCCCATGCTGTTTAGAAAAATAGCATTCATGATACTCATCCCATGTAAATGTCTTCATAACTTACAGATACGCTTTTTTGAAATGAAATTTCCCATGAAGTAAGGTGGCAGTTAAAACAATATTGATGTCAGTTTCTCTACCACCTTTGTTCGTTAAAGACCTTAAACTTGCTTTGATATCACAGACCCTTCCATAATTTACTGACAGAGTCTAGGACATGGCAGGATGGGAAATACAGTAATGGACCTGAAGACAGATTGTTTTTTACAGAAGAGCTCTTACTTCCACTGGGAACAAACTTCCACTTGGTCCTTCTGATGCTCTTTCTGGGGTTCTCCAGAGTGTACTTTTGTTTGGAATAATTTTTCTAGGTCCTCTAAGGAAACCAGCTCAAATTTATTGAGTAGATTTAAAGAACAACAACAACAAAAAATATTGCTTTGACTGGAATAGCAGCTGTAGTAAAAAATCCCTTCCTGAAAAGCAAACTGGCAGTTAGCATTCAAGCACAGCAATGTGGGCTCTGCAGAAACCCTGTATCATGGTACTTGGGAAGGAAAAAATAGTGAACTAGATTTTGGTGGCAAAGCAGTTCCAGCCCTCTTTTAATTTTTATACCATTTGAAGGCTTGTACTTCTCTTCTGACATTAGTGACTGTCTACTAACCTCACAGCACGTATAGCACGGATTGCATTAGATTTGGATATCTGATGTATGACATATATAAATTGCAACATGCAGTGGTCTTTATATGAAACACAGGGTTACTTAAACTACCTTGTCTTGATTCTGTCTCATCAAATGTGAATGATGAGAGAAAATGATTATGGACTTATATAAGGAAGAGAGACATAGGTTTGTTTCTTCTGCCCAGTGTAAATAAAGAGATGAGACAGGATGGTAGAGTGGAATTTTTAAGGATCCCTTAGTTTCCTCAGGACTTGTTAAGGTTTGTTGCTATGAAAAGGCATAGCTTTCTTCAAGGTAAGAGGTGAGTTTGCTTGACTAGTTGAGCAAATGTGCTTAATCGTATCACAGACTATAGCAAGTGTTTCATTTGTAAAGGAACAAGATGATGTTCTATTGAAGATAGTTTTCAAACCAGTTTTTCACATGTTCACTTATTCAAGACCCAGTTAGCACTGTTATCCAAGTGGTGGTATTGAGAGTACAGTTGTGTTCAGACCAGCGGAACTATGGTAAGAGCAAATTGTGAATTCAGCAAATGGACTGTAGAGCAAAAAGCTTTTCATTAAAAGTTTAAAAAAAAAAGGAAAAGAAAAAAAAAGGAAAAAAGAAAAAAAGTTCAGCACATCATTTGTACCAGCTTCCTTCAACCACTTCCTTAGTCTGAGGCTCAGTTATATGTCCAATACCAGTGAATGGAATGGGAGTAAGGAGAAATGTCACAACCCACAGGAGTTAAGATAAAAAAAAGAGTGGGAATGCAAACAAAAGATAGCCTGTGCAATAAACACCCCACATGTTTATGCTTAGCCAACTAAATAACTTCAACAAGTAATTCTTCCAACTGCTTACCCCTTCTGTTAGTATTTCTTGTTATTATTTTCCAGTACTATCTGATCTTAAATTTTCATATTTTTAATAATCACAACTTAAGTTTTTACTTCCCTGAAAGAGTAATAAATTATATTGCGTAGGGGCAGGAAACTAAAGGGAAAAAATAATGGGTGATGTGGGTTAAAAAAGAGGTTGGGAAAGGGTGCATAGAGTTTGTCCAAAGCTACTGACACATTTTGTGTCCTCATGTGTGAAAGGATATCCCTAAAAATGGTTCTGCCAGGAAATACTAAATCAAGCTTGGGAAGAGGGGCTCAAGAGTGGATTTGGCTATTGGGTAAGTGCAGCAACTCTCTTTGGCCTTCAGGATGGTTTTAGCTAGGTATTCTTGATAAACACAGGCAGAAAGAGAAGATTGAAAAGGATATAGCTTCCAGTTGTGATTAGTCTTCCGTACTGATAAAGGGATTCAAAACTGTCAGCTTGACAGCAACTTCATTGCTGTTTTCTAAAAAGCAGCATGTTTGGTCAATTTTTTCTGTTCTAAACTGGGCAGATTTGGAGAATGCTACCCCTGCACCTGTTCTCTAGCATTATCCTGATAGAGAGCTGATGCAATGCTCATGGTTACAATTCTCCCTGTGGCATGAGAAGTGCTGCTAAGTGGTTGCTTTTTCTAGACTAGTTATATTCACAGTAGCTTGTTTTTATTTTGTTGAATTCAAGCAATTAGTATATCCTTCTTCCATTCTTCTGTCTTTCAGATTAGATATTTCAGATCTGTAGTTCCTTTTTGTTCTCTTAGCAGCCCTAGCAGTTAAACTGAGTCTGCCACAAGCTCTACTTAATAATATTGGTGGCAAAAGTTAGTGAAAACTTTGATGCATAGACCTTCAGAGCAACCTGTCTTCAAGGGAAAGGGCAATGCTGGTTAAGGTAGGTAATCTCTCTTTTATGCTGGGTACTTGAGCAAAGTCTGCCCAGCTTAGAGTTGGCCATGACCTGTTAGCTTGGGGGCATGTTGGAGCGACACAAGGTGGATAACTTGAGACGGCCTCAAAAGGCTAGCCATAAACATGCACAGGTGTCTAGAGATGGTCAAAGGGAAGGAGGTAAATTATGGGAATGATAGTTCTCCCCCAAACTGCAATGTTGTGCAACACAGAAGGTCCAGTGTTCCAGGGTGGGGTTTCATTGGCCCAGTGAGAGCTTACAGTGTCAAAGTACCATGACTTTTTTGCTCCTACGCACCCTAAAACTCAGCTGTCACTTTCTCTTTGCTCAAGGGAAAGACAGCAACCTTCCTCCCTTTTCAGGTTACGCATCTGTTTTGGTTTATTAGCTACTTTCCAGCAAAACTGGAAGACTTCAGTTTGCTGAAAATGAAGCTTCTGTTATCAACAACTGCCAGTGAAATGTGCTTTTCCGGAGCTTCCAGTGTCTTTGCACAGGAATTGCTCAGCTTCGTAGTTAAACCTCTCTGGTATGGAGAGTGTGCAAAAGGTGTGGAACAGAAACAGAGCTCGTATCAAAGATGTCATTCACAATTATTTAATGTCCAAACTCTGATTTTCTCCTGTAGGATCAGTGACATTTTGTTTTTCTTCTTTTGTTGACTCCTGCCACCAACTCACAACCATATATTGTGGCATTCTTCATCTTAAAAACTTGCTTTTCCAATGCCACTGCTCAAGCAGGACAAAGCCTTGCTAACAGGGTTGTTCTAGTAGCTGATCCACCAGCTGTGAGAGAACCACTTTCTTGGGGTGACTCTTGGTGGGATTGGTGATGGACCACTAAAGAGAAGTAAAGCCACTGTGCTACCCAGGAAGTGAGCTGGAAATACCAGCTCTGGTAGAATAAAATTTTCCTGGGATCATGGTATATCTGCTCTGTATTTCTGTTTGTATATATTTCAATGGGATGAAGTGTTCTCCAACTCAGCAGCTTGAGGAGCACAGCATTAAATTTCTCTGTTGCTGTTATTTTGAAATTTATCAAGTCCTATGTTGATGCATCTTAAAGTGATAGGTTTAAAATACAGCTTGTTCCTGTGTCCTCCTTTGCCAGATGCAAAATATCGCTCTTTTTGAACTCCATTAAGCGCATGGACCGAGTAAAATACTGTGCTCTCCTCACCCTCCCATCTGCAGATTGCTCCCCATATGTTGCATTTTAAGATGTAATTTAATAACTAAAGGGAATTAATAAATTAAAAAAATGGGGCATGAATTTTTAGTGCTTGTAGAAGCTGCCAGATGGACAAGCGGAGGAGAGGGAAGACTTTTCTTTGTCACTAGGGGCCCTAAAACAGAGTACCAGCAGCACAAAGCTCCTCATGTTGCCTGCTAATGTTTCTTATCTTCCTTTCTAACCCATCACTTGTATTTTTTCTTGGGATTTGTTCCAGTCCCAGGCCAGACTGATTTTTTCCTCTTCAACTGTCTAACTGTCCAACATCATGCCCCAATCAGGGGGATCAGCTTAACACCAGGAGGAGAGAGAAACAGTGCATTTGTGCAGGTGAAGTGTATGCTACTCTTGGGCTGGGAAATGGTTTGTTGACTTGTTGGAAAGGATGGAGGTGGAAGCCAGGAATTGCCAAAGCCCAGCTTGGTGGCTGGTGCTTCTAGCAAGGATGCAAAGGCAGCTGCAGATAAACAGAACCAGCACTTCAAGCATGTCTAGTCTGCACTGATATAGTCTGTGGTTTGCTGAGATTGCCAGAGTATTATACAGCAGAAGTCTGTTTGAAACCTGGATTTATATAACTAATCCACTAAAATTCTATAATGAATAGTTTATTGAGCTTTTAATCAAGAAGTGGTTTTATAGCTACAAAATCATTGCACAATAGTATTATGTAATACAATTGCACATTTTAGAAAAGCCAAACCCAATGGTTTAGCACTGATGGCTTTTAATATCTTATTATTTTTCTCCTTCTGATTCTGATATTTATCAGGGTGATTGTTTCTCAGAACATGCTGTTAGGTAACATCACGGATAAGGCTTGCCATGTAGGTCACCGACAGTATGCAGTCTTCCTTGGAAAGTATTTGTGTTTGCTTACTGAATAGTGGGTATTGGCACTGTTTCTACCCATGGTAGAGTGAAGTAGGACTCTAGTGAGTTTTGCTCAGCTGTTGAACTACTTTGTCATCACTGGCAGATTTCATCTATATTAGATTCATGTCAACCATTGCTCTTAGAAATGCTGAAGTTTTACAAGAGAAGTAGCTAGTCCAACTATCAAAAAAATGAAAACGCAAATGAGCAAAATACAGTAGATCAAAAGGTGGTTTGAGGGCATGCTAGAAAAGCTAACCCTCTTTATCATCCTGGTACCACTGTCACTCAGAGTCACAGAGCCCTGCCAGTCAAGGATTGTGACTGCAAACTCATGGGTTTCATGTACAGGGTAAGGCTTGGAGCTAGGTAAGCTATAGATGAAACCATTATGTCAGTGGCACACCCTGGGTTACTATTTTTAAGTCTTTGATGGAGCTTTTTACACCTACATGACACAGTGAGAACTTTCGTAGCTGTCTTGCCAAGCTGTGCAAAGGTAGCTGTGCAAAAGCAGACAGGACAGTATGCAACTGGAGAGACATTTATTGCTGTCTTAATTTGGTATTTATTGTGATTAAAAGTAATCAAAATTCAAATTGGTAACAAATTCCTTATAGCAGTATTTTGTGTAAATATATTAAGCTAATAAATTAACAGAATGGTTAGTGGAAGTTAATAGAATCATTTCAAATGGATATAATAAACCTGACTGTGCAGATAGTAACTTCACACAGTTTTTGTATATAAGAAAATATGTGTTATATCTTGTCTATCAAATTCCTGTTGGCTCTGAAGGTGTTCTTCAAGTACCTGAAATGAGGTTGTAGACAGGTGGGGGACAGTCTTTTCTCCCAGGTAACAAGCAATAGGACAAGAGGACACCACCATAAGTTACAGGGAAGGTTTAAATTGGATATGAGGAAAAACTTCTTCACTGAAAGGTTATCAAGAATTGGAACAGACTGCCCAGAGAAGTAGTGGAGTCACCATTCCTGAAAGTATTTAAAAGACATGTAGATGTGGCACGTGGGGACGTGATCTACTGGTGGATTGGTAGTTGGACTCGATGATCTTAGAGGTCCAGCCTGAACCCTTGTGTGATTCTGAGGTGGTCCCTGAACATTGGCCAAGGCTGCAATTAGCTGCTGCTAAGCTCATCCTCTCCCGTATTGCCCCTGGATATGGGGTCCAGCATACCAGGGCCAATCTGTACCTTGCTTTGGTTGTTGCTTGTGGTAGATAAATTTAGCAATTGAAAGGTGCTTCTTTTCTAAGTCATGATGTTGCGTCTTCACCCTCTATCTCCAAAGGAAGAACCAAAGTTGCAGGGTTTTTACATTAGGTTTCTTTTTAGTGTCTAATAATCAAACTACCTGCAGCCCAGCATGGATGCTACTCTCTGTTTTAGAGTGGCTCTTTCGTGCGCGTTACACTCAGTGTTTATACTCCATTATCATGCCCTGTTGACAACACAGTGAACAGAAATTGTGGAGAATATGTGACAAGCAATTCAAGGAAGCATTTGGACGCCTCTAGTAAGTTAATCAATTTTTGATACTTGCAAACTAACTGTACTAGGGGCTGGAACACTGATGGTATGACACCACATTAAACTGTTTCTTCTTTGTAGAAATTGTGCAGTGGCAGTGCAGTTTGGACAAGGGAGCATTTGACAGCTGACCTGTCGTGTGCAGCACAGGAGCTGCTCATGCTGGGGTTTGCATGCAGACAAGCATTGATGAAACAGGGTCTAAATAGGAGAATCATTCTCCAATCAATCAGCAGTGTGGCTATTTATCCCATTGCCAAAAGGATCTCTGTCAAATGCTGCTGCCAGGAGGACAATCACTTGGCATGTTTATTCAAGTAAACTTGTGCTTGTGTGGTTTTTCTTTATACATTAAATCTTGCAGGGTTGGTTTTCTTAAAAAAAAAAAAAGTCTGAGAAGGTAGGGAAAATGGTAAAAATGGTAAAATACTTTGCTGACGTATGGTCTCATTAATGGAAGGTGGCAGGATGACAGATATTGGGAAAACTCTGCAGGATCTGTGCAGTCATGCAAAGGGGATCTTGCCAATATTTAGTAAAGAGAAAGAGGAATGAGACAGAGTGTGTGTATATGGGCTGACCTGGTTAATCGGTGCTTGGCTTGTCCAGATGTTGGAGTAGCTTAAAGAGAGACCTGTAAGCGGAGTAAACAGTGTTATGCATGTGCTGTTGAGGCATTAATCTATACTTTCTGAAGGATTTAAAATACAAAGTAGAACTATGATTTTACAATGGATGGGGATTGGGATTATCCAGGTCTTAATATATCTCTTTTTTATAAAGCACATGATCTCTACTCAGTGCAGAAGCAGTTATCTTCTAAAACTACTGGGAAAATCCTACAAGCAAAGACAAACTCAAACTTTATTGAGAAGGGGACAGGAGAGGGAGGAAATGCAGTTTTCATACAACAACCATCCCTGAATTATTTTATACGTCTTTGTATGAATTACATAGCTTTTCCCCGTACCTTAAATTTAGTGCTCTACCATGGCAATACTGTGATTTTTAGCTATTGGGGTTTTTTGAAAAGTATTTCTTCAAAAATAGAGATAATTCATATTTTGAAAATGGGTAGGTTAGGTGCTTACAGAGGTCAGAGATGAATTCATCTTTCCCAGTTCATCAGCAACTTTTTGCAGACTTTTGAAATTTTACTCTAAGTCCCAAGGTCCTAAAGACAGGTATTTTCTTGCCTAATCCTATATTTTCTTCACCAAGCACAAATCTTTTGGATTAATTGTGTTTTTAAAAAATTTAATTTGCAGTGATATAGGATCAGTGTACTTCTACAGAAGCTGATATGTCTGGTTTAGATTTATACCTGGTCAAATCAAAAGCAGAGTCTGGCTTGTTATGCCTATACATATGCGCACACTTATTTTTAAAATCTTGCATTGTGAAGCTGTGTATTGATAACATTTCTGAGACAGTGAGCTCAGATGTCCTGATCACTCAGATTTCCTGGTCCAATAACTTTGGTTATCTAGCTTTTCTCCTGAGTCTTGACTCTCTATGCCTTAATGCAGCACTGCAGACAGAGCTGCAACTTCTAGGAAGGTGTCCAGGTTTCAGTATGCAAAGTGTTTTTTATTTAATTGTAAACCCAAATGTAGTTCATTGTCTGTGTGCAGAATCAGCACGTATCTTAAAATTCCATCTTAATTTCTGCCCATTCCCACCTGGGTGTATATATCAGTGTATCAAAAGTTCAGTAAAAATTATGAAAGATCTTTCCAAGTAAAATTTGAAAATCTAAATCCTTTTCATTGAGTAAATTCTTGAATCAATTCCTGCATCTGAGAGATTGGGTACTTTGACTTCCTGATGTTTAGTCCAATATTACACAGAGCTCAGATTTTGCTAAAATAACTCTAGATTATCAAAGATCATATGTGATCACATCACATGAAGTATATATCAGTCAGACCTCATGGTGCTCAGTAAGATCATTGAATTTGGTGCTTAAAATTTCAGTTCAGAGTATGTAGACACTGAAAATAATCCTTCCCTCTAAAATTAGATTGAAAAATATAAACCCTAAATCTTGTCTTCCCACACAAACACAAAAATATGCCTACATGTTAACATAGACACCTGCTTCCTTTGCAGAGATGACCCATTTTTAAGCGTATGTTTCACTAGTTCTGGTTCTGTGTTTTCTACAAGCGAGACCTAAAGATTGTGTTTGGTTTATGTTAAAGACCTAAGACCACAGATCAAGTGTGGGCTAAATAAAAATCTAACTTTGCCTATCCCAGTGCTGGGGAAAAAAAACATTTGTTTGTTCTCTCAGTTTTGAATGTCTGTTTCCAAGTCAGTAAATCTGGGCACTGGACGTCTCGCAGCATCTGGATGGGAAGGTTGCTGCTCCATGACTTTGCACTGAAGAGCGTCTAACCCTTCAATACCACTTTATTTCAAGGTTGGAAGCCAAGAAACACACAGGTGGGATAGGAGTAAGGAGCAGAGAGAGAAAGCCCTCCAGGTCCCAAGCACCACGGGTGTAAGAGAAGAGGGAGGAAGGGTCATTATGCAAACAGGTTGTGATTTTAGCAGCAGGTTTGCCAGAAAAAGACCAGACCATATCCTGTCTGCCACCAGAGTGTCCTCACACTTTGCAATCTTCTGCATAGGTGACACAAGTACTGATATAGAAGACTCCCAACAGAAACATTTGATCCCAAGCTCTTACTAATGCATCGCAGTATTGTCTATAAGAAAGTAGTTTTCTCAAATTTGCTTTGTACCAGAAGACAGGGGATTGATAGAAGATTAAATTTGGTGATTAAATAGCATTAACCTTTTCTCAGTAGGGCTTGGTAAACCACAGTTGTGTAACATAGCAGAGGTTTATGCTACACTGTACACTGTATGGGCCTTATAGGTGCAGCTTGTATTAGTGACAAGCACTAGAGAGCCAAATAAAATGGACTAGGGAGAATTCTCTTCTGCTAACATTTCTCTTTAGAAGGATGTTAAGTAGCATAATGGCATGTTACCATACGGCACATAGTTCCTTGTAGAATATATTAAAAAAAAAAAAAAAGCTAAAAAAAGAGGTCAACTGCATCAAAATATCTAGTTGTACACTTTTTTAGTACAGTTAAAGGGCAAGAGTTTATCAACCAGCAGTTCCACATGGATGTGGTAGGAATTACATCTCACTGCCTTTGACTTTGTAGCTCAAATAAAAATGGGACTTGCTTAAATTAGAGTCATCTGGCAGAACACCTTTGGAGGTTTTCAGAGTGAGCTCCACATTGACAGCCCTAGCTCTTTAGGAAAGCATCTTCCCTGCTTTACTCCCTTAACTGCATAGGCTATGGCAATTCTTGGTTATGCTGAAGAAGCAGGTAGAGACCGTAAGGAAGAAAGTTAAATAGGAATTATGCAACATTGTCCACTTGCCACATTTGCCACTTTCTCCAAGGGCTTTTCAACACCTTTTTTGGAGGGTTAGATATGAAGGATGAAATGGAGGTATGGTATTTCTTGAGCTGCTCTCTAAGTTCATTACTCCATCATTTAAGATGCTAGAGAGTGTTTTCCACAGTAGCCAAGAATGTAAGTGATATAAACATACTGCTTTAAAACTAATGGTGCACTGTTGACTCATAGCATTGCTTGAGTAAAGGTGTCTTGAAATACACAACACGAATGTCTTGTTTTGTACAAAACAATATGGTAATTTAAAAGTGTAGAGCTACATGGTGATTTTTACAAATAATCAATCGAAATACATGTTTTCTGGCAACAGTGATTCACACAGGTCGTTTAGCAACCCCTAAATGAAATGCCAATGTCAGGCAGGGTCTGCACGTGCTTCTAGAATAATTTAATTTTTCAAACAATGTGACACTTAGGGAGATTTCTTGGGAGAGCGGGTGTGGTTTTATAAAGGCACATCTAACCCAAAGCTGCATGCTATTTGCTGTGTGTCATAACCTTATCTTCTTAGCAGATTTTCCAGTGCTGCACACTGTGCATCTGTGACTGAGACAAAATCAATGCTTATAGATTTAGCTGTGTAATCCTATCACTTGTCCTCCTAGATATGATTTGAAATGTAAAGTTCGTTAATGTTTAAATGAAGTTGAAGGCCCAGGGTCTCCAGAGGAGTTTCCAGTTTCTTGGAGAGTAATCCATTTCTTATCTTTTTTTTTCCTGCTTGTCACTGTCTGTCTTTTTGTCTCCTTAATCATGTAAGACTCTGAAACACTAGTGAGAAGCCAGCCTTGTTCACCTAGGTAAGGAACTAGGCTACTTGAGGAGGTGTGTCAGTTTTTTAAGAGTTCACCTCACATAAGTGCTTGAATGCTTGAAGCAGTGGTTAATTACCTTCAGTCTCTTAAAGCTCTGTCTGGGACAAAATGCTGTTCCACTGGGCTGATGTTCTGCACTTTAATGGATTAAACTGCTGTATTGGGCTCTGATTCGTCAAGCTTTTCCTACATTTTCATTTCACCTGTGCATCTGTGCCTTATTTTTATGAGAGCTGCTTAGAAGCTTGGAAATGGGGTTCACGTAGGAGAGCTGCATTCACTGCTGTCAGTGTAGATTGCTAAGCCAAATTCCCTCAAACACATCAAACTCAGCATAGGGTTTGTGTTCTTCAAGTTTATGGCCTTTGGCAGTTCTGGGGGAGAACTTGGCTCTGGATTTAGTTTATTCCCAACCCAGCTCACCTTCCTTCATTTCTCACCAATGAAAGCCCCTCTGTGAAGGCAATTCTCAAAGTGCCTGGGGCACGTTGGGAGGGATGCTTGCCTCCTCAAACACATCCCTGTGCAACTCCCAGGTGGGACCAAAGCTGCAGTTACGTTACTAAAAAAGTGGAGTTTGCCTTTCAGACAGCGTGTCCTGATAACAGAAAAATCTTGCTTTGAAAATCATTATCTATGTGGGCTGATCCCTGCTTACACATACACAGCCTGTGGGCTCAGCTTTGATGTGAGGTTTTACACATTGGCACGAATACTCCCCTAGACTTGACCTTCAGCCCTGCTTAAGTGACTGAAGCTCAGGGCCAGTGGGCTCTCTGCTCTCAAGGAGCCAAGGGCTCGTCCTCTTCCAGAACAGTCAGAGGAGCTGCTGCTGCAGGAGGGAAATTCAGCAAGACATGAGGGTGGTTGCAACGTAATTAATGAGCATAAACTTGAATTGATGGCAATCACTGGTGAAGCTGAAGGATGGGGCACTGTTATCTGTCAGGAAGATTCTCTGTGATTTGCAGCCTGCACCGACTGAGAAACAATGAGTTTGGAGTCAAATAGTGGGATTCAAAGAATATTGTTTTGACCAAATGAATTGTAGTCTAATGACAGAAAGCAGTGCAAGCAGTAAAACTTGCATTTTAACTTATCCTGTCAGTGTGTTGATAAGGATAGAGGGATTTGGGGGACTTTGCAGACAGGAAAATTAAGGAACATTGGTGTTACAGTTACTTGAGCTATGCCAAGTGGCATTTAGGGGCAAAGGCAAGACCAGGGAGCTGAAGCAGTACAAGGAGGTACAAGAGTACAACAGCACAAGAGGATAGCATTAACAAAAACCAGGGGCTATTGAGTTTCTTGAGGGAGTATAAATTGGAGGAGAGACTCTCTCAGATCATGCAGGTGTCTGTATGCAGTGCTGTTTATGACTGTGAAAATAATCTATGTTAATAATTGATTGTTCAATTAGTAAAACAAATGTGACAAAGCTAGGCAGCTTTGTGTGCCAGTGATGACAGGAATATATTTGAGTGCAGCCCATTATCAGTCCAAGGCTGAGAAACATTATTCCAAGAAAATCCTGTTTGTTATTCGTCTTGCTTACTGTTTTCTTCCTCCACCACTTATAATGGCATAATACAGGCAGACACTAAGTACATGCAGTGAATAGCATTAGATGAAGATGTAGCTATGCTTATTGTATTGCTGATAATAACACTAGACAGCATAAAAGGCCCAGAGCTGCCTAGGCAAGGTGACATCAGAGACCCAACTTCTTCTGCAGATTTCTAGGAGGAAAAGCAAGCTGGCAGGAATTCTTGCAGAGGGGCACAGAAACAACATCTGCTGCTGTTTTATCTTATTTGCCCTTGTAGTGTCGTTATGTCCAGAGTGGCACTTAGTTCTGCAGAAGAATGCTGAAACTCCGGAGTAAGCAAATGTAACTTTTTGACAAGCCTTGGAAATGTGTAAATGCAGGTACAGATTACTCCCTTTACAGTGTGAGGCTTTTTTTGAAGATGCTTGAAAACCTGAAAGTAAATCCTTTTTCTTGGTGTCTTATCTTACAAAGCAGTGAACACAGAGTACACTATGAAGGTTTTCTAAATCAGTTGCCAGGAGCTTGGAAATCCCTTATCAGAAGTTACACAAGAACTGGACCTCTTCTAGTTAGTCTGCTCAGTCTGTATGGGTTTTGTGCAAAGCAGTGCTGTAAGTAACACACCAGTAATCTTTCTTCTGATTACCACTGCTCGCTTCCCTAGAAGGGTCTCAAAGAAACATATAACCATTCATTGCTTAATCCTCATGCGTTCCTGCCAGCACAGTCTGGTGGGTGTGAAAATGTATTATGACCATTTTTCAAGGGGAGGTTGCAAGGGAAAGGAGGCAGATTAATAAACGGATGGAGCAACCTTAATAAATGGCTGTGCCCTGTGTTCATCCCTCTCCTTTTGGAAAGTGTGATCCAGTCCCGCAGCCCCACTAGCTTGGTCAGCACTTTTCAGGCTGCTGCCTGACCATTTGGGAATTTGAACTTCACATGTTTTTGTCCCTTTGAGTTTTGGGAAAGCAGTTAGTAAGTTATTCTGCTTATTCTTTATTATTTCTGCAGTGCTTAGGCTTTGTGTAGGTGCCTCATGCACACACAGAGGGGTGCACACCTCCATCAGCAAGTGCCCATGACCTGCCATGCAAGCAGTGTGTTGGCACAGAGGGCTGTAGTTGGGGACATTTGGGGGTAAGTCCAAACCTGCAGCACTGGGTCTTTATTGACTTCAGGACTGAGGAGGCAGAACTAAGGGCATTTATGTGATGAATGTTGGGAAGAGAGATGTGATTAATATAGATCATAACAAAGCTAAATTGGTACACAGATCACTAATGCTTATCTGCATAATCCCAGAAGGCTTTGTGCCATTAAATAATGGCAGTGATGAGAAAGAATCAAGAATAATGATGCAATAGTGAAAGACAGTGGTTTATTTTATTGTAAGAAGTGTTGTACTTAAACATTCAAAGATTTCATGCCGAGGGAAATAATACAACAGTTTGGAAGAAAGAAAAGGCAGCAATCACTGTTTTTTCACTGTACTGTTCTGTTTTTCTCCCATTTCCCTTTGTGTTTTTCTAGACCCTGTGCTTGCCAGTGCAGTAACATTTAATAGGTGTTTGTACAGCATGTTTGGGCTTTGTTCTAATTGTAGTATTTGAATGCTACCAGAACAGCACTAATAAACAATAATTATATCAATAATAGAGCCACACAGACACATGTAAAAGTTTGGAATACTAAAATAAATCTCAATGAGATTAATTTGTGGATAAGGTATACAATCAGGCTTATGGTAACTTTCACTGTTTTTTTTTAAATGTGCCTCTATTGATCACATGAACTTTTCTGTTACATGACCAGCACATAAAGTAGCTTTGCTGTGTTCATGTTTCTATGCATATGCCTACATCAGTGCAGTGTGAAAATGGACTGTTATGTGTTACAAATTGCTATAACTTTGACAAAACAATTTCACAGTTCCAAATGAATTAGTAAAACCCAGAGTTGACTATTTTCAACTCTTTGCATATTTTGTAATATTAGAAGTCTTAAGGGGATGGATGTAGTAATAGACTCAAATGAAGTTTGTCAAAAGTGTGATAATTTCTCCTGTGCCTTTCAGGTTTCATGGCATGGCTTTCTACTCCACATATAGCGTTCTCCTACTCCCCATTTTTATATTTGTTTAAAAGGGGAATAAATTAACTCACCAGAGCAGCTGGTGGAAGTGGCTCAGCATTTTAGAGTGGACATTCTTGGCTTCTGCCCTGGCTTGTGTTCAAGGGGATAAAACAGTGAGCAGAAAGCAGGTCAATGGTCTAAATTATAACAAATAAACTTGTGACACAGTTCTGAAAGTTACATTTGTGTTTAGTTATGAGGGTTTAGCAGATATCATGTGCCATTGACATTTATTACTGAATTTGATGTTGTATCTGTCATTATTGGCTAGAAGAACTCCTTGGAGGGAGTTTGTAGACCTGTACAGGTTATTGATGGCAGCAATGCAAGTGAAGCTGGTGGTTTTTATGTTGCTAGGTCCTGATTTTCTGAAGTGGTACTGTACATTAGCCAAAATGAACTACCATATAAAGTCCATAATTGTCACCTTCTATCAGTGCCCTTCAGGGATTGAAGGGGTCTCCCAGTCAGTAACATTTATGTCCCATAAAATAAAGGGCCTGGGCAGGGATTTTCCTTATATGTTTGGCTCACAGCACACGTGCCAAGTTGCTCTGTACACAAGCAGGACAATGTCACATACAAAGAGAAATCTGTCTGGACTGCCTCAATATGTCCAAATGGTTCTGCATTGGCAATATCTATTTGTCTGGGAAGCATGAATAAATGCGTTGATATTGGGTTCCACTTCCAAAATCTTTAGGGCACGCTGGATCTCTGTACTTTGTTGGTTTTCTCTATAATTTCTGGCAAGTAGCAAATGTGAATACAACTAAGTCATTACACTTCTCTTTACAGTTCATGAGTATGTAAACATATATTATGGAAGTTATTACTAAAGGAAAATTACATTCAAAAGGCTGTGGTAGTCTTGTGCTGTTTTAAAGGATAGCATTGAAAATCACTGCTTTGTGGGATCCAAATTCTGCCTCTAAAATGTAGGGATAGTGTATCTCAACTCCTGGAATTCTGCAGGGCTAGTGGTGATGTTCTGTTGTTTAGCTTAATTTAGGCTTTGAAAACAAGGAAGCCAAACACTTAGAAAGCAAGTGTTCATCTGAATGTATTAAGCAATTTACTCTAGGTAATGTAGCCTATAAAATTTTAATTTTGGATTAAATAAACCATATCCTTCAGCATGGCTCTCCTACCTTGATGTTCAGAGAATGAAATATAGGCACATTTAGTGAATTTCTTCTCCAGGATGCACCCGTGGATAAGGGTCAATAGTTTCCTAATGAAAGTAGTCAATAGCAATTTCTCTTAGCAAGCACAAAGAAATTAGCATTAAACAACAGGCATGAAGTGGTGAAAGTTTTATGTGATTATGTGGTTGGACTGCTACAGGCTTTAGGAAATAGATGTAGGAGGTAGCATACTACTGCTCAATAGATAGGAAGCAGCAGTTGGCAGAAGATGGATCAATTTAAAAACTGTCTAAACAAGTTGGCAACAAAGGTATAAATATTTGTGTCTGTGTGTTCAAATGTGGGCATGTTTTCTACAGCATTTATTTCATGCATTTTTTGTCTCAAGATGTGGAACTAAGTAGATGTTTAGCTAGAGAAGAAAGGTGGAAATGATTTCTTGTCACATTTCCTTCACAAATATCATTCTTACCCTAAAAGTATGTGATTTCTTGCCTCAGTCACCATGGCAAGATTGCATGTGTTTTGCCCATACTCCTCTCAAGACAAGACCTGCAGCTCGTATTGAGAAGTGTTGCTCTCTTGATGGTGATTGCAATGTCCCTTGGAACTGCTGAAGGTACGGCCCATTCTTTAGTGTTGAAATAGCAGACCATTAAAATGATGGTACCTAAATCATTAACTGAGGCTGTTTTCCTATATGAAAAGAGTAGTATACTGAAAGTTTCAGATCAAAACCCTGCAGATGTGTCTCTCCACTGACTAGAGTTACTGGGATCTAACCATGAGAGGATGCAGTCAGGGATGTTGGTGTTGGTACAAGTAATGAGAGAGGCTCTGATGGAAAATAGCCAACTATCTCAAACACATCCTATTTTTAATCAAGGAAAAATCTGAGCTAAAGCAAGTATATCAATTTTCTAAGTAGAAAAAGGCTAACTTTTTCTGACTACACATTTCATAAACACATGCAAAAATAACTAGCCCTGAGAATCAATGAACACCTCTAGCCTTCTCTTACTTCTGTTTGTTGTTGATATCAAATTGTCTTTTGACATATGACTCAGTCACATGTATGCTCTGAGATGTAAGAGAAGGGAATTCAACAGATTCCATTAATATATGTAGGAAATGCTTATAGTCTGAGAGGCTTGGTTCGTCAGCTGTTTGCTTTTAACTCTTTTTTTTTTTACAAAATATCTTTCTAAAGCTCTGCTCAATTTTTTTCACAGTAAAATAGAAGTTTCACACAGTCGATAGCTAGGTTTGTACAATCTGTATCATAGTATTGATTTGGGACATGTGAGGAACTCAACTATTGGCAGACTAAGGAATGAAAGAGCATTTTTAATATGGCTCAGACAAGGTTGTGCCAAGGGCCCTTTATTCATCCCAATTCCAAAACAATACCTCATTGCATCTAAATAACAGCAAGAGAGGCAGAGAGGCTGAGTAAAATGGGGAGAATAACAAGATCTTAGAAAAAAGTCTCTTCCAAATGTTGTCCACTGCTGTAAGCTCTGAGGGACTGTGAGGGTATTGCCTGTTTAATGTGTTGCTTTTAAACACTAGTGTTTCATCTCTTAACATTTTGATAAAATCTAACTCTTAAAATAAAATTAATATAGTAAGCAAAAATAATTTTTGAATGGCAGGAGAAAAAACTCAAGTATTTTTGTATGGTGGCACAGTGAGCAGTCGCTTTTTATTAGTTTTGCAGACTCGTGCTTTCATGTACTTGTTTCTTTGAAGAGAAAAGTAGCTTAGTGCTTGTATTATATACTTTCAGAGGTGTTGTTTGATAGAGAAATTTCAGGCATGGATAATTTATTGAAGTCCTGATTTTATTCTTCATAGACTACTGATTTGCCCAGCAAAGGAAATTGTTAGGATAATTTTTTCTTCTGCCTGATTAATTTCACAGTTCTTTTTCCAGAGAACACAACTTTATTATATATTCAATTTCATTCTCTGCTGTTACACAAAGATTATGCTGCAGAAATGCACACTGCCCATCAGGAAAAAAACTGCCTTCATGGATAACCATGCAGAGAATTACTCTTCTTGTTTCTCCAGGCTGTGTTGCAATAACTCAGGTAGAACTGCAACAGTGCTCTGTACTGCCTGTGCCACAGGTGTCGGGCAAAAGGTGCTGTTTTCAGTCCCAGGTTTTCATGCTTCCACACAACCCTATGGTCAACATCTTCTATTGCAAACACTGTCCAGTTGCCATTTAATCTAGAGCACAGACACATCTAGAACAGAGAGAAAATGGGCATTTATTTCTTTGTAAGTGCCGGCTCCTTCAACAACAGAATTTGTAAACCCAGTATTATTTATTATTATTTAAATGACCATTTTAGTGGGAACACCAACTGGTTGTATCAGGTCTACATAACATGTTGCACAGGCAAAGGACATGAAGGCTGCATTCTACTGGGCAGACTAATGGTGTACCTGAGTGCCTAAGTGCAGAATGCCCTCACGTGCATGCACATTGAGTGTGTTGGCACAAATCCTTCACTCCCAGGTGACTGAAGGACATATTATTCTGACACACTGGAATAGCTCACGAGTTTGTACAAGGAAGTGACTTACAGAAGCCAACAGTTGGCTTGTTGGCCTATTTCTGTTGAAGGAATAGAAGATGAGCCATCTGAGAACAGCAGAGGAAGTCAGTGGAGGTACTCCATATTGTGTAACTATATTTTGAAAGAGGATTTATACTATTTTTCATGGAATGCCACTTTTAGCAGAAAAAGGCTGCTTCAGAATTGGACAATGGCAATAGCATATGTGGATGCCTATAGTTTGAATTGAAAACTAGTGCAATTATCCTTAAGCAAGGATTATAAATGCAGGATATTTAGATTTAAGTTCAGACATCCATGCTTGTCAAGTAAAGAAGTGCTCGCTATCCAAACAAGCTTAACACCACCACTTCCAGTCAACAACCCTATAATTACAAGTAAAATATTTAACCTTTCTGATCCTGGATTAAGCTCATCTTGAAGGGCAGTTCTAGGATTTTCTCTTCTGTGACTGTGTCATTATGTTGCATTCCTTTGCTTCTAGTCTTCCCTTGGGAACACACAAGTTCCCATGTGCACCTACACTCCCTGTCTCTGCAGTATCCCCTTCTTCTGCCAGAGCCTCCCACCTCACAGTTGTAAACACCTGTTCTTCTTTTTTCAAGACTTCTGCCATCCTCTCTTGGTATCAAGAGACCAGTGGCAGAACTGTGCTGTGGTGCCCTTCTACATAACCGTTTCCTTCATTATTTCAAAAAAGTGAATTTGTGTTTTTCAGGAACTAGTTGTAGTCTTAGTTCCCTTGCCAATAATGGGAGATAAAAACTCTCAAAATCGCCACTAACAGTAAGAATGTTAGGAGTTTTGTCCCTTTCAGAGCAATTACGGCCATTTAGAAAGATGGCAAATCTACATTAAATTCTCACGTGCTCATGCTGGGAAAAAATGCTTAAAGTTAAAAAGAATCGCTAGAAAAATTCTAAAAGGTTTCCTCCTTTTCTACATGCCCAGCCTGTGTGTGCTATTTCAGTGAGTTCTCTGGCTGTTTCTGACTGCAGAGCATCTAGACATACGACGGCTTGTATTTGTCTTGGGCAGCACAGGTAGGAATGTTTTTGTAGATCCAGTATTGCAGATCGTGATAGAAACTAAATATCCAGGGTCCCAGGTGGACAGGCACACAATATGCTGAAGACAAATCTGTCACTTTTTCATCACTTTTATTATCCGAGCCATAAAGATCGAAGTGACTCAGTGCCTGCAAATACAATTGAAATTGTGATGTAGATCCAGATTTAACTCAAAGGGAAACATAATGCAACCATTTTATTCAATAACGAGAAAGAAATGGTCTGACAGCCACAGGCCAGACTTCTTGAAGGGTTCATTTTAATCAGTTTATTTGTATTGTCTCAGTGAGAAATGGTTCTTTGATCAACAATGCAAACTCATAATCAGTGAAATGTCAAGGATCTTCCTGCTAGAAGGATAAAGACTTTGTTGAACCTGTGCCTAAATTCCGTGTTTTTGGGAAGGCTATTGTAGACGTGTAGCTGTCTTTAGCTTTAACTTCAAGGCATAGGTGGCTCTATTCTAGATGGACCATGAATGCAGTGAAAGGTCATCTTTGTTGCTTCAGGACTTCAAAATATTGAAACGTAAAATAAGGGTGGAAAGAATAAAGATTATTGGTAGGATCATAGGGACTGAATGGCTTTCCAATGATTGCTCAAGTTGACTGTAGCAGAGCTGGGATTGACTTTGTAAGTCTTGTGTACACATCTATCATGTAACTCATCTTCCTTCTGCTCAGGACTTTGCAACTGGTTTTATGTTGTATTGGGCTGGACTTGTTTCTCTTGTGAGATGTTAAATGTTCCTTTCCATGCCTGGCAAGAGCATGCTTCATGTTGTCCTTGCTTAGGACATTGAGAGCACAGGGAAAGCCAAGACAGAACGTAAATCAGGCACAAAGTCTTACTCCCACCTAACTGGCGCATCTTGCACAGAGAATTGAATTATCACTGCAGTGTGGGACACAGCTGTTGGTATCTGTAGTACAGCATGCTTGCAAATTTCCTGGCAAAATTGGTACAGTCAGCACACAGTATGCTCTACAGCAATGGTAATCAAATGTTCCGTAGTTATGTATGATTGACAAAATAGTACTGGCACTCCTGACCCTGCTCTTACAGGTTCTTCATATTGATAGACAGCTTTACCAATTTTCCCTCTTTACCAGGGGGGAAATTCTTGCAGGCAGCTGGGCTGCATTCAGTTTTGCAAACCTCAGGGCTTACTCAACTTGCTCTGGAGTGACAGGACCAGCAGTGCTATATATTTATGGGAATATGTCTGAATCACTTCTGAACCTCGTATTGGTCAGGGCTATAATGAGGGTTGCTGAGAGCTCAGCGCCAGTCGTGGTGGGCACCTCCTTCTAAAGATACATGAAATAGCAGCGTCTGCAGCTAGCACATGATTCAGGGAGCACATGAAGACCATCCTCCATCTCCTCTGCCTCTGTCAAAATCCTGCAGGAACTGTTCTCAAGACAGCCACTGGAAAGAAAAATAATAGGCAGCTCACAGGCTGTGTTGTTATTATTCAGCTGGTATTGACTGGCAGTACCAGGACACTGCAGAACTGCCTTTCTCTAGCTGTCAGCTGATCAGCTGTGACAGCCCTAATAATGGTTATGTCAGGAGGCAAGTGAAGATGTGCCACAAATGGATTGCACGTGTATAATTGCTTCAAAAACAAATCTGTTAATAAAAGGAGACGAGAAAATTGTCAGGAAGAAATGGCTTATTGCATGCTAATTTTCTCCAGCTTTCATGTTCTCTCTCTCTTTTTGTTTTTTTTTTGTTTGTTTTGTAGGTTCTTTTTGGTTTTTTGGTTTTTTTTTTTTGTTTCTGTTTTAGGGTTTTTTTAAATTCAATTGGGTCTCTTCTTCTGGGGAGAATCATGGTCAGAAAATTGAATGTGGAGAGGAATTCTATATAAAAAAATAATTACAACGGTGTGTTTTTCCCAAGAAGAATCAAGTTCAGGCAGATGGATTTAGCAGAAGAGCTGTTAGCCATCTGATGGTTCTTTTGGATTATATCGATTCTGTTGCAGTCCTTTGAGTTCATAGGCAAAGGTGAATATGAATGGAGTAGCCCAGAGAGCATGAAAACTCTTGGCCCATGCCTTCAAATGTCCGATGTTGTTGGACTTGTGTTATCCCTTTAGAGGAAACAGTTCTTGTTCACAGAAAAACCTACAACAGATGGAAGTATTTTATTTTCTCAAGCCATAACCTATCAAAAGCTATATGGGTGTTTCTGAATTAAAATGCTTTACCTTCTGCACCGTGTCAGTCCGATTGCTAGTGTATCTAAACAGGCGCATTTAGAGAAGTGTGTAAGACTTACTATTATGATAGTAAGTATCTGATCAGTTGAAACCTGAGTCATCCTAGAAATAAGATAAGGGAGCCTTGTAGCAGAGGAAGAAGATAAATGAATGGATGTAGTTGATGAGACAATGAGGCTAGACATAAATAATTTGAGAAAATTAGACCAAATAATGGGATCAATGCTATTCTTGATGAAGGCAATAGTTTTCCTGTGACATTAGTGGAAGTAGGTGCAAGACTGATAAATACAAGCTCAAGAATATCCATTTTGGTGCACGTTTTGTTTTCTTAGAAGAAAACAGTTATTCTTTCTAAAGAAAAGCATCTCTTTATCTATATATCAATAAATATATCTATACTCCCCATACATGTTTAACCCCACAAAGTCTCAGCTTTGTCAGCTCTAATGTGAGTCGTTCTGACTGCAGGAACAGATGGAACCCCTTCTGAACTGGGGCACAGTAATGATGCTGATGTGCATCAAAATTCTATGTACTTTGCAGTAGTTTAGTGATAGAGAAGGTTAGTGTATATGCACCAGGATCTAGGTATTCAGGTAGTTTTATGAACTTTGTTGACAGATATTTTTTAAGTTCAGAGTTACAGTCTGAGGTGTAATCTGACTTGAAGAGTATAGGTCATGAGTGTAGGTGGAAACAACCAACTGAAAATGGCCTGTTTGGAAGAGCTAGGAACAGCAGTATGGTTCATTTTTTTTTTTTTTATTGTCTGAGGTTGTTGAAGATGACAGTTCTTATTGTAGTAACTGAATGATACAAGAAAGTTTTGAAGTTAATTTGTGCTTATGCTGGCTTTCTAACGAACACTTTTCTGTTGCATGAATCTCGGTGTCTAGGTTGGTCACAGTTTGCAACCTCAGTAGAGAGCTCAGGAGTTAAATTGCTTCAGACATAAGGCTTTGTCTGTTAAAGCAGTCTAGTAAAGCTAGACAAACTACTTTAAGGGAATATGACTCTAAAATCTCTAGGCTATTAGAAAAATCTCAACTTGAAATGACAACCCTGTCCCTAGAAAATTTTGTCTAAATGATGACTAGGGATAATTTAGAAGAATGAAAACAAGACTGAGATTTCAGAAAGATGGGTTTGACTCCTCGTTCAATCAGTTTTCAGTCTGACAGGGTCTCCATTCTGGAAACAAAAGAGAAAAGAAAAAAACCTGTCTCCAAGATGCATGACCACTGCTGACAGGGAAATTTAGATTGTTGGCCAGGTGGCCAGGTTGATTACGCACTTGCAGAAAAATCTTCATGTGTCCATTTTTGGGTGTTGGAGCAACCAGCCTACCAACTTTTCTAGTACTTAATTCATGCTACAAATTCAAATTTCAAAAAATGTAACTGGGGAGCAGGTTTTTTCAAATTTGTAGGAGATATTAGCAATGGCAAATGATAAAATCAGTAATACTGCCAGGGAAAATCTGATAAATACGAAGAAAGATTTGAACAATATTCTTTTATATTATTCATTTAACAGAGAGAATACTCGTTTCATAGCTGACTGACGTGACCTGTGCTAAGAGAGTTCACAGCTGCATCAGTTTTTACACTTTTCTTCAAGTTGTTTGGGGATGTAGCATTTACAGTACATTATTTCAATACAATGCATGCTTCATATTTATGCTTTCCGTAATTAAACATTCTGCACCGTGGTTTGAGGATCAGGAGAGCAGTCACTGCATGAGCTCTCTCCGCTTGAGCAATGAAGAGCAAGTTGCCATACATGACAGCATTTCATCTCTGTACAGCGGGGAACAGTAATGCATGAGCAGCAGGCAAAGGCATTAATCTCCTCAGCTATCAAGAAATGAACTGTCATGTGCAGCAACTTGTTCTCTGCTTTCGCTGCTACCTAGTCCTCTCTCCTTCTGTGCCCAAGATTACCTTTGCATACATTAAGCATATTCTTGGAGTAATGACATTTTTCCACCTGGGAGTAGCAGACCAGGGGAATATGAAGACAGGAGGTGCCACAGTTCATTGGGCCAGACGGTAATGGTGGTTGTAGCAAGTATGGGGACAGTGGGGATGCTACAGGACATCTGCTTTCCAAGCCTGCAGGTCATAGGGTTTGAGGGGTGCTATGAGGGTGTTCCTCAGGACTGGAAAGATGTTGCCGTGTGTGGGGCGACAGAAAAACAGGCTGATAATTTATCTCTGAAGTGTGTGCAGTATGTTAGAGTGCGTCCCCAGTGTCTTGGCCCATTTGCTCCCTGACTTATGTGTAAAATAGTCTTTTCCTAGCTGACTTCCAAACTGTTTGGGTTTCTACTCACTTGGCCAGAGCATACCCTGTCCTACATGGGCAGGAGGATCCTGTAAGAGAACAAGTCCCTTAAAAACCAGCCCCAGCTGTAAGACAATAAATTGTGCGGAGCACTCTTAAGTTCAGCATATTGGCAGAGATTAATATAATAGTTGGGCATTTTTTGAAGGTGAGGGAGGCAAATTCAGGTTATTTTACAGTGGTGGGAAGTGCTGTGCTCTGTTTAGTGTTAGGCATGGGGAAAGGAGCAGCTCAGCTAATAGAGATTTTGCTCATTAACAGAAAGCTACAGCCCGGATTCCTGAGGCAAAATCCTGACAGTCTTGCTCATATAATACCTGTTTTCAGCTGTGCTATAATGTGTTTTGGCATCAGCGCTGAGTACAGTGGGAATCCAACCAAAATACACCCCTCGCTTTAAGTATTACTAACGAGCTTCTGAGATTTCTTGCATAAAATTTCTACCCAAATGCACAGCTGCTGTTTTATTTTAGATATTAATTTGTCTAAAAGCTGTGATTTTGCCTCTTAAAAGGAAATGTGGCTTACAGAGTCAAGTGGAACCACCACAAATGACTTTTTGGTGTAAAACCACCACATGCTATAGCTAACAATTAATGGTATATATTTTCTACCCCAGGCTTTGTACAATCACAGAATGTGATCTTCTACCATATAGTTAGATATGTTTGATTTAATACTGATGTCCTGTCCTGGTCACAAATTAGTAACCTGCTGAATGAGGCTACCTAACTACAAAATGAACTTGTGCTAGTCAAGACAATTTCGCCAAATGAAGAGCAGGAAGAGCTGTTCAAACTAACTGGAGAACCACCTGAAACTGTAGTCTCTGATTAGTCACTAAAATAAAGCAGGATCACCTCTTGTCTTATAGTAGGATTTTACTACTATTACATGGATGAAAGGAAAGGTAGATGTGTTGTTAATTATTCTGAGAATTTAAAAGTAGGTACAACTGTTTAGGTTTGATGCTGGCTTTTGTGAGATCTTTGTGAGACAGTCATTCTGTCTCTGCTGATTGGCCATAAATCTTTATCCATTTTTAACAACATAGGGAGATTCCTGACCTATGTTTGATGTACTTGAGGGAAAAAAAAAAAAGGGAGGGATGTGGAATTAAAAAGGAGTAGAGAGCCTAGAGTCAAGAAAGAAGAAGATAAAAAAGGGGGTAAAAGATAGGATGGAAAATGTTAGAAAAGGGATGAAGGAAGTCAGAGATGAGAAAACAAAAGTGGAATTGGAGTACATATGTTTTATGCTCAAACCAGCCAGATAGCTTAGTTCTGTGTTTCTCTAGTGATGGCATTTATGACCAGAACTCGACAGATTCATCTGGGGCTGGATATCAGTTTCCTCACAAAGGCTGGGGATGATGGGGAGGGAGATTAGAGCACTGATTCATTGCTCCCTAGCTTTGAGCTGACTGCTGAGGAGTGCTGAATAAATAAATACCATACAACAATACAAAACATGCTCAGCAAAGCCTTACAACTCCATTGCATTTCCATTATTCTTCCACAATTTTTTTTCCTTTATATTTTGGATTAATTCATTAATATTGCTGGTGTGTCTTTTGAGTGCAGATCTGTATTTTAAAAATCAAAACCAAAGGATTCTTTGGTTTCTTGTTAGGGTCAAGGCTTTAACACAGACAGCAAGCTTACTTGTACAGGGAGTTGAGACCTCAAAGATTTATGGTCTTTGGACTAGACTGAGATACAGACAAATGCAATTTCTTGGAATAATCTGCACCATTATTGAACGATACCCCTTTTTTTTTTAAATACAAGGGAGTCAAGGACAGGTATAAATGCCCATGTGTCCCCATACAGGCAATGCACATTTAAGGGCCAGTTTGGCTAAATGCTATTGTCCTGTGTGCTATGCAGTGTGTCAGCTCCTGTGGCATCTACAAGACAGAGGCAGATATCTCTCTCAGTGTTTCTTATCCCTGCTGCTAGAGGCGGTCAAGCTAGAGACACTCCAAGCCACCCTTTCCCTCTGTTTCCACCTGTGTACTTTCAACTACTGAAACACAATACTGTTATTATCTGACCTATGGTTTTAGCTTCAGGGTGCTTCAAATTTTGTCCAAACCAATTCACAGCACTGTTGAGAAATAGCAATATAACTTGGCGGCAAGGCTTTTGCTTTGCAGGATCTGAAGCCCCAATTCCAGTGGCATTTTCTGTTAACATATCAGGAGGTATCAATCCTTGTGGGAACTTTACATTAAAAATGGATGTGACACACAAGAAACTAAACACAGATAAGAGAGGCAAGCAAGTCAGTGTTTGATAGATAGATTCATGTGTGGTGGTCTCCGAACATATGCACTGTCTTTCAACAAAACTTCAGTGCTGGATCTGTTCTCTGTTGGGGATTTGTCTAGCTACCACTGCCGGTCATAACTGTGATTATTGACTATTCAGATTGCCTTTTCTTTCTCTTCCCTTGTTTTTCCTGTCAGTGTCCATAAAGTGAGCTTGAAACTACTTGGCGGCAAAGGGTAGAGTGGTGGTTGGGAGGGGTGACCATGTACTTTGCTGGTACTGGAGTTTCACCTGCTGCAATCTAGAAGAAGTCTGATGGCACATGTCAGAGCTTCTCACAGGCATTCCACATTTGCTCTGTGGTAACAACTTCTGTTTGCGCTATCTTGGGTGCTCCTGATGTTGGAAAGGGTAATAATTCACAGATGTTTAAGCCAAAGGTTGAGTTGGAGGTAAAGCAAAATCAGGAGACTGCTGTCTCAGGCTCCTTTTGGAATGTTAGGATTTTATTGGTTTTTAATAGTTAGAGAGTTTGTGAGTAAGAAATCAGCAAGACTTAAGAAATGAGTGTGAATGAAATTAATCAATACAGGGAAAATTTCTAGTCTGTGACTGAACACTTCAGACCCTTTGTGGACTTCTGAAATAATTGTGTGCATGCAGACTGCTTCTGTAACTTCTATGACAGGGACTGTATTGCAGTTTCCCTCTGTGGGCCCTGGGACCTGTCCATCATAGTTTCCAGCTTTAGAAAACGATAGGATGGGTGTTCATACCAACGAACTGCCACGTTCTCCTACCATCGTCCTTCCTTTGCAGAGTCTACTAATGGTGAGGGTAGAGTGGCAAGAGGAGGGGATGTGCTCACCTGTAAATAAACATATTCAATGACATACATTGTCCGTGTGTCTCCTCAAATAAACAGGCTCTGCATGGAGGATGATAGCTGATTAAATAATCCTATATGTTTCCAAAGTAAATACTCTTTTTCACTTTCATTTTCCCTCAGAGGAAGGAATGCATTTGATTATTTTATATTAAGATTTGGTTGAACAGCTCATTATTAGCTTTATTAGTATATATAGTACACACAATCTGTTGATATTTTCATGACTGCAACTATAATATTCAAGTGAACCAGAATTTTTCCTCTGCTTACAAAGTCTTATGTATTTACGAAACCAATTGCTAGTCAAAATAAATAAATAAATGTCTGAGTCATAGTTCTGATCCTAGGCAATAATCTTTGTTTTTCCATCTGGCTCCATAAATACCTTGATGCTTAATTCAATAAGAAGACATTTATCTTTTCTGCTCCTTTTCTACTTCTTTTTTCCCCTTTTACACATCTGGTGTTCAGATTCCCAAGTTCCCCCCCTCCTTTTCTCCTTCTCTCTAGAAGCTCATGCTTAAAATTTAGCTAATGGATTTCTAATTCAGTTTCAACTTCTGCTGGGATAAATCAGGCTTATACAAAATAATTTATGGATCTTGGAAATTTGCTGTGGATGAAATTAGGTAACTAGCACCAGGCAAATAATAATCTCATTAAGATCCATGGAAGAAAGTAGTGAGTATGTAGATATTCATGAGGACTGATGTTACTCTCAGGACAGCAGTGTCACCCTGAGTCCCCTAGTCCATGGAGAGAGCCCTTCAGAGCACCCAAGGCCTGTTCCATTGATACAAAGGGAGACCAGTGGCAAACCTTGCTTCAGCTCCAGGAGAGACACACTTTGTTCCCTAATCATTTCGTAAACATAGACTTGTTTGTGATCCTTTGTATAACTGTTGGCTGTTTGGTAAATGATGCTGGCAGGTATTCCAGAGAAGTTTTGAAAGAAGAGTGTGAGTACTGAGTTGTTTGCTCAGTTTGAATGAAGTGAATGAAGAGTGCTACCTATTAAGCTACTATTTCCACATCCATTTTGCAGATGGGATCCTGAACCTGAGAGATTAGATTTCTCCAAGGTCGCACAAGAATATCTATCCCCTGGGTCTCAGCTCAATGCCTTAACCAGGTGGCCATGCAACTGAGCTATTATTTTAGGTATAGTCAAGTGTTCTGTGTTTTTCTGGGATGGAGCAATCTCACTAACTGGATTAACTGTGCACTTCAGGTAGCTCATGAAATCAGGATCCATGACTTCCCACTAGATCTCAGTTTAATTAATCATGAGATGTTGGATTTTCACTCTTTGATGACACAAAAATGCTTTCATTGAAAATGTTAGAAAACTGGGAGCAAAGCCCTGTTGCAGTTTGAATAATAGCAAACATAAGGATAAAAATAGCCATTCTTGCTGGAACCAAAGGGTTGACATTTTAACTCTAACACACTGATGCAAGAAGGAAGCTTAATTACTAATATGAAACAACATTAAAAGCAAAGAAAGTATTTGCAGTTTCACGTTCAATTACAGATCTTTCTTAAGCTAGCAGAATGGAGCTCCTTTCATTGTGCCATAGCCATCAACAATATATTGCACACAAATTTATCTATATTAAACCAACTTGTGCTATGCAATATGATTTACCACTGACCCTAAAATCCATCTGCCTATAGCTGATGACTCTAGCCTGAGCTTTGTCATTGTTTCTGTTACATAATAGAGCCTTCAGAGCATGAGAAAAGGTAGGATCAATTTTTCATTTGGTCATTGTATTCAGGACACCATATTTGGACTGTTAATATAGCAGTCAGATAAAGGACCTGAGTCTGAACTTCTAATTCTAAAAATGCATACAGAGTTAATTATCCTTGGATTTTTTTCTGAGGTGTATGCTTTGGACTATGCCCAGGAAACTTGTTTCCAGTATGTGTTGAGAATATATTTCATGTGCTGTAAAATGCATCCCTACCATCTAACCACAAAGGTTAAGTTAGGTCTTGTAAAAAGAGATTTTTCATGTTATTATAACAGCCACCTACTTTCATGTTCATGTAAATATGGCAGACTCTGTCCTGTGTGACAAAGAGTGCCTGAAGGGAACTTGAGAATGAATAGGTTTAACAAAAAGCATTTTAGCCTAAGCCTTGTCCATCTTTAATTAGTTATCAGGGTTAAAGGAGGGGTCAAGAGCCTGGAGCTGCTTCAGGACTAATGTGTCAAAAGGAAATGAAGCCTAACACTGAAGAGGAAATGATGCTCCTAAGAGATTTCGTAATTTTTGACCCTATGTCAACCATTATGACCACTAATGGCAGCTGGGGCAGAAATGGTTCAAATTAGACTTCACTTTGCAGGTGATTAGGAGGGGATCTCATGCCGTTGTGCAGAATCCAAAAGGGAAAATGCGTTAGAGGAAAGACACAAAATCGGATGGTCTGATACTGAAGTTTGTCTGCTGTTCATATGTTGCATCTGCATCAGAGAAAACACAAATAGGGATAATATGAACACTACCAGAACAACCGTATCTAACAGGAGGTGTGTTAATTTTCCAATTAGATTAAATGCCTGTAGCTCACACAGAATATGCTGTATGCACTCAGCAAAGTAACACTTGCATGTTATTCTCTGTGTGTTTGTTACATGACAGAGTCAGGAGATAAAGTTTCAGAGACAGTCTGCAATCCACCTTTTTGTTTTGTTTATTAAGGGTGAGAATTTTATTAGTTTCAAACAAATCATACAGTCACAGAATTGTTTAGGTTGAACAGGATGTCTAGGATCATCGAGTACAACCGTTAACCCTGCACTGCCAAATCCACCTGTAAACCACGTCACTGAGCACCACATCTACATATCTTCTAAATATCTCCAGGGATGGTGACTCAACCAGTTCCCTGAGCAGTCTGTTTCAGCCCTTGACAACCCTGGAAGTGGAAGGAGAGAGCAATCTTCCACAGGATAATTAACACAAAATGTCACTGATGTCATCTGTTGTTTGTCATGCATTTCATTTTCTGGTGCTGTACTTTTCAGAACCGTGACACAGTAACTGAGCCAAACTTATCCAGTAGCTCTGTACAAGCACAGCAACAGAGCTTCCATCAGAAGTAATGAAATTTTTGCAAAGAGGGATGTGATGCTGGTATGCAGGGCAGGTCAGCAAAGAAACAGGGCTTTTGCCTTTTCATTTGGTATTTCACACTCTCAGTGCTCACGTCAGCCTCCCCCCTTGATGATCTGCCTCCTTCCCTTTTTATCTATATTTATGGTTAGGCAGCCTCACAATAAGTAGCACTTGCAGATTGCTGCATTAAATGTCTTATACTGACAACAATTCTCAGAAACCTTGTTGCTCAAAGAACAGCTTGGTGCTCTTCATATGTGACAGAAGGTATTTTCATTCCCTTGCATGAAATCATACCATGTTCTGGCATTTTCCTACACTGAGTACAATGCTAACAGGTACCTCTATCATCTCTTGCATGTTTAGGCAGCAGCTGGCAGTCTGATAGAGTTTGTCTCAGGACAATGATAAAGTTCTGGATACAGAACCTTAAATGTCATGTCTACATATATACCTGCACTTTTTGTCTTGGATTAGCAGTGGAATGTACAAAGACATGTCTCTGTTACAGAGAGCTATGGGAGTTGTCTTGAGAACACATTTTGTCTTTAGTTTGACTCTCATCTGATTGATGTTAAAATTGACATTAGCCTCATGAGAAGCAGAAACTTATAATTAAATTATGAATTAAACAAACTGGGGGAAGATGCCCTTTTCCTAGACAGCAATATATAACTTGCAAAATTCTTCATAAAGCTGGTACAGTCAGTGTTTTCCTCATCTAGATTCTCCTTTTCCTTATTCTGACACAAATCAGACCTGACTCCACTGGAATTAATTGTTGATTAACAGCAGTGCATTTTACCAGACCAAGCCAGGCAAAATGTACTCCAAGCACTGAACTGAGAGAAGGAGGTGACACTATCAAAGCAGAGAAGATGGAGCACACACTGATTGCTGTAGGGAACATGGTTGCACAGTGTCCACGCTGGCTGTGGCTGCATGATAACCATTTATTCTTTCATCTTCTTCTGATGTTGTCTTTATATCTGACCATACAGCATTCATATAACATAGGAGCATAGAGGGAAGTACACAAGAGGAGAGGGCTTGACTCCACACAGTGCTGCTAGGGGGAAGCACCAGCAGCCACTCATTAGGCTGCTTTTGAACTAGAGCTTCAGCCTTAGCAGTCTCCTGGTCTAAAGCCAGACTGTGCATTGCTGTTGAAAGGGAAAGCATGGTGATTTCTGCTCCCCTTCAGCTCTTCACAGTTTTCTAAGAAAGGGTAGTCAGGGTATGGTGGGCATAACAAGCACAGGTAGGCTACTTATTTATTAGGGATATTGGTAGCCTTATTGGTAGGCTGCTTATGTATTTGGGTTGTTCTGTATAGTAGGCCTGTCCCCAGTAACAGGAACCGCCTTCCTGGACTCTTTATTTGAACCAATAATCCAGTATTTCAGATGTCTGAGATGCCCATTTTCTGGGTTTTTGAAAGGGCTCCCAGTTGGTGCCTGTGCTTGACCATGGATCGAGCATTGATTCCTGTGCCTCTGAGAAAGTCTTTTTGATTTTTTTGGTAGGGGTACGGAAGGTTTTTGTTTGCTGTTCTTGTGTTTAAGGGGGAGACTTTTGCTCAGCAGCCTTCTGACCCATACGTAGCCCCTCACTGGATCTGTTCTTCATTCTTTAAGTGCATGCAAAGCTTGGGGTTGACCTCCTTGGGATTTTTTGTGAAGACAAGATGTGCTAGGAGGGTCTTCACTGAGCTGTTGCAGGTGCAGGGAAAGTTCATTCCTCTTTGTGGTCTTTATTTATTCTGTTTCTGGACTGAAGTCACCCAAAAAAGATGAACACTGCATGCCCTATTGATTTCTCTATCATTCTTTTCAGACTGTGCCTGCACTCTGCCTTCCCTGACTAAAAGAACATTTAATTTCGTGGGTTCTCAGTAAATTTGAGTCAGAAATTCCCTCGACCTTGCTCCCAGGAGGGGTCAGCAAGGTTCAGCATGCATCTGGTTTGTGGGCTGCCACAAAACCAAGCCTCATCTTTAGGCACATAAAGGCCTGCAGTGAATTCAGCTGCCAGCAAGTGGCTGCCAGCCCTTCAAGATGGCCAAATATTTTGCTGTTGTAAAATTGCAATCTTCCTGGGCTATTTGGGGATATCTTCCACTTTTAAGATGATTAAGAATAACATGTGATTGCCTTATTGCATACCCACATTATAATCAGCTGGAGATAGGGCTGACAGAGGGTAAGTACTGAGAAAGCCACTCTCCTCCTCGTCTCCAGAGCACAGCAGGAAAACGTGTTTTCTCTTTCAGGGCATGGGATACTCTTTGTTGTGCCCATTCTCTGTCCTTGTGTGGTCTCCAGGGCTGAGTCAGGCTTGAGAGGCCTTTTCGGTATGGAAACTGCTCAGAAGCAATTTTTAGAAAAAGTCCTGTTTTCTCTCAATTCTCATTTAGCTTGGCCTAGTGTTGGATTCATAGCTCTGCCAGTGTTATGAGCCTCTAAGATAGAGGCGGACTATATGGCATACAGTATTTTTGGCTTCCTTGCTTCCCATTTGCTGGCACTGTGTGCCCTTCCTAGGAGAACAGAAAATCCTGCAACCAAAGGACTTCCAGTCGAGTAATTTTCCTTTCCTGAAAATGTGTACACTGTAATCCAAACTCCTGCCTCCATCCTGATAAGCTGTTTTACTGAGATAGCACCTGCTGTTAATTTCACAGTAAACAGTACTTGTTGCTCTAGGAAGCTTTTTAATCACAACACTAAAAACTGAACAGAAATCCCATCCATACAGTGAACTCCAGCTGCCTTTCTTGCAAAGCATGGGGAATGATCTTGCCGAGTGATGGGCATCCAAATGCAAATGGAATTAACTTTGCAGCCATTCATTTTAAATTGCTCTTGAATCATTCTGAAGTAAATTCCATTTGAGAAGAATTTGCTTCAGGTCTCACACAAAGAGATAATGGTCCAATATATTATCATCTAAGCAATAATAGTTCGAGTCTCACAGTTCAGATATATACTGAGTTATATACTGGGTTGATGAGAATTAAAGCTTGATATATAGTAATAAAACTAGTGATCTAGAGATGAATAGATTGGTGTATGGAGCACAATATTTTCCTGCCACAGATTAGAACAGGGATACTAGTCCATAAAAAGGGAAATATACTATTAAATCTCGTTTTCACTTGTTATGCATGGAGAGCTATAAGATGTATAGTTTGCAAACAAATGCAGGAAAACAATGAAGACCTTTCTTAACATCCAAAGGTTCCTGACTTACACAAAGATTTATCTTACCTTTAAAGAAAGCAAAAACTACCCAAAACTAAGCAAAAATTCCTATATTCCAGATTCAACCAATGCCAATTTCAGTAGTGTTTCATCTATTCCTCTAGATTTTGCATTTGACTTTGTTTTTAAAATAATATAGTTGTCAGATACTACAGAAGGTAAGTAAAAAAGTGTATCTGTATTTTGAGCCAGCAACTAAAATAAAAATTCCAAATGAAGTTTATAGATTAAAGTGGCTTTTTAAAATTTATTTTCTTAATATGAATGAATTGCATGGGTGAAACCAGTTTAGCAGTACCATTAATCAGGTCTTTTGTCTTGCTAATATAAATCAGTCAATAACAACAGATGGGCTGTACCCTTTATTATGTGAAAATAAAGATGAATGTGACATACTGCAGAAGTAAACTTGCAGCTCAAAGTTACTGAGCACAGAAGGGGATTTGTTACAACAGGGGAGAACAATGTGTGCCTTGTACTTGTGTTTGATCAAGGTTGTAGGGGAAGTTGCTGCATATGACATTGACATAATGATTGGAAATCAAGTATGTGAATTTTTAGTGTTTGTTTGTATCTACACTGCCAGATCACTCCCAAATGGTTTAATTAGCTTTTTTCCTCCAGATAAAAGATTAAAAAAAGTCTAACTACTTAGGAGAGTTAAATAAGAGAGTTATAAAGTTTGCCACTTTCTTGCATCATTGGAAGATGAACATTTAAAATAACCGGCAATAACTGTCAGGGAGACGCAGATCAAAGTCTCAGGCAAGATTCATCCCTTCATAAAGCAGTGAAGCATGCAGTGAAAGACAACTCCCACCCAAATTATAGAAACGGGCCCAGCAGGCCACACTGTTATAACAAAATCATCCCTGAAGAAACTAAGTTGGTCTTTGTATGGAGACAGGAATGACCTGGGTTTAACTAGAGCTGGCCAGGAGAAACTTTGAGGGAAGAATTTATTTAGAATTTATTTATTTAGGTTTTTAGAAACTGTGTTAGATTGCATAAGTGTTACCAGAGTCTCATTCTGCAAAAAGTCTCAACATGATCAAATATCCTATATTGATGTTCTCTATGTTGGATTTTTAGGAATATTTTGCTATATAATTACACTGCCATTATAATTATTGCACGTTGTTGTGAGCATTACAATAAAAGCACAATAGCCTATTAGTGTAATTCAAAAAATAAAATGCGAGACTTGAATCCAAGACATGTTATGGTTGATGGTTCAAAACCATGTCCCAGATCAGCAGCTGAATCATCTGACTGTCCTAAGCTGTGCCTGATGTGCTGCACAAGCCATCATGAGGGGATTTAAGGTTCTTCCTCCTCAAAAAATCCTTGTTCCAAGAAGCAAGTACCACAGCCTGGCACAGGGGAACTGGGGCTGCACACCCTTTCTGTGTGTAAGCCACCATCCTGACACTTCAGCAGGCGGTGACTGGTGTGCCTGAGTGGGAGGGGAGTGGTGCTTTGCCTCCCCACAGCAGCTGACTCCATCTCTTTGGGGGAGGTAAGGAGCAGCAAGGGACTTCCCACTGTGATAGACAGGCTGATTGAGCCACCAGTTATCTTTCCACAGTGAAAAGCAGGAGCAAGAGTCCCACAGTGGTAATGGAGGTAGGACTAGTTTTGCAGTGGGAGTGGGATTTTTTATGCCTAACCCAGTCTTGATCATATTCTATATGCTCCTCTTAAGAAACTGCTCTATGAAAAAGAAAGAACAGCATTGTTACTCCCAATAGCAACAGTAAGAGGTCAGGGTTTGAGTGAACATTTCCAGTTTGAAAAGCCAAAAAAATCTTTCTTAGCTACTATCTTAAATTTTTTCTGAAAGTGACGGTTTTAAATGCCAGTTTCCAGGGATGTGGCAGCCTCTGCACACTATTTATGTGACAGTTTGTGAATGGTTTCCATCTATATCCCTAGCATTTAAGAGCAGTTCAGATGCCTCTTGATAGCAGCGAGAAAGAGTGTGGAAAAATAAAACTGAGTTTTATTATTGCTTAAAAAGAGTAAGGAGGAATCAGGGCAAGAAGACAATAAGAAAACATGCTTGTAGCTGACTGTGGGATGACAGGCTGGTGGAGAGAAGCAGCTATCACCCCAATCAAAATGCAGGACTGGGTTGTCACGTACTGGGCAGTACTGTGAGTCCACTTTAACATACAAATATTTAACCTTTAGAAGCAGTTACCTTCAAGAGGAAAAGTCAAAGTCCCCACACAATTTTTCAGGCTGATTAAAGAAATAATTTTTAAAAACACCTTTTTTCTTTTTTTGCGCCTTGCTGATTGGTCCTTTTAGACTTACTAGTTATTTTTAATAAGATGCCATTAATTGGTCAGGCAGCATAAGTATTGCCTTTGATAATGTGCAGAAATGTAGTGGTGAAAATAAATACATTTGTTCTTCCAGTCACCAGAAATTAGTGAAGCAATACTTGTTTAATTATAAAACATATGTGTGCTTTGTTAGTTTCCATCTGTCTGCTTGCTGATTTGCAATTAAATGACCAGAAGAAAAGATAAGTCCTGTGGCAATTCAGGGGAAATGATTCATCTCTAATGTTTCTGTGTTGTGGATGCCTATGTAGCAGCATGTGCGAGAGAAGGAGACAGGGAAAGAGGGAAGAGGGGGACATATTCATAGAAGGGGATGAGGAATGCCAAAAAGCCTCTTGATTCAGTTCAGACATGTTTCATTGTCATGAAACCAAATGAGGACTCCCATTAACTTAGTAACTCATCTTTCTCTTTGGAAAAAAATGGGGAGCAAAATGGAGCAAGGAAGAAATACCTAATGAGGAGTGTTAATGTGATTGAAGAAGATGGAGGCTGGTGTGGTCAGAGTCAAAAAGGAAACTGCAGGAAGAAAAAAAAGGAAGGATGGGAAAGTGATAAAAAATTAAATTTAATTTGACTATATGGAAATGATTAATTGCAGATGGAAATGGAATTGTTATAGTGTGTCACAGATTTTCCCTTTGCTAGAAAAATGTCAGGCTTTATTTATTGGCTCTTTCTTCCATCTTTGAACCAGTTCACTTCTATTAACTCTCAGGGAATGATGTAATAGTGAGTTAGGCCTGATACTCCTTGTAAGGTGAGACACCTAGAAGGACAGGAGTGTTTTTAAATTATTATGAAGGGGAAAAAAACATGAAAAAAAAATTGGTGAACATACGTTCTCTTCATAAATAATTCAGGAGGTTCACAAAATCATTTGCTTTGTAAGGTATTCCCATCACTGATAAAGACATATAGTCTACCTCCATATAGCAGCATGGATGGGTACCATATTACCTTCTTCCTCTCTCTTTGTCATCTGTTCCTGTTCTTTCTTGTTCTTCTGGTGAGCACTATCTGGAAAGGAGAGTCATGCCCCTTGTAATTCTGGACACAGTCTGTGCAAGCATGCCTCAGGTTCGGGAAGGTAGCTGTCTGACATTGCATCGTCATGAAGAGTGGCAGGAAGAAGAGAGCCAGCCTTCCACAGTGTTTTTAGTTTGATGTTCTGTGGTGTTTTATCGATCAGTATCAGCGTCCATCACTGTGTATAATGATAACTGCTTCAGAGGCAGAAAGGGGAGGTTGAATAAGGCCTTCAGGACTGTCAGTTTGCTGGTGGTAGATCTGTCAGTAGTTGGTGCCCCCCACTGCTTTGCTGCTGTAAGTCTCTTCAATGTTCTTGTGTCTGACAGCAGGTGGGGAGGTGGACAGGAAGAGGGTTATTCTCCACTGAATTTGGTGCTTTCTGATGTGGAAGACTTTCTCTGCAGAAAGAGGCGGAGGTGTTATAAAGGAGGATTTGTGAAGAGGTAGGAGACAGAAAGGGAAGTATGCATGTTAGGTGTGTTCGGTGTTGCCTCCTGTGTGACAGACTTTTTTCCTCCTTCTCCCAATTTCTTACATTGACTTTATTCATTACCAGCAGCACCAGAGGGGTGCTGTCCAGAGCATGTGTCCATGTTGGCCCAAAATGTCACCGTTTCACAGCTGCCCTGCCCCATGTCCCAGCTCCCAAGTACTCTCTGTAGTGAATACTGCGCAGACCAACATACTACAGCATAGCTTGGCACCTTCATCAGCAGTTTTAGCAGGAGACTCAGCGTATGAACAAAGAGGTGCAGACTGGACTTGCATTTATTCTTTTGCCCTTAGAGGAGATTTCAAATTGCTCATCTGAAACGAAAGGTGCTATTTCCTATTTGTACCAGCCTCAGCTGGCACTAGCTATTGCATGTACCTGATTAAGCACTGAGATAAGTCACTATTGAAAAGTGTGACCTTGAAGCCTCCAAAAGTTTCTATTATTTCTTTTTACGGTTTTGCAGGCAACTCTCCCAAGCGCTAACATAATGCTTTATTGCTAGTATTGCTGCTGATGATAACAAAGGACTGATCTCAGACGTGTGAATGTGCACATCCTTGTCACATCACATAGAGGAAAGAAAGCTCAGGATGTAAAGAACAATTTCTTCTAGTCTGAAAACTGCAGTGCATTTTAAGCCTAGGAATGCTCCTAAGATAACGTGTTATTCAAAAAGTAGGCACCTTTTGAAATTTTCAGGAAGAGTTTGCAAGTTTTTGACAGGTGAATTTTGGTTGTTTCATGTGTCCTTTTTGTCCCTTCTCTACAGATGACGATTTTTTTCACGAACTTCCGGAAACTTTTCCATCTGATCCTCCAGAGCCATTGCCCCATTTCCTCATCGAACCCGAGGAAGCTTACATTGTGAAGAACAAGCCTGTGAATCTGTACTGCAAAGCAAGTCCAGCCACACAGATCTATTTTAAGTGCAACAGCGAGTGGGTTCATCAAAAGGACCATGTGGTGGATGAGAGAGTAGATGAAACCTCTGGTGAGTTGGTGTTATGTCATGAAGGGATGAAAATTAAAAAACATTAATATCAGGCCCACTGTTGTAATGTAGCAGCTGTTTCATATGGCAGATGCTTTTCTTTACTCCTGATACATCTGTGAATTCTGTATGTGGTACTACAGAACATTACTGTCACAGCGCAGAGGTGGTGTCTGTATCCAGGTCAATTAGTAAAACAGGATTGTAGGGTACTCTGACCAAGTTTGAAAGAAAAAAAACAAAGAACCATGCACAAAACAAAAAAAATGGAATTGCTTTCTCAGACAGGTCTAGTCCCTGGTCACTTCCCCGGTGCCACAAATTCACAGTGCTTGCACTATGGTGTTGTCACAGACCACATTCTCCCCAAAGTGTCAAAGAGCAATTGGGTTGTTGCTAGAATGATGTTTTCTTGGGGAGATATGACAAAAAAAGGAGAAATTTAATCAGCTTCCAGCAAGAAAGAAGGAGAAAGCACACCTGGGCACACTTTAGAACAGTGTATTGATCCCGAGCAAGCTCCTGGCCGTTTTTCATTACACTTTTCTGCCTGCTGTATAGAACTGGCATGAAGGAGAACTAAAGCAGGCTAGCGTCCTTCCTCAGTTAATACCAAAAATCCCACTGACATTCACAGTACCAAAAAAAAGGAAAAAAAAAAGGTTTAAAAAACTTGAGTAATAAACCAGTGTTTGGGAAGACTGGTAATCAATAGAGTTGGAGACACATGCAAGGAGAGAAGCAGGACTTAGTGCTATTTTGATGGCCCTGAGAAATAACTGGATAGCAAGCGAGAAGGTACCTTTCATTTGGGAATTACACCACCACTTGGTCTAATTACTTTGAAAAATAACTCCACCAGATGTCTTGGAAGTCTCTTGTGAACCAGGTTTTATTTGTTTCAGCTCATTTATTTGCACAGAGATCAAAAGCATAAGCTTTTCTCCATGCTCCCACTTGAAAAAGAGAAGGTGGGTGTTGGAAGAAAGGCTGTAGAAAAAAGTCTATATTAAACTTTGGGCTTCTTTATTTGTTTGTAAGAATTGGCTTTTCCACAAGTTGATTGTAGCAGAAAAGCTGGAAAAAAAATTTGTGTTGCTTAATACATATTCAGCGATTTTTACTCCTTGGGAGGCCAAGGGAATGAAAAAGGACAAACAGGAGGACAGCTATAACTGGGTTAATTTTTTAAGCTTTTATTAACATTGCCATTCAGAAACATGAAAATGTTTCACTGCAGATGAAAAATTCATTCTTTTTTCTCAAAAAAAACCCCCCAAACAATGTGGGGGAATTTTGTAATGCCGAAGAAGCAAATTGCATTCTACAAGTTGTAGAAGGCCAGTCTTGAAAATTTAAGATGCATCAGAATATATTAGAGGACAAATGTTTTGCATAAAAACCAGCAGCAATTATATGTAGATTAAAACCATATCCAATTAAAAATTAACATAATCTACTGAAGTTGGGTGGGGGGGAAGAGGGTGTCAAAGCTGTGTACATCAGATTATTAGCACAAGAGCCACAAACCTAGTCACACTAATAGCTTGTTAAAATGAAGCTGTCATCAAAACCTAAATTTGTCAGTCAGCCTGGTTGTTGCCAGAATATTGGTTAACTCATGTCACGGCTGCAGTGTTTGTGCACCTTCCTGTAAGCAGATTCAGAATCTAGGGCTCCTGGCACATAGTTGGTATGGAAATGGGTAAACAATTTATTTAAGGTAGTTGTAAAATACTATCTTTTTCAAAGCAATGGAAGCTTAGGAAAATATATTCACTGCAGATGAAGCTGGAGAAGAAATTGCAGGAGGCAGTGACTGTTAGAATTCATTCTGGTGCCCAAAAAAGGAGGCATTGGCTTGGCAGCTTGCACTGCAAAGCTCTTTGACTCTATCACTTTTGAGACTATTTGGGTTTCTTTTGCTCTTTTTGACTACCTAGTGCAGTTGTAACCTAGGGCACAGCAGTAATGACTGAGCAGCTCAAGGAGTGATGTAAGGGTGGCACTCCAAGCCTACACTGCTGCTGCTGTTACTGCCTTCAGGCTTGTGGTTAGACAGGCAGGCAGAATTGCCCACAAACCAGATTAGATCTGGCCTTTACATGGGTAACCCAGGGCTCAAAGGGATCTCAGTTATACAGTATTTCTGCTGGGTCTGTTGTGTGATCCCAGCAACTGAAAACTACGTGCTTTCTTTTTTTCCAGTATTTTACTGTTCCTAAGCTCTCTTCCGCCTCTTTATGAAGAAGAGGAACATGCTGAGGAGGTATTCTGCTGCTGTGTTTGAATCAGGCTTTCTCTTTGAGTTCTTTACATAGACATGCAAAGCAAAGGAAAACAAGGCAAACAGACTATAAAATATGAGAGGAAAAAAGTAAAGGTCACTTGTGCTTTCTTTTCTAAAGGACGGGTAATCAGGAAGAAAGCGAACTAAAATACAGGTGTGATGCTAGCAGTACATCATCCTGGGATTGTAAATGATGCATGAAAGAGAGAAATAGGTTTTGATTTGCAAAAGATTAGGTGTTCATGGACTTTGAGCCTGTGCCCAGGAATGAAATCTATGTAGAGATGATTAACTTCTTATAAGGCAAATTTGTTTCTGTCATTGATAAGGCCAGTGAAAACAGCACAGCAATAGCAATAGCGCAAGAGATGAAATTAGAGTGAAGAGAGCTGCTAGATAGAAATGTTAAATAGATTAATAAGGTTAACTTTTTAGAGGGAAAAAAATAAATATTTATATAATTTTCTCATGTCTTTTTTACTTTGTAACAGCGAGAAGGTACAAAATAAGAGTATTAGCTATATTCACTTTGCACTGTGGGATATTTTTAATCAATAGGTAAATCATTGCTGTAAAGAACATGCACAGGGACTCTGTGGGAGTTGCCTTCTGGTTGGAAAGGATAAGAACTGTAACAGTGACAGGGTGTTCTAGTATCACTTTATTTAATTAAAGTAGCCTGAAAAGAGAGCCTCACAAAGTATTTTACACTGATCGAGTCTAAGAAATCAGAGATTTTACACAGAAGATTGTTACATTCTCTTTTTTAATCCTCAGACTCTCTGGAAGTTTTCTTTATAGAAAAAACTAAGCATTTTCATAAAGAAGTCAGATGCGTGCTTTGGAAATGTCTAGTGCACATCTTCGACTCATTTCCTATGTACGTGAAATACAAGGCAGGGCATGGTCTTTTTCATGTCTTTACTGGAATATTTTCCCATTAATGTGGAAAAGAATAAGAACACTGGTTTTGAAAAACAAAGATGAGAGTTGTTTTGAGGGAGCGCATTTGATTTTATGGCTGACTGTCATAAAAGATAACAGCAATGAAAATAAAAGGAACTCTGCAGAACTGATGCTTCTGGGGGGGTCAAGAAAATTCCATTGTCAGAGGCCAGAAAGTTCAGTAGCATCAGCACTGGTTAGAGCAATTTGTGCACATTTTCCAGTTGCAGTACCTCTGAAAATCACTATGGTGAAAGATTTTTTTTACATTGAGGAAGCAAAACACTGAAATAGGTTGCCCAGAGAGGTGGTAGAGGCCCCATCCCTGAAAACATTCATAGTAGGGCTGAATGAGACTGTGAGAAACCTGATCTAGTTGAAGATGTCCCTGGTCATTGCAGGGGCTTTTGACTAGAAGACTTTAAAGGTTCCTTCTAACACACACACTGTTCTGTGATTTTATGATTTTGTTTTGCATGTGTGCTTTTTATGGATAAATATTTTCTGAGACACACACCCCCATTCAGCAGAGGTGGAAGAATTGTGAATGTACAGAAAATCAGTGTCTTGCACCCCTTTCATTTGTCCAGAGGGATTAAATGCTGCTAAATCAAACCCCACTTCCCAGTGATGTACCAAATCAAAACAGAAAAAAAATATTTTCTTTGTCTTTTCAATTTGGATATGCATTATAATATTTTCTCCATGACTGTTAAGGTGAAATGATCTATAAACCCCCTCTTGCCCTCTGCAAGGCCAGGGACATGTTCTTTTTCCCTCTCCTTCAAGTAAGGAAAAACATTTGTGACTCTTCTACGTGCTAATTAAATAGACATACTGGGCAATTCACTCAGCATTGTTGTTTGCCTCCACTTTCTGTCTTCTTTTGCTGGATACACAGGGAGAGGAGGGCTTGGGGAGTTTGCTGATGACCTCCATGTTCCCAAATAGCAGCAAGGGTGAATAAGGACTCAAGACTGGCCTGAGGCTCCAGCTAATGCAAAACAAACAGGCTCATCTGTCTAATGTCAGAGAAAAGGCATGCTGAGGGAGGCTCTGTGATGGAGAAGGTGAAGCTGACAGTCCTTTTTCCCATGCTCAAAGACCTGATGTCCTCCAGGAGCATCCGCAGTGCCACGCAGCCTTCAGCAGGGAGAATAGGTTGTTCCAAGGACTTCCCCTTCATCTGCCCCTTCAGCTCTCTGCCTCCCACAAAAATGATAAACTTAGAATCTGTCTCAGAATAAAATTTTTTTTTTAAATCAAACTGCACTGAAATTGACAAATATGCACTTCTTTTCAGACAGAAGTCTCAGACTTCTTCGTTTCAGTTTCTTTACATAGCCACCACTGTGATTTCGGTGCTTACCTCCCACCACTAACTTTCTCCATTAATAAAGTATTTTTGGATGACTTGCAGATTTGACAAAGGGAGACCACGCTTTTGACATGGGGTCAGCATTGATCTGGCAAATAGGAGTTTGTTACCTTAAGCAATGGGTTTGGCAGCCTGTCGAGGGAGTAGGTACCCAGCTAGCTAAGTCTTTAATAGATCACCTTCTCAACAGAAAGATCAAAGATTGACATCTACCCTTTTGCCTTTCAAACATCTCTTACAAGATGCAGCAGCCAAGACAGCAGGGAAACCTTCACAATGACTGTCTCTGCTCTTCTGGCACCATGTATAGAGGCAGGAAAATCACTTCCAGCACAAAATGCTCTGTCACTTTATCTTCCTCTCTGTGTGTGCATCTCATGAAAGCTATTTATTTTGGTGTTTGTGACACCACATTTTAGAAGGCTTCATTACCCTAATGACAAAAGTCACAGACATTGTTTAAGCTGGGACTTCTGATTGTACAGCAGAGGTCATCATAACAGTCTCTCTTTTTCAAAAGTCGCGATCATTTGTCTTAGTAATTTTTATAAATAAGAGAAGCTGTTGTTTCTTAGTATAGCACTTCTTTGAATAGCAGTGTTGAATGAAGAACTTAATTTGGCAGCCCAAATACAAAATTCAAGTACCCCAAATCCCCAAATAAGCACAGCTCAGGGAGAGAAATGTGGAGGGATATTGTTTTACCTGTTTTCTCTGACCCATAGCTCTTCCTTTCCTTACTGCTGTTTTCCTTCTCTGCATATCTTTCTTCCTTAATTTCTTTTTGCTTCTTGACCTGCTGTAGGCTCCTAATTCTCTGTATTATTTTTGAAGAATCCAAAAGAAAAGAGCTATTTTTCTGAACAAATGTGGCCAGTGTCCCTATTAACTTCACTAAATACATGGCATGTGATTATAAATGCTGCAGTTATACTTAACCTGCAATATTTTGACACTCTGGGGTAGAATACCTTGAAGTTATGTTCGTAAGGGTAGCCACACATCATAAATAAGGGTTGTTTTCATTCCACTGTTGTCACAAATCATTTTATCTTGCATTTATCATAGGATCAAATCCATTACAAACATCAAGCACCCGTATACAAAATAATTATTTCTCAGCAACGTATTGCCAATTTTTAGCTCTGCTTTTTCAATACTCTGCTCTAATCCAGCTCATTTCAAGGAAATTTAAAAGTGTGTCTGAGTATCTCTTCTCAAATGTTTCTATTAATAGTTTTGAGATGTGGGTTAGAATCGATACTACAGTCAATTTTCTTTAGTAATTCAAAGTTTGTCCCTCTTTGGAAGAATGTTGGGAATGAAACATACTTACATGTATGGTCTGAAAGGCTGCATCTGGTGCAGAAAGAAGCACACATCTCAATTCCTCAAAGAACTGAGACTTTCTGGGGAAATGCAGGCTGTTTACTTACATAAAATACATGAAGAAGCCCATGCTTTTTTCCTACTTGAAATTTAAGTTGCAGCCATTCTTTCACTGTCACTTGGACCATCTTTTTTCTGCCTGTCACTACCTGGGGCCTGATGGGGAGTTCTCCTAGGGAAGAGGATCTCTGTGCCCATCACTGCTGCAAGAGAAGTTCTCTCTTCTCAGAGTTTGCATTTTCAAAATCAGCTGCTGGAACATGGTTTCTAGCACACCCAGGTCAAGGGAATACCCAGCAACAAAGATGCTGCAGTCAATTTTTTCAGGCAAAGTTTGAATTTTTGAGTAATTAGTATATTTGGATAGGAAAAGTAGCCATTTTAGAAGCATTGGAAGAAACACACAGAAAGGCAGAGAAATACCATTTTCTAGGATATGCATTTAAAATAGTAGGGGGTTTGTTGAAGTGAGTGGAGAAATTGCTAAGGTCAGGACTTACCTAAAGAAGGGAAATAACCTTTCTTGTAGAGAATAAGACCATTGGACCAAATACTTGATTCTAGAGGAAAATCTTGTAGGCAATACCAAACCCATCCCCAAGCCCAGGGAGATTATGTTTTTATATAGAGGCCTGCAAAATACTTGGGGGCTTTTCAGTGTAGATGTTACCGAGTATAGTATTCACTTATAATATGTGCATTAACATATCATTATGTTCTTATTTAATCAAACTGGTGTGTGTGTGGAGCTTTTGCCCATCTAAATCTATGTGGAAGGCAACTTCCAGTTCTTAGACCTAGACACCTTCTTTTTGTGTCCACAGCCCCTGTGACCTGCCTGTCTTTCTGCTAATGCTGCCTTTGTCTGTGGGGGTATGTGCCCAGCCACCTTCGCATGCAGCAGCTGGGGGCCTCACAAACCCTCTGCCCTCCTGCCGCTAAGCTGACTAAGGCAGCCTCTCCCAGTCTTGGCACTTGCTGTATCCTTCAGGATACTCAGCAGGTGCAGAGGGAGCTCCTATTCCTGCAAATTAATCCCTCTCATGCTCTTCCTCTGAGTAATGATGGGCCCGTGGGAGGGGTCATTTGCCTATTCCAAATTTTCTTTGTATTCACCATCTATCTGTGCAAATCACTCAATGTCTCTCTATTTACCTCTGCAAAGTGCTTTGGGACCAAAAGATAAAAGCTTTAGGATATTTATTCGTTTCTTATTGCAGCATTAACTTCCTATCTGCAGCTGTTCGCCTAATTGTCCTGGAGGTTTCCTGTGGGCTTCTAGAAAAACAAATCTGAGACAGGAAATAAAGTTATTTAAAATAATTAGAAGAGGACTATGGATACTTAGTGCATTCATCTGAAGCATTTGAGGATAGCCCCCTTAACATTTCCAGCCTGCATCTTATCTCCTGCAAATTTTCCCTCCATTAAACCCTTTGTTACATACTCGTAATCCCATTAATTCCCCCAAACACATCTACTGACATCAGTCCACCCACCACAGCTTCAGACTAGCCACAGCTTTGCACAGCAATGCTTCCTTTTCCATCCGTGTCCTCTGGCTCCTTTGGAGCCAAATGACCTTTGTGTGGGATCTGGATCCCCCGCTGCAAGGGTGGTCTGATTCCGGAAAGGCTAATAAATACAATGTTGACTTGGTAGTGAGTCCCAAAGCTAAGTCTCCATCCTGCGCCCACTGGCCTAAATGGGAAACAACTGTTTCTTGGATAACAGAATGGCAGAAAGGGAGAGCTTGTTGGAAAAGAAGAGCACAGCCAAGTTCTTGCATGCTCTCAAAAAAAGGTGCTGCAGTCAATACTGACAGGAATTCTTGCATTGTATAAATGTAGCCTTTTCAGTTAATGTCCTGATTCCTTTGATACCTGTCTAAGCTTGTATCTCAGTTACCTGAGTGACATCTTATATATTTTCCTCTATTAGCTCATTAGGTGGTGAAATCATTATCTGAGGAAGAATTCCTATTGTTTAAAACCACACTGGAGAAGTACTTTCCTTCCACCACCAACACCCCCCCCCCCCAAAAAAAACCCCCAAAAAAAAAAAAACAAACAAAAAAAAAAAAAAAAAAAAAAAAAAACACACAAATGCCCAAAAGCAAAAACGAAATGCAAACAAACAAAACCCCAAGAAAATCCAACCGAAAAAACCCTTTTTATATAGCAAGCTTTTCACATAGATCAGATTTAGTGAGGCTTTTTTCATCATGCCTGTAGGGTACCAAATCATCACTAATGGGTAAGGAAAAGAGAGGTGGCTGTCACATGCAGCTCTGACCTGTACAGGATCTAATTTTGTGCTACCTTCACAGGTTCATTGCTTGTATTCCTTTTGTCATTCCTGTGCTTTCCTGATTTGTTCATAAATTGAGCAGCATGATGTGGTAGGTACCAGCAGGATTGCCATTCACCTGCAAGGTTATGTACAGTTCTTTCTCTGCAGGTTTTGACGGGATGCCTTTCAGAGTTCCTCATAACTTCTCATCCCTCTTCATATTTTGATAAATAGAAAGGGAGTCTTTAGTCAGACTGTTCTGTGTCTCTTCTACCCCTTGAATACTGATCTTCAGGCCATTGCAGCCTCTTCTGTTACTTGCTCCCAGGTTTTGATTTCAGAGAGGATCTTGGTCAGTTGATTGCAGATTTTGGCTTCCCAATGTCATGGATAATGATGTTTCTGTATTGAGTGCTGATGCTGCACCTGGGTCAGTTGCCATGCCCTCCTCTGAAGAGGAGGAAGGACTGCTAGTCCTGAAGAATAGTGACGCCTAGAAGTGTATCAGGCTTGCCTTGGGGTTTAGTTTTACTGCTTTTGTTTTTCAGCTAAGGTGGAAACATGTATTGGAATATGGAGCGGTGGGTACCTAAAAAAAATTTATCAGAGGAAGTAGCAATGATTGCATGGATACTATTGACATAATTGAAAAGGTCTTTTTTCTCAAGTCAAAGTCACATGGATCTTGCTTGCAAAGGAACTTGCTTGCATCCCTGGTGCCTCACTCTAGCTGACAAGTATCATGAACTGTGCTGTATCCAGAGACATGTATGCACGAAATGACTTCTGTGACCACCAGGCTGCCTTTTTGCCCACTTTCCTGGGATGATTCTTTTGTTCACTACAAATTAAGAAAAATCTCCTGGTGTTTAGGAGCTGGTGTTTTGACTGCTGCCCTGGCACAGCCCTGAAAACATGCTGGATGGGGGAGCAGACAAGAAATTCCCAGAGCTTCAGCTCTGTCTGGAGAAAGTCACTCCACTTGAGAACGCACTGGACAAAGCTGCCTTAAAAGCTTACCTTTTGCCTTTTCTATTTCATGTTTTTGGTTTGGTTTGGGGTTTTTTTTCCCCGTCAAAATGCGTAAGTTGGCTGTGAAATGCCATCCCCAGAATGCAGAACAATGGCAAAAGACGGTGGGACTTTTAAACTTCTCCCCCAACCTGCTGTTTCTGCAGTCCACATGGTGGACAAAAATGAAAACAACTGCTGAGGAAGGCTCCTGAGTGACCCCTCGTGTCACACTGAGACTGTCCTTGTGCCCACAATAGCTCCACCAGCTACTGAACTGTGTTGTCATATGAAGTTCCCAGAAATAAGGCATTTTCTAGTTGTCTCTGTTTCTCAAAACCATGCAGAGTGGATGTGGTACATAAGTACATGTGCAGATACATATTTCATATATATATTACACGTATATGTCAGTAAGGCAGTAGTATAAACGACTTGGTGTATATTTTTCTATATAAATTTACTCACAAATCCATTTATTGTTCATTTCCCTGCCCCCTCCACTATACAAAGGGAATGTAAACATGCTGTTCAAAATTCAGACGCTCAGGGTTGGATTCCCAGATGTTTGAAGTTCAATAGATTTCTTTTTTTTTTCCCATAATTTTCTATGCTTCGTCTTGTGAAGTGCTAAACAACCATTATTTCTTTCTACACATTGAGATTCATCTGTAGGCTCTAAACTGCCTCAAAAGTGCTTCAATTTTGCATGAGCACTAATCTGGGGACTGGGAAGCATTACCCACTGCTGAAGGCCCTGATCATTAGAAAGAGCATGTAAATCCTTTGAACCAGAAATAAAAAATGCACAGATTTTCTTTGTGATGTCTCAACTGCAGCTTTAAGTAAAACATGAACCATGTGCATGTTTTTCTTCCTGGCCCTTGAAAAAAACCAAAACAACATCTTTTCTCAGCTGCACATGCCTCAGTCAAAAGAAAGGAAGATTGGGATTTGACCCAAAAACTGGAGCTGCTAAGAGCTCATATTCATACTTTTCTATGTGGCTGACCTCTCTACTTCTCACCTCCTGTAAGTAGCACCAGCCAGGCAGCAAATTACATGGGTATTGCCACCTGGGATTTCTTAGTGTGAGGATGGCTTGGGTCAAGATGCACTGACTTGTGTTTGCTTCTGCTCCGGGACTTCAGCCTGTGTGGCTTCAGAGATTATGATGCCCACCGTTGAGTGTAAATATATGTTTATAGGCAGGTTTTCTTTGGAGTCCTGCTACACTGGAGCTTATTACTTTTGAACCAGGAAAAAGGGAAAAGAATACAGCAGCTATAGGCACACACTGTTACATGTGGAAGAGAATAATACCTTCTGGAACAATTTGTACGTATTTGCAAAAACTGCTGTCAACCAGAAAATTGCCTTCATTAAAAAAACAAAGGGGGAGGTGTTTTTCCTTTATCTCTGAACTGTTTATAGGTGGAGAACAAGCTATCCAATGCTGTTCTACGGTATTAAACAACAATAGTTCAAGGGTGATGTAAAGCAATGAACTATGAGGTTGGCCAGGGGAGGAGATAGCAGAGGGGCTATTTTACCTCCCACAAGGGGACGAACCCACAGGGCTGTAGTGCCCACCTCTACCATGCGGACACGGACCAGGGCACAGGGTTTGTTTCCCACCGGCATTCAAATACTCCCTTTTGAAATCTTCCCTGCATCTTACAAGTCTTGATGCTTCAGATGTTAACAGGCAAAGAACAAAAAAGCCTTGTTTTCACTAAAAGAAAACAAACCCCAAACAGAATGCATATTCTTTAATTCCAGTTCAAAGTAAAATCCCTCTGAAGATAGTCCTTTGTAATTTTTTTATAAATCACTCAGTTAAAAAATATTAGGGGAGCTGGGATTTTAGCTCGACTTGGTAACATTAGCTGGTAATTAGATGCCATAGGTGCATCTAATTGATCTAACTGCCACAGGTGCATCTAACTGATGCAAACTAGTGCGAACTCAATATCCATTTTAAGGCAGTTTGATTCTATTAGGCTGTTGCCTTCACTTGTGTTAGTTTAAATTAAGAATGTATCTGTTTCCTAAAGAGAGCAAAAATAACTGGATGCCTTTAATTTAAATATTTAAGCTAATATTTGAGAAAAATTGTTTGTGGTCTTCATGCATTCGCTTCATATTGCCAGCCAACCTCAAAAGCAGTATTGAGACAAAACCAGGTTCATACAGTCACAGTGTGAAAGATTACTGGATGTTAAAGCTGTTTACTCTTTTAAACTCTCTCTGAGTATCTATCTGTCTATCTTTTGTTAAGATTACAGGTACACTATATAGAAAATAAGGTATAGGCAAAGTGTGCAGTTAGGCAATCATCTCTGTCCCATTACGGTGCACAGAGTACATTTTTCTCAGCATGAACTCTAATATTTGAAGCTGTTCTTCTTGTGCATAGCCTATTTATTCATTTTTAAACATCAAATTCTATAGCTTAAGTACTCTGATATATTTGAGTGGAATAACTCTCTGACTGTGAGGGATCCATTTCTACAAGAGAGTAAATAAATTTAAATTCTGGCATAGAACTGGGGTTTTTTTGTTGTTGTTGGTTGTTTTTTTTTCTTCTTTTTTTTTTACCTCTGTAAAAAAGGTTATTTCACCAAGTAAAATGATCAGATTTCTGCTAGAGAGGCAGGTTGTTTATAGCACCTGTGATGAGCAATTAAATAAATTGGACAGGCCATTCTGGGCTATCAGTCAATAAAAAGATCATAATTCTTGGTTTTGGTCACTTAAATTTTACCCTTAAAGGTAAAAGGACAAAGGAGTGAATAATAAAAAAACCAATCTGTTTACCTTTTATTCAATCTGTTTACAGTCATACTGCTTTGGCATATGGTCTTGGCCACTTTCAAGATGCCAAAATATGATGCTGTTTTAAGTATTTTTGGGTGAGGATTTGTATGAAAGACAGATGAGGACTATGAGAACTGAAAATGCTTTCATTCTTTTTGCCAAATATTATGGAGAGAATTGAGCTTCTCTTGAACTGATTGCAAAAATCTGAATTTCTGTTTTGGTATCAGAATTCTTCTTCCACCCTCATCTTACATCATAACAGTGTGTATACTTAAGTCATTCATATCTGTCCTGAGCAACATTCATAAAATATTCCGTCATACCCTCTCCTACTGCTAATAGCTAGAAAAAGGCACTGTGCATAAGAAAGCATGGCCTGTTCCAGCACAGTTTTCACTATTTCCAAGTTAGGAAGCTGAATGGGGTCAAACCATGGTTTTCTAAGTTACATGCTGTATAATTTGATTCTATAGCACCACGTGTTTTATGGGCATGCATAAAACCCCTACCCCAGAACTGCTTTGCTGCTGATTCCCCAAAGTCTCTTCTACACCATCTAGAAACTCTGGCCCTGCCCTCTGTGTCCCCACGACACATCAGGAAGGGAGATTCGGAATCTCATGCAGTTGGGGGAACCTGTGCCTGTCTGAGCAGAGAGGGAACCAACAGCACTGTATATTAAGTCTGGGAGGGTGCTCTGAGTACTGACTTCACAAAACTGAATGTGTAAAGCGTCGCAAGTTACCTTTGTGAAAATAAGCTATATTTCCATATTACAGTGGCTGCAATATACCTGCAATCTATATGCAGGTATTGCTGTAATATCTCTTTCCAGACCAGTAGGTCATAAAGTTCCATCTCCTTGAGAAATGTGTTCTGTGGCATATGTGATTCGTAATTGATGAGTTACCTTTTGGGCAAGTGAAAGCACAGAAATTGTTTGAACTTCAGAGAAAATAAACAAATTATCCATGCAGTTTCATAGAGTTTGTAAATGAAGTTTAGTCTTGCAACTAAATAGTTGCTGTTTACTCTTGTGCCAGAGGGTTCAAACACATGCCAATGTAACACTTTCACCAAAATTGCTCTATCAGTCCTGAGGAATATTTTCACACATCCTGGGCATTAATATCAAATGCCGAACAGTTGTGGCAGCCAAAATATATCAAAACAATTTCTTGGTAAAACAATGCCCAGTGAAGTGTAGATATTGACTCTGTGACCTAGACTGACTCCAGGCTGGATAATAACATTTGATTAATTGGTAATAATTTTCTGGTTTATGATGTTTATGGTGATCATTTATTGTCTTGTGCAGTCATATATAGTTGTAGAACCTTGTGAGACATTTTTTTTCCCTAGAAGGTAATGAATCTGATTGGCAAATCTGTTTCTATTAAAATCATTGGGAAATTTGCCAATTACTTCAATGAGTGCAATATGGAACCCATGAGTTATTGTTGCAGTTACTAAATAATCTGCCATAATATCTACAATTACATTACATTTGCATACATTAAAAAAGATAACATTTGTGCCTCTGAAGACCAGATAATCTACCTCACAGTTTGTATAGCCAGCTAAGTTAAGCACTTGGGAATTGTGTGTGTGAAGTGTGTTTTTGCTTCATTGTGTTTCCAGGATACAGCTTATAATAAAAGACCATATATATAAGGCACAACTCCCTCTTCATGCTTCCTTTTGCTCCACAAGGGGTAGTAATTTTGATTTTGATATGTACCATCAAAAAGTGCCTCTCCCCCTGCTTATTCGGCTGCACACATTAGCAGTAGACAAACTGGATAAGGCTCCCTCCACCCTCTGCCTCTCTCTGCCCATTAATCCCTCGTTAATGTACAAATACAGAAATAAGTAAAGTTCTGGTTCCTTCCTACTTCTTTTCAGAGCCCAAGTTGTATTAGTCCCAGAGATACATTTCTTTTATTGAAATGAATGATTGAATAAGCTGTGCTACTAAACAGGCAAAAATTTTGACATATGGAGAACCTGTTTAATTCACTGAACTGATGCGTAATTGCAGACCAATTGCAAACATTGTGAGCCTTCTTGTGAGCAATCTTCCCTCCTGACCTGGACAGAAAACTGTGAGTGCAAAAGTATATCTTTGACTGGTTGTCACACACTACCTGCAGCTGGCAACTGAACCCCATGTGTCTGCTCACTCACTCCCCGTGTTGGGATGGAGTGGGAGGATGGGACAGGTAAAAGTGAGGGAACTCATGGGTTGAGATGAAGGCAGTTTAGGAGGTAAATCAGAAACTGTACAAGCAAGCAAAGTAAAAGAAAGAATTTATTCACCACTTCCCATGGGCAGGCAGGTGTTCCCAGGAAAGCAGGGCTCCATCATGCATAGCAGTGATTTGGGAGGACAAATGCCATTGCTCCAAATGTTCCCCCTCTTCCTTCTTTTTCTCCTGGCTTTATATGCTGAGCATGTCATGTTGTCAGAGATATCCCTTTTTTCAGCTCTTTATGGGTTTATACAAATTAGAAGGAACCTGTTAAGCTTTCTGGCTGCCTACATTACTGTTATTTCTCTTCAGCTGTGTTTGTTATTGTATTGTTTTAAAATAGGAAGATCCTGACTTTTTGTGGATTGTTACACTATCTAATGTAATTATTGCAATTCTGGAAATGTGCAGCTTACTCAAGTGTTAAAAAAAAAAAGCTGCATATCTTCACCTGCTGTATACCTCAGCCATATGAGGAATTAGACTGAAAAAATCAATATATTTCTAATAAAGAAGGTAAGGTAGAGGAGATACTCTGTGAGAAGGTGATATTTCATTACTTAGCACAGTGGCAAAGTAGAATTGGTCCGTACCAGGTAGACTATATGCTACATAAATTATTGCTTATCTCTTAATATGTCCTGTCCTAAATATATTTGGACAAAATATAGGGACTGATTTTATAGTGACTTCTAATTTTGCTCACAGAGATTGTGCACTCACCTATAATCAAACAATTTGATAAGAGTTGCCTGAATGACAGGTGCAGTATGTCACATTGTCCAGAAATGTTGCAACATGTTTTGGTTTTTGGGTTTTTTTGTTCATTTGTTTTTTGTGGGTTTGGGTTTTTTTTTTTTTCATTACTACAGCTAGTGTTCTTTGACATAGAGGCAGAAGCACGTTCAACAGTGATAAGAATAAAGTCTCTGAAGTCATCATACCAGGGTTTCCCTCCACTTGCCCACGTGAGTTGGGTAAGCGATACACTCCTGAATGAAAGCAGACAGAGTGTGCCAGCTCCTCTGTGAAATCCGATATACACCACTATGTCACCTGGTAATGAGGTGACATACTGATCTGAAGTATCTCAGCAAATAAGGTTGTGAGTTGGTACAATAAGGGGAACTCATTCCTTTGTGCTTGTCCCAGAGTCTGAAGCTGGATGCATTTCAGCTGGTGAGAGGTTCCTCCTAAATCAATGTGGCTGTGCAATGAGCTGCCAGTGGACAATGCTGGGAAGGAGTGGTGGAATCAGCTTCATGTTCTGGCTGTGGATCCTTACATCCCAGATGATCTTGTGGCACCACCAACTGGTTTGATACATTTTGAACTCTAGGAAAAGTAGTTTACCTTGGAGATTAAGAACAATGATACTTTTTGCTTGTAAGCAGAAAGAGGTGAAATCTATTTGTGATGTAAAGAAGGCATGCATTTCTTTGGTCAGGACACAACTGTTGATATTACTCAAAGATCAAATTACTTCAAATAGTCTGAAACCTGTCAGTACTTCACAGCTGTCCCAAAATAGATTATCTGGAGTAGCATGCTATTTTGAATTAGAAAGCATCTCAGGAAGTCAGAGATAAAAAGTTTTGCTGATGCATTCAGAGGAAGCTATATATTGTATAGTTTTATATCTTACACACACTCTCAGAAAACATCATTTGTATCCTGAATGTTAAGACCATATCATAATCATTATTAACCAGTACGGTCATTATGAGTCTGCTTGTTTTAGCCCTCGGGTAACAAAGTTCACAGCTCCATCAAGCTCTGTCATAATCAGCCTTATTATAAAACCATAATATTGTAACCTTCAAAGGCTCCCTGTGCTAGCGCAATAAAAGCAGGGAATGAACTGAAGTAATCTTTAGGCTAACAGCAGTTGCATTGGGAAAATATAGCAATTTTTGTGCATGTAATGTACATGCTCCCTCCCCACCCTCTTCATGCTCTTCTCACCAGGACAAAAGCTATCCCTCAGACCCCTTTTGGAGCCAAATTAGCTCATCAAAGCAGAACAAGTTTATAACACAGTGTTCACTGCATATCAAATGCCCATGCACTGCTTTGATTTCCATTCTTTGGAGTGCTGTTGCCATATTTTAAGTATTTCATTTCAAGGAGAAGAGCTATTAAGTGTTTCCCCCAAAGTAGCTGATTATTCAATGGCTAAAGATGTCAAAGTTAATGAAATAAAAAGGGAACTGGGCTGTGATAGTCTCTAACAGGAAAATGCATCTCATTAGAAGGCATTCCCACCAGAGAAGTCTATGGTATTACATGCATTAATTCCTTTCTGCTGTTAAGTTTTTAACCAAGTTTGGGATGAAAACAGCATGCAGCCTCAATGACAGTGCACAACTGTGTGCAAACAGTAATTAATCGTTGGCTCCCTGAATGGAGCCTCTGTGAGGCTGGAGGCAAATCAAAGGGCTGGCCTGGTTTCCAGCGCTTGAGGAATACGCCATGCAGTACAATTGGGAACATTCACGTTATGAATATCCCCTTGTAAGCTGTGTGGCAGGAGGCTGAGGGTAGCTGGCCTCCACAGGCTCAAGTCTGTGCTCAGCAGAAGGACCTGCCCTTTGGTGTTTGGTGATGGGGACAAACTGTTCATGCTCTGATCCAAGGATATTTCAGTTGAATTTCCTGGCAATTCTGGAAGGAAAAAGAAAATCAGACCCACTACACAAAACATTTATATGTGAATTTATATATTCGAGGCTGTTTGCAAGAGTTTATTTTTGAAATGGTGATAGTGTTCTCTACAGGGAGACACACACTAGAAGTTTATTGATAGCTTGTCATGGTCAGCAAAGTCCAGATATACTGACAAGAGGTTTCTCCCACCCCAACCCAGCATCCTTGCTGAGCCTTTTGAGCAGGCAGTGCATTTTGAGGTAGAGAAACGTATTGTGTCAGTATGAAACGCGGTGGTTGTCATTAGAGAATCAACACATTTTGCCACCGATCCTTCCAGTGGTATCTGAGACACCACAAAATTTCCTTGCACTTGGAAGAAGCAAAACAGCTTCCTGAGAGAGAGCACTGTGTGGGAAATGTGGGCAAATGTGGTCTGCTTGGGAGGATAGCAAGTGGGTCATTGTCATTGTGGCTGCAGCTGTGGGTTTGGGGGAGGGTTGTGCTGAGATGCATTGTGGACACCAGGACCAGGGAGACTGTCAGGCACTGAAGTGGGTTTCATTGTGTTATAAAATCCCTTAAAAATATTGCAGTATCTGTAGCATATATGACAGTAGTAGTGTCCATCCTGCAGCTTGCAATAACCACACTGCAGCACATGTGCTCATAGTTACAAAGTTATCTTTGTATGTGTCATGACATTTTCTGCTATGGTAAAATCCATTTTCGGTGTCAGCATGAACAGGACTTCTCCCTGTGCTGTGTCCATCTACCAAAAGGAGGTGAAATACAGAAGGGCTAAGGAAGTCATATAAGTTGAATGCTCTGTGGTTTTATGATATTCATATCAAAATAAAATTGGTTTGCATTGTCACTTGGGGTTAATTGTACTAGGGACATGGTGCAATTTATATTAGTTGAGGTGCTGTTCCACTTATCTGTCTAACATACATGCTGTATGTGATAAAAGACAAAATCTCAGCAATTAGTTTTTTTCTTCACCCACATCCCTTATTATGCAGATAAAATGGGAGTTTTTCTTCCTTCACATCCTTATGACAGTCTGTGTTGCTGAATAGCAATTTGTAGACAGCTGTAAGATCTCCCAACAACTTTGCAACCAGACTTCTGTACCTATGCTTCTTCTCTGTCAGCCTGACACTGACCAGTGTTGTTTTACCCTTCCAGGTCTGATTGTCCGGGAGGTAAGCATCGAGATTTCCCGCCAGCAAGTCGAGGAGCTCTTCGGGCCCGAGGATTACTGGTGCCAGTGTGTTGCCTGGAGCTCTGCAGGCACCACCAAGAGCCGGAAAGCCTACGTCCGCATCGCATGTGAGTGTTTTGCTGTGCATGTTGAGTTGATGATGTTTAGGGGAGGTGGAATCTCTGCTGTTTGGGAGAGATTTTATTTCCAGCCAGTTAGGTTTTGTATTTTCTGCAGTTATAGATGCATACTAAAATTAAGGCCTTCAGAAATATAAGAATTTCTGTTTATTCTCTTATTAAAAGAAAAATCTCATTCTTCTCCTCTGTGTAGGGGGAAAGCATCAAAACCAGTATTTTTTGAGTACAGCACTTTTAAGTCTCAAGAAAAGTGTCTGAAGGTAATAAATAAGAATATTAACAAAACAAGCTATGAAATTAGGTGATAGCTGTTCTTTCACAGAACCACAGAATGGCTGAGGCTGGAAGGCACTTCTGGAAGTCATCTGATCCAACCCTTAGCTCAGGCAAAGCCCATTACCCAGGACCACGTCCAGATGACTTGAGTATCTCCAACAAAGGAGACCCTACCACCTCTCTGGACAACCTGTCACTGCTCTGTCACCCTCACAATGGAAAAATATTTCCTCATGTTCAGAATGAACTTTCTATGTTTCATCTTGTTCCTGTTGCCTCTGGTCCCATCATTGGGCACCACAGAAAAGAGCCTAAATATGTCCTCGTTGCACCCTCCCATATGGTGTTTGTACACAGGGATGGGAACCCCCTTGAGCCTTCTCCAGACTGCGCAGTCTCAGCTTTCTCAGCTCTTTCTTGTAGGAGAGATGCTAGTCATCTTTGTGGCGCTTTGCTGGGCTGTCTCCAGTGTGTCCATGTCTCTCTCGTATTGGGGAGCCCAGAACTGGACCCAGAACTCCAGATGTGATCTCACCAGTGCTTCACAGAGGGGAAGGATCACCTCCCTTGACCTGTTGGCAATACTTTTTCTCTAATGCAGCGCAGGATACCAATAGCCTTATTTGCCATAAGAGCACATTGCTGACTCATGGTCTACTTGGTGTCCACCAGAACACCCAGATTCTTTGTTTAAAGCTGAAAGTAGCTATCACTGCAGCCATATAATAAAACTAGTGTTCCTTAACAAAGAAAAAAAATGTGTATTTAGCATGTCATGTGATGAGATTGGTAATATGAGTTTGAAAGTGGTCATCTCAACCCTAATATTTCATCATTGTTATTCATGGCTACTAACCTCAGTATTTATTTGGAGCCAGTCCCAGCTTAGACCCCAAGAACACAGGGCAACCAGTTCCCTGAAAGCAGATCTTCATTCGACTGTACAAATATTTAATGTTCATTAATTTTCAAAGAGGTGATTTTCTTTGTAATAGAGTAGTCACACTGGGGACTCCCATTTCTCTTTCACATAATGAAATGCCGTTCTGCATAATAGGAACAAAATATATCATCTGAAATAGTCTCTCTTCCACTGTTTTCACCTCAGCAAAAATACTTTTTGTGAGAAAAGGTCATTAGAAACTGGATTTGCAGCATACTTGTATTTCCTGCACTGTGCCTAACAATTTACAAAGGGATAAGAGAATTCTTCCATCTTTTCAGAGACACATTAGAGGAAGGACTCTGTCATTTAAAACTCTCCATTTAGAGCTTGATTCTCCTTTTGTTCTTGAGAAAGTACTACGTGGTTAAATCCTCAAAAAGGAGGTACCCTCTATATAAACACCCTGATACAAATCTCGGAGGTTCTATTTAAATATATATTTTTGAATGCTTTTAGTCCAAGTAACTGACTGGAAACAGGGGCATGTACTTTTGAGTAGAGAGCTAGACCTCAGAGAAGAATTTCCCCAGGGCTAAGGGGAATTAAAATTATTGTCTTCCTGCAAAAGTAGAAATGTCATTATATGGGTGCATAGTGCTGTCCCGTGGCAGGAAACTTTTCAGGACTTTGCGGATTTTCTTTTTTCTTTTTTTTTT
>WBMV01006571.1:1220769-1473553 GCA_013396655.1 Campylorhamphus procurvoides | reverse complement strand
TTTTGTACTGAAACAAATAACAAATGGGAGTGATTTCACTTTTGGTTGGTTGTTTTTTTTTTCCTTCTAAGCAGACAGCACTTCAGAGAGGCTCAGCAATGTTTGAGCAGATTTTTTTAGATTGTGAATTCTAAGTTGACTCTGTTTACTTGATTTTCATGTCCTGCCAGATAGCCCTTGACAGGTAACCATTAAATTAACACAATTTGGAAGTATCTTATATATGAGTGTATTTTCCTTGGTATTTAGGTTACTTTTGTGTGCTGTCATAACTATGCACCTAATTTCTATATAGCACATAATAATTATGTGTGTATACTATTTTATATCAATTGACATTTGTTCCCAGGTGTCCACATTTCTATTGAAGGTGCTCATAATACAGAGTTTACTTGTTTACTCCTTGGGATAAAGGGTTGAAGTATTACGCCTTCAATCTGTGGATTTTAAACCAGCTGCAAAAGCACATTCTCTACAAAATTGTCCATTTACAATTACACAGATTTCTGTAAATTTCTCAGATAACTCATGACTGTTTTTAGAAACTCAGACAGTTGATGTGGGGAATATGCCTTATTTTGTGATGTCATTTGGTCTACAAGGTCACTGTTTTAAACTCTGGAGTCAGAGACACCAATACTTACCTGTATTCACAACTTTGACTTCTTAGGGCTGAATCTTTACTGGCAATATAATAGCTGGTTTATAACAAATTTTCAACAGCTGGCAAGTGTTCTGATGGTTACAAAATATGCCGTGAGGCTGGGATGCAACATAGGGTCCATGCAGTATTTATTAATCCAGGAAATCAAGGGTGTTCAAAACTTAAGAGGGACAGAGGAGTCCATCTCTCTAGAGCAGTCTGCAGCTATAGCTGCTTGTTTGTCACCCAGGCAGTCTTCCTTTTTAATTGACACAAAAGTGAGCACTAACACCTTTAGAAAAGGTGAGGGGTAAATGGAGCATGTAAAGTGCTCTGTTTAAGTGGTATTATTTATCTTAATATCTGAACCTGGTGATTTCATCTTGACAGGTACAGCTGTAGCATAACTAGCCATACTTAGCACATTTAGAAAAGCTTGTTTCCTCCCTCTCCCTTTCCCTCTCCTTCTTTCTCTCCCTTTCCCTATTCATCTCCTTCTCCTTCTCTTTCTGTCTTTTCTCTCTTATGCCCTTATGTCTTATTCTGGAATTATTGTGTCGTCTCAAGGGCTCCATTAAAACAAACAAACAAAAAAAATAGCATCCAGCATCACTGTTCACTGAGCGTGTAATAGAATTAACTGAAAAGTAATTTGAAAGTGTGAAAAATGTGCATCCTGGAAAAGTGGCTTGTGTTTGTTTAATGCAGGGTCAGGCATGTGTCAGAAAGTACATAACAACCTAGTCAATGAAAGTTCTCAGTGAAAACCAATTGCAACAGTCTCTGACCAAGAGCTTCAGTTATTCAGGAAAGGAGTAATCTATAAATGTGGAGTAAAGATGCTGATGGTTTTCAAAGGCTACCCATGCTAGCAATATGAACAGGAAAAGAGTCTGAGTCTAAAGACAACATCCCACCTTCCCTAAGTCTTCAGGGCATTTAACGGCAAATCACTGTTCACTCCTGCATCACGAGTGTGCTAGGAAATGACTCCCTTCTGTGCAGGCTGTTTCTGAATAGGAACATTTTCTCTATTTCATGGAATTCATCTTCCTGGGGTGTTGGTCTCCCCATGAGAGCAGAGCTAAGCATTTCATCCTCTTAGACTAGCAGATTTGTTGAGATTAATTTTCACTTTGCCATTTTAGATATCTCAGTACCCAACAAAGTAGGGACATCTAATGTATATATCTTGGTGGAACTGGAAAGATATAATACATTTTCTGAGATACTGGCCAAGGAAAGTGCTAAAACACATTTCCTATTTATTCACACATTTCTTATTTATTCTAGGTACATCCTATCAGGAGCACTAGGAGTCACTAATATGTTTTGATACAGTTTTTCTGTTCAGTTAAAAAAATGTTACTGTTGTGGAGGGATTGAGGAGGGAGGGCGATTGGGCAGCTTTACCTTTGGTTGTAAAATTCCAAGCTGAATATAAAGTTTTAATGTGAATTTTCTGTAACAGGACTGATGTCATTGAGCACATAAAACCTAACAGGGCAAAATCCCTGTTAAAACAATGAATGATATCTGAGCCTGTGTAACCAAAAGTAGAGTTAAACCCACTGGAAAAAACATCTGATAAAGACTAAACAATAGCTGCAGGACTTGGCCTAATTTTTAGATCAGATAATAAAGGGGTGGCTGAGACAAATTGCTTTGAGCCCATGTGCATAGAGCAATCTCACTTTTCATTTGCACCACTTTGGTGTTGCTGTAGCCTCACTAACCTCATGATATTAACCCATGCTGTCCTTGAGAACATATAGTAAGAATATAACCCCTAAATCTGCTGTCAGGTTTTGGATTTGTTGAACACCTGTGAGAAAATAGAAGCTTTTTCTGTAATTTCTATTACCTCATCTTTTTTTGTGTAATGAATGTGAATAGTTTTTTTCTTTTCCTTTATTCGTTATCTTAAAATCTGAAATTAAAAACCAGAAAACATTTTAAAAAGCCCTGATGCTGTAAGGAACTGTGCTACAGTTAATCTTTTTTATAATTTCGTACTAGTTTCCTATGTACTTGTCTAAAAGCCTTTATTTCCCCTGACATTTTTTCAAAGGAATGTTGTTAATATATGCATGTCAGATACTGTATACTGATAAGATAAATGCAGTACAGAAAAGTAGATTGGTTCTTCTGATGGTTTATCTCTGCCTGCAAGGGATATGCAGTTATACAAAGAAATAGGGGGAAAAAAATAAAAAAAAATCACACATTCTTTACTGACACTTGTTATCTCAGCTTTTAGTCCTGAGGCCCATGCTCCATGTTACATTGATGCAGTGCCTTTCTTCCCTCCCTTCACACACCTAATCCAAGCAATGCTGTGAGGACACATTCTATAGCCACCAAAGCATTAGAACTCGTTGCAATAGATTCAAAATTGAGTGGATGCTGAGATAAGGAGAGTGAGCTAGGAAGGACAGCACTTGAAAGTTCTAATAGGAAGGTGTTTCCGGGATATCCAGTATCAAAAAATACCCTAAAATGTGTTTTGTATACTTCGATAAGTGTGTATGAGACTTAACAGAGACAGGACCTTAATTCCTTCCTTGTGTACCATTTAAGTTGCTACTAATCAATATCTGCTGCTTGTAGTTAATAAAGGGATAACTGAGGCACGTGGTCTTGAGCTGAGATTACTGAAGAACAGCAGATTACAGAAAGGGCAGCAGAGAAGTTAACAGCACATTTAGCATACTTGATCCTAGCACTCTGCTTTTGCTCCTGAGAGGCATGTTTCTGTACTGCTTCCCAATTTAACAGGCATAACCACTCCCAAATTTAAGGATGCAGTTGCAACAGTAATAAATACAAATTACATTGCCCTATATTAAAGAGCCAAGACTATAAATTAAAGTGGGCTTGATGTCACTGTTGGTATTGCTTAAAAAACAAAAAGGGACCCTTTTACTGAATTTATATGAATTTAATCCCTCTGTAGGAGCTTTGAGAACATCCTACCTACACTGTCATGCCTAAGAAATTATCATCTTTCAGAAGAATCTGCTTAATGCTTGATGGTGAAACACAGATCTGGGCAGGAAGTTAACAGAATTTTTTATGTATTTTGGTAGTGTATGAGAAGAGCAACAACAACAAAATACCAGATTTATGTAAATACTTTTCTTTTTCAGTTTCAGTGTTGTGTAAATTCAATTCTGCATATGAATTGCAATGTATACCTGATGTTTCTAATGTCTGTCTTTAGTCCCTGTAGTATACCTGTCATGTAAAAAGGCACCTGTTGAGGTTAAGTCATTTGAACATTACATTTAGATTTATTTTAAAAGCAAGAACTTTGGATTCCATCTTCAGTCTCCAAATGAAATAATGAATAGAATTAAGTTCATAAGTTAGTTTTCAGGTTAAGCTTACAAAAAAATATCGAGTTATCAAGTGAAAATGTAAGAGGAAGAGAACTGTGCAATTGATGTACAGCTGGGAACCCATCTGCTCAGTGCACTCTTGATAAAGTTTGCTTGCTTGTATTTTTTACAGTTGTATCAATACCAAATGTGTTGAGTGGGTCGTTCTTCATTGCAAGCACAGCCCACATGGAAGCTGCATTGCAAAAGAGTATTTAGCCTTGGATGCACCTGGCTTAACTAGCTTAAGAGCTAAAGAGAGGAGAGGGAAAATGGTTTTTCTGCAGATATGTAGACAATGAGTCTCCAGAGAGTTATCAGAGTGTAGTAGTATTCTCAGCTGGCTCAAGATGCCTTTGGCAGAATGAGAGCCTGGCTGGTTTGCATGCCTCATTTGCTTAGGCTGAAAATACACAGGAAATAAAGGAGGAAAGAAGGTCCTGGGCAGAACATCTTATAGTTGTAGCACGAAAATGGTGTTCCTTACTCATTCTGTACCTGAGGTCCATGGATATAGTAGGCTGTATCTCCAAAACATGATGCACACTTCCAAGTAGCCTGCTTCAGTCCTCGTCAGCTGCTCAGCTGTGATGCTTCTTGGCCCTGTAGGATGTCAGCCCAGCTTCTTACTGTCTGTGGCACCAGAGGGCTAGAGAAAAGCTCAGCCAGACTGAGTCACAAGCTCAGTCAAAAGCTGCCAGGCATCTTTGGAGAGGTGGAAGTTCCGCTGTCCCTGATGTTCCTCTCCAAGGCTGAGAATGTGACAGGGTCAGCCTCATGGTGCTGCAATATTTGTCTTTAGGACTGTCCAGATATGAACAGTCTTAGGACTGTCCAGAGAAGGAAAGAGTGGCCCAGAGTTGTGCATTGAGCGTTAAGATGGAGTTTTGAGGTGTTGCCTTATTTCCTCAGTCCTCAGCTCCAGCCCCTGATGCCTGGCCAGCTGAGAGCACAGGCCTGTCCAGCCATAGTCTCATTCCCTGAGCAGCCGTGCACTGGAGGAGCGCAGCAGGCTTTGATAAACACCCAGCATGTGGCTGATACAGCAGGGACTCTGCAGGGTGAGACACCACTTTTTAGGAAAAGCCATTGATAGAGCTTTCAGGGGGAACCTCTGGCTTGCAGGCTGATGACACTCCTGTGACTGTCTCAGTGGAAATCTGGTTTGATCTAATTAATAAGAGACAGCTGGAACCACACAAGAATAAAATGGGAAAGAATGAGGTTTTTGTACCTAACCTTTCTGTTACTCACCCACCAGTGTGATTGATCCCTGTGCAAAGGTCATAGACTCAGCTGTGAACAGAAAAGCAAGGCCAAAGTATGCCTGACAGATCATGGTTTCTTACATTTAGATTTGCAATTCAGTCTCTGATGCTTTTTTCCAGAAAAAAAAAAAAGCGTCACTTGACTCTATCCATATTTTGGAAGGTGGTGGAAGAGGAACAGACCAGTTTTGCATTATTAGTCATATTTCTTGAACTCAGCATCAGTCATTCAAGTTCAGGAATAAATGCAGTGAGATGTGTTTTCATAGGCATGTGGATCCTTTTTCATTTTGTAGAACATCAGTGGCATTTTACCACTCTTTTTCCATAATTATTTTTCTGTTTCTGTGTTCTTATTAAGCTAGGTAAAATTAAAACTTTGCCTCTTGAGAACACTCTCAAGGGTAGGAGGTAGACTTGAAGTAGAGTTACTAAAAGGAGGGGAGAGTCTTAAAGGTCTACCAAGGGCAGAAATCCATCTTTCCCTGACAGTAATGCTGTATTATTCTGTTCATCTGGTTTGCATCTAATTCCTGGCTGACAAATGTCTATTTTTCATGCTCATTTATTAGTCACCCTTACATTAGCACTGCGTTGAACCGTCTGGTCTGCCTTTTATCACATTTCTCAGAAATTATAAAAGATATCCTTATAGTTTTACCCACCTACCCATCACAGTAAAACCTAGAAAAACAAAGAGATAAAATACATTTGATTTAAAAAAAGAAAGATAAGATTCTTTGCTCTTTCTTAGTAGTTGACAGGTGGAAAAGGAAGACGGGAAATTACATGATTTCCTGTATAAGCTATTACCTTTAGCAGGCAAAAATACAACTTCTGAGTGTTTTGTAAGAAAAAAATGCATTAAACAATGGAATCATTTAGCAGTGCAGCGAAATGTAGATCTAATGCCCTTTTACCCCCAAAAAGCGTAGAAATTCAGGAGTAAAGCTAACAATATTATGTACACGGATAACCTTATTTCCCGTTATTTTAGTTTTATACCTGTGATCATTCTCTCATTTCAGTGCAGCTCTGAATTCAGCCATATGTCCTTAACAGAGAAGATTGTGCAGGAGTCTTTCAGGAGTCTTGGAGAAAAGTCTCATCTTAAGTATGCTGTAAACATGCTGCAATATATGCCACAAAAGCCCCCTCCAAGTTTAGTAGGACCCTGCATTAGTATGGAAAATAGAGTTTGGCTCAAGGTGGCAGACCAGAATTTTAATTTTCTCCTTGGTTTCTTTCTAGGAAGACAGCTTTGAAGGGACACTAGAGGTGGGGTAAAGTGCCTGATGGGGGTACAGGTTGTTACCTGAGCCTGGCAGTGATATCTCTACCTGCAGCTGAGTGAGATATGTGAGAGAGCTGGTGAGAGAGACAAGACGGACCCTTCAGGATCACTGTTCACCCCAGCCCACTCTGCTCTGGAGAGATGAGCTGTGGCAGCAATATTACTTGTATAAGGGGAGGAAGACTATTGCTAACACAGATAATACAAAATTATTCTACATTACCAAAATAATAATGGAAAGAAAGTGCAACTGCTTTTCTCTTGTCTCTCCCCCTACAGAAGGTGAGGGTAGAGAAGGTGCTCTCTTGGTGTCTCAGTAACCGGGCTGCTGCCAACCTGAGGCTTTAATAATGCACACTGCCTCTTCACAGATGGAGAGGTCTTGATCCTGAATGGATCAAATGTTTTATTGATTTGCTTTTTCAGGCATATTACCTGAAGATTGTTAAAACTTCCTCCCCCCTTTTTTTTAACTGGGTTGTATTTTTTTAGTCTCTTAGGAAAATGTATCCCTTCTATCCTTGTTCACAAGCAATTGTAACTTATATGACACTGTGAGAAAGTGAAAAATGTTACTGAAAATGCCCTGTTTGGGAAATATCTGAAGTCCCTCAGTACATTAGCAAGCTCACCCATTCATTATTAACGTAGTGAAGTTTTCATTATTACTATAATTGTTAAATGGCAAAGGAAGCTGAGGACTGAAGAATTATAAAGATGTCACTGTTATCTACAGAAATCATAGCATGGGCCATAGAAAAAATCAGTCATTTCAAAACCCAGTGCTGTCCCAGTAGATTGTTTCATTATAGTTACAGCAGGTGACAAAGATGTTTGTCCAGGGCCTCTGCTTCTTCATCGCTCAAACACCTATGTTGTTAAGTTGTGCATGTCACAATCACCCAGCCTGATGCTTGGTTAGGTCAAACCTGCCCTGCACTGCTGCCATCTGTAGCTATTTGTAGGTGACATGGCTGCAGTGGGAATTGGTGAGAAAAAGTTGTAAACTCGTGGGAGAGAACCAACAGAATATCATATAAGAGCTCTCTGTCTTGAAAACACACAATTATGCACCTCTTTTCCCCCACCCACAAATTAGTATAATTTACTCAATAGTATCTAATGGCTCCTTTGAGAACATTACTGCCTATTATGTCAAGGCCTCTATTTAGTGTATTTTTAGTTTGTGGATCATTGACCAGCTTGAATCCAACAGCGTTAAAGCAACCTCACACAGCAAGGCACTGTGGATGGGGGCAGCCAGGAGAGCCAGGGTCCCACAGGGTTCATCTCACCTGCGGCAGCCTCACTGCAACTATTCCCACTGCAGAAACTCCACCTGATGATAATTAAGAGGTGAAAGTGGGATTTTTTACTGTTATGACACATTTCTAGATTAATGGTATTTACTTTTGTATGCACTAAAATTTGGAGGTTTGTTTAAAGGCAAGTGCTTTATAGGAGAGATTATTTTTGTGTTGTGCACATGAGGCAATGTAGAACATCAAAGCTCTCTTAAATGTTCCAGGAAGGTGGGCAGGATAGTAAATCAATATGTCAAGGAAAAAATTCAGATAATTTTCTACTTAATCTACCTCTACTGTCTTCATCCCTCCATATCTGAACACCTGAAAGCTATTATTGATATGCTATTTATTACTGTGCTTATATGCTTCTATTACTGTCATGGTAATTTTCTCATTTGCATTCAGCCATGATATTAGAGCACAATTATTGTCTGCACTGTGCAGTATATGTATCTGCTAAATGCACTAAGGCGTACCTGATGTGGAGGTAATTCTTTTCTTTTGAAAATACCTGTGGAACTAGCAGTAGTGTGATCGTATGGGTACTGCTGTCAGTATAACCGCAGCTGATTGCCAACTTGAAGCAAACTGCACTGATCTGGCATTATGTGTGCCCGGGATACCTATCGAGCCCACAGGATGGGTGAGGAGCCTGGGCCAAAGTAATAATGTAACTTCCCAAGAAACTCACCGCCTCCCGAAAGTGCTGCTCATTTCCATGTTTAATGTGTGGAAGTTCAGCAAGCCAAAACCCAATGTTTTGTCCTTGGAATGACTCCTGCCCACAGGGCACCTGGAAGGCTTGGGCTTACTCAAATTGAGCCATACAACTCAAATTTTCCCTGGTTAACCTGTCAGAGAGAATGGCATGAATCTTGAGGGCTGATGATGCTGGAGCTGGCAGTGTGCTGGGAGCTGTGTACAGACATCTGACCTAATCTGGCCGGTTGCTTCACTGTGGTTGCTCTCACATGAATGAGCCTCACTGGACTGGAATAACTCCAGTGTGACCAAGGTGCTGAGAGGCACAGCTTGGTAAAACTTCACATGTCATCCTAAGAAATGTTCACAACCAGACTTTTGTTCCTCCTCCTTGCCCTAAGTTATGTGGTGTTATAGGGTAAAGCCTTCTTCAGCAAAAACTTCAGGTTAAAATGTTGTAGTGAGGTAGCTGTGACATTGGTATGTGCTTCCTTTTAGCAGAGAGTAACCCCCAAACAAGTAGACAGCTGGAGACAGTTATTTCTTGTATTGCCACAGGGGGATCTGCCAAAGCTTATCTTTCAGTGCCTTAAACTATGACCATAAAACTTGTCCCATCAGAGGGACTCTCAGTATCTCTGTGTGCTAGAGGGAGCAGGAATGCCAGTGGTGGGAAAGCACTGAGATGTGGAGTAACTTCTTTCATGCCTGTGGTGCAGGGGAAGGACTGAGATGCCACAGTTTCACTGGGAAAAATTCTTAGGTTTAAGGATGTTAGAAGTTTACTACTGTATAAGTTTAAGTTAAAATGAACATCTCCTGCTGTGACAGCTTTTCCATGGTACAATTAGATTGACATTTAATTCCAGGTAGTTGGTACTTCACATTTTCCCAATACAGGCTAAGAGATAGGAGTCCCATGCTATCCAAAGGCGAGTTTCAGAGGAGCTGATTTTAGTGGCAGCCACCTCATGCCCTTTTCCATTTATGCATTCAACTGCCCCAAGTTTTGCCTTTTGGTAGTGCTGATGCAGTTCCTTGTGGGGTCAGCTCTAAATTAGGTATTGGAGGTAATCTAGATGAAAAATAACTCTTTGGATGGTTTATTTGTAAACCATTGCAGTTTAGTGATCTGTTTTCCAATGCAGTCATGAGGTTATGACTTCTCAAAATAAATATTTGACTTTTAAATTGTTCCCATATGACCATGATTTGTTTCCAATACGACACAAGTGTTCGTGCAACCTCACTGTAAGTTAATGTAAGGAACTGGTCTGACTTCAGAATAAAAAGTAAAATAAAAATAAGTGGTCTGCAAAGTTTTTGAAGTCAGGCCAGCTCTCTGATGTGGCTTTGAACGTGTCCTCATGTCCCTTTGCAACAGGAACCAGGAACAGGGAGAAATATCAGCAATAGCTACTGGGGCTGAATGCTCAGCTCTCCAAGGCCCTGTCCTCCCTGGCACAGTGGAGAGGGTGCCAGTCCATGGCAGAAATATGGAGACAGTGGTAAGGAGGGAACTTCTGAAGTCCATTTTACCATCTGCACAGAGGTATTACAGAAGAACACAAAAAAAGCCAGAGTTCACAGCTTTCAAGTATAATGAACTGGTCTGATCTCTGGAGGTGCTTTTGTTGCCCTCTCAGCCTGCTACATTTCTGTGGTGCTGTGGAGGGATCCAAGCATGATTCAGTTCCACATTGCTATGTTTTTATTAGCATTAATATTATTGTGGTTATTATTACATTATTAATAATAATAATAATAACAACTTAGGACTACAGGGGTAATGATAAGGTGTAGACAAATTTGCTAAAGCTATAAAGTTAATGCTTCTAAGCTAATAGTACATTAGATCACAGCAAGAGCACTTTTACCTATGAGTTTAAGGCAACTCAGTTTATATGCTATAGTTTTACAGATTTATTTAATTTTCCATAACTTTCTTTAGTACTTCACCAGTGTAGTTTACGAAATATAAATTATCTGAAGAAGGGACTTGTTTCACTTTTTGTTCTGTTCGGACATGACCTTCCACAGTGAAGCCTTAGATCCTCACTGGGTTCATGTGCTGAACCACAGCATAAATAATAAATCCACTGTGAAATCTTTGCTTAATGTGGGAATGAAGTGAAAACATGACCAAGCCTTTTTTAAGTGCTTTACTTTCCAGGGAGCAGAACCGCTGTTTTCTCTGTCCCTTGCATTTATTCAATATGGCAATCAAATGTAATTTAAATGACCAGCTATTAATATTACTAATAATTTTTTTTCTTTCTTGCCAGATCTTCGGAAAACTTTTGAGCAGGAGCCCTTGGGGAAGGAAGTGTCCCTGGAGCAAGAGGTCCTGCTCCAATGCCGCCCCCCTGAAGGCATCCCAGTAGCTGAGGTGAGCATCGACAGCAGTGTCCTGGCACTTGGACATCCTAACTAAGGCCTGATGGGTGGCTAATGGTGCAGTGACTCATAGCATGGCATTATGAATGGGTAGTAATGGAGAGCTGACTGACTGCTACTGTCAGAGAGGATTGACTGGGAACTTTGATTGATGGCTTTGGGTTATGGTACCTTGCTGGGCAGAACTGCAGGAGGTTTGGTTTAAGTTTTTTCTTGCTTTTGAAAGATCACAATTATACCTGGCATCCAAAGGATGCTTAGCTGGTGGAACATATTAATACCAGCCTACTCTCTTTCTGTTTCCTTTGAAAGAAAAAAAAAATTCACTTACTCTGAGAGGAACCTTTCAAGCATGATATAAAAATGTTTTAATTTTTAGTTTACCAGATTATATTTCCCTCACATGTGCATGCATCAGCCTTTCAACTTGACAGGAGAGAGGATGTACCATGGTCCAAGACAGGCTCCCAGGTGAAGTGGCATGAGGTTTGGGCCAGTAGGAGATGTGTCTGCCTCGTAATCTATCTTTAGGAACTTATCAGTAGGTTTTACTGCTGGCATTTAGGTAAACCCAGAGTGGGTAGCCTACCCTCTACCTGCAGAAGCCAGCCTGCCCTTCAGCAAAATCTGTGCCTGACTACAGCAGTGAGTGTCCCCTGAACAGCAGCCTTCCTAAGTGCAGTGGTGGCTCCAGCTTCAGACTCACAGCTCACAGAAGAGGGATTTCTGAGTCACAGGGGGCCTCTGAAATCCTAAATCCGCTGCGGCTGTTAAGAGAAAAATTGATTGCTAGTGACGGTAATTCCCCTATCTGAATTCTCTTCGGTTTTCCTCTACCACGCACAGAAGAAACTGTTGCCAATTTGCATTAGGATAAGTCAGATTGTCATGGCTAAGTAGCAAAGTGGTTGTCACTCAGCACTGATGGCTGATTTCTCAGGAGATGAAGCTTAAACTGTTACCTTCCCATCTAACCCAAGTTTAGATTTAATCAGAATTGCAGACGTGTCCACAAACATCAGAAAGAATAATTAGAAGATTTTTCCCATTTTCTTGTACCATAGGCTGCTTTCTTTCCCCTTTAAGATTTCCAAAACTGTAAGGAGTGTTTAGGTCTGCTGAGCCGGCTTGGTAACGACTGTAATATTAATCTGTTTGGTTTCCTCAGGAATTTAGCAGCAGGTTTATATTTTCCCTTCTGATGCTTTTTTGCATCAAATCAACTTCTTGTTGTGCCGCGACAGGAGTTTTTGCAATGGGATTTGTTATTCAAGTGATACAGGATTGTACTGGGGAACTTCATTACCTTTGCTAGAAACAGAGATTAATGATGATGGGTAGTTTGTTTTTATGCAGTATTAGAAGCACCTCTGAAATTTCAGCAGCCAGTCTGGTTGCTCTCTTGGAAAGGTCTGTTTTACCCAATCATTTGGCTGGGACCCAAACAGCACAATTTTACATGATTCATGGAAAGTGATCTCTGAAAAAATCCTCTGTGAGCTGCTGTCGTAATCATTGTGCTTTTTCTTGCCTTCCAGTATCCTGCTCACTCTGTCAATAGCTCTTCATGACGGTACATTGACTGGCTCTGAATCTTATTTGTACCATGGTCAGGGCAGACACCAATTAACACTTGGCAGGCTCAGAAATCGTATCCTCCCCGTCTGACATTCAAAAGAACTGTTCTCAGTGTTGGGTTTTTTCCTCTTCTGACTTTTGAAGTCAGAAGGAGATCAAACACCCAGATTGGACAGCCGCCTAATACAACCTCTTTGTAGATTCTTTCCAACACTATTAAAAGAACAAAGACCTGAACACTAATGAATATGAATACCTTTATGTGACACTTTATTACAGCCACTTGCTGAAGCTGGTAAGATAAATTTAAAAAAGCAGAAAGATGAAAGATAACTTGGTAGGTTGGAGGATTACATGATTATTTTAATTTAAAGATGAATGAGTTCTTTGTTTAAGACTTCATTTATTTGTTTGGAGAAGTTTCTGATATGATGGTACAGGTAACTCTAAGAAAGGACTTAGAAGAAGGCGGGCAGCAGACTGAGACTATTTTCCATCGTGTTGAAAGACTGCTTTCATTCCAATTAGAGTAGGTTAATGTGTATGCTGCAGCTGTGAGCAGCATTTCCAAATGCTTTGGTGAGTGTGTGGCTCAGACTCTTCACACTCTGGGCACTGTGTTTTGTTTAGGTTTCTTTTTCACATACTGACTTCTGAAGTAGTCACTGGATTTAACACCAAAAAAAGATTACACTGTGAAACTGCACAAAATATAGCTTCAGTGTAACGTAATGCAGTGCATGGAGTTCAAAGTCCCAGCATCTTTCCCTTGCCTTTTCTCCACCTTCATTTTTTGTTTGCTTTTTTCCCCCTGGTATTTCAAAGTGGTGGGAATAAGCACACTCAGGGATAAATTCTGTTCTCTTTTCAGTATCTGGGGAATTCAGTCTTATCATTCCCAGCATATATAATTAACCATGTCAAGCTCTTAGGGATCAATACTAGAGCAGATCATACTATTACTGAAAAGCTGAACCACATATCAGCATACAGCTTCTCCAAAGGGCAAGAAGAACAGAACCAGAAATGAGCAGATAAAGCTTTTAAGGCAACACTTACCAGTCCCTCAGATCCAGTAGTACATGACAAACATTAGTCTAGTCTCTGGTCAAAGACTCTAGGAAAAAAAATAAATAAAAGGCAAGATCCAAAAGGAAGTTGGTGTGTTAAAATACAATCAGCCTCATGGCCTGAGGTCAAATCAAAGTACATCTTGCTTGTTCAGTTGGGACCAAGTAAGGAACTGAGGTCTCTGGGAAAAGCAGATCAGCTTCTCTGCAGTCATACACCTCTGCCCAACAGCCCCAACCAGCATGGGTGCGAGCTGCACTGTGACATACCTCCCCACTCTCAGTTTTATAGCCAACATCAAGCTGAACCAAACTACAGGTTCTGAAACAACCCAGGTGAATGTTTTGGCTTTTCCAATGCATGGCCCAGGAAAGCAGGAGAAGAACCAGCAAGGGTGCTGTTGCAGTGAGGTTTTCACACATAGCCAAGGAGTGAATAGGCAGACTCTTATTCCTTCTGTGACAAAAAAAAATTAAAAAAAAATAAAAAATGAATGGACATAAAAACAAACAGCACCCTGCCCTAGTTCCATGCTTTTCTGCCTTCTGCTTTTCCTCAATGGGGAGAAATAGGATAAGGTGGTGAGATAAGCAGTCTGACCCACCAGCCTCAAGCTCAGTGGAAATCAAAGAGTTGCAGCTCGCCGGCAGCAACAGAAGCACCCATTTCAATTCCACTCTTTTCTATGTGTGCATTTTATAAACCTAACCTGAGAAGACAGAAAGGATCCCATTCTGTGATGCTCCAACAGTAATGACAGAATTATTAGCAATTAACCCCTTAGCTCATTTAACTTGTCATTTGAAAGGTGCTGGCATCATATTGCACATGATTAAATATAGTTAGAGACACTGAGTCACATCAAATTAGCTCATTGGGATAGGTTATAGACCAAAACACAAATGAGATGTAAGATTGGTTAATATGCCATAAGCTGCCAGATGAACTTTTGCATTGAACTGTATGATTTGTGGGGCCTTTAACAGGGAGATAATTGCTTCTTTAATTATAATTGAGGTGTTTCACAGAGTAGTGTAATTGCAGAACAGGGTGTAGCGCAGTTTGGTGACCTGGTTGGGTTTAAAGCTGGATGTGATATTTACCCATGTTCATGGCTTTGGGAACTAGAACAAGGGGGAAAGCATTGCTGAGCCAAGAGGCAGAAGAGGGTGTTTTCCTGAGTCAAGATGACTGTGACACAAACTTTATCCAGCTGCTCTTGTACCAGAAAAGCTGGTTGAAGCTGGGGACTTCTCCAAATAGGCAGCATCTGTTGGTTGCTCTCTCTAATTGATTATTAGGTGACTGCTGTTTGCTTTGTTTCATGAGAGCCACTTATGTTCTGCAGAAGTTATCCCTTAACTGGGAGTTCATATGTACACATTTCCATGCAGGTTTGTGTCACTGAGACAGTGTTTTGTATTCACAGCAGGAAAGTGAGCACTAAGAGAGACAAGTAGAGGAGTTTGTGGCCACAAATGCTAATTAACTGAAAATGACACCATCCTTTGCAGTGCCTTGTGACATACAGCAGAACCACTTTCAGGTGTTGGTGGAAGGAAGAGTGGGGAGGAGGAGGCAGGTTTTCATGCAGAAGGAGTACAGCCCAAAATTAATGAGGACTGCTCATCTGTTTTGCCATGGAAAACCATTGGGTAAGGTCTGGAAATGCAGGCCTGTTCTTCAAAATCACAAGATAAAGCTCCCTGTAGTAATCCCTGTCCCCCTACATTTCTGTTGCTTTTTACATATTTTTTATCCCTCAATCTACTGGTGTTTGGTCAGGACACACTTTTGTGAAGCAAAAAACCCAAGTTGCTGGAAGGACAAGTTTGGGTTTTGTGCTTCCCTGGAAATACACTTACTACTAGCTTATTAGCTGGCCTTATTTTTACATTTCCCACCAGTTCATTTCCAAGGTGCAGAAATGCACGCCAAGGTGCACAAGTCTTCTTGTAGGACTGAGTTTTTTGAGACCTGAATTTTCTATGGGATCTACCTTTATACTTTTCCTTTCTAATACAGTTCCACTGATGCCAATGTAGATGAAGGCAGAGCATGCTCTGAAGTGAATCAAGTTGCCTGATTGAATTCAGGCAAAGATACTCTGTAGGACTGCAGAACAATCAGAATTCTAGTTCTTTCAGGAAATACTAGAATGGCAGATGATCTACAAGAGAATTGACATGAACCCTGCTAGCTTTTCCTGTTCTCTACAGCTTGCTTTTTATAGCAATGATAGCTCTGGTGTGCTGGATTAGCTTACACAACCTCCCCATCCTCTTCAGGCTGTACTCAAAAAGAGTAGTGTTTTATTCATTTACTTATTTATTTTAGTTTTGGAAGGCATGCAGTGTGGGACACAGCTTTTAGCTGCATTTTTTGATGAGGTAGATGAGCGTACTTCCCAATTCTCTCCTTAGAGATAGCTCCTCACCCTGGAGATACTATTCTGTGTGCCTACAAGATTAGTCCATCAGATCCTACTTTGATGCAGAGTGAGTCTTGCTCACTATAGATAACAGGCCTCATACTACTTAAAGTGTGCGAGTTACTTCTGTCAGGACTTTGCAGAGCTCCTGGTTCTTAACAGCACCCTCAGCCACCTGGTGATTGTGTCTGCCTTGGTCAGCTCCTCTGACAGTAGCTTCTTCAAAAGCAGTGCTCACCTTGATCATAAAGAATTATGATGCTTCCATTTTTTCATGGAGATACTTCCAAAATACAGTCTGCTGTCACTCAAGAGTTGTTTGATCAGTTTTTGTTGAGTTTTGCTGAGGAATTTACGTGTTCTTCTAGACCTGTGGCTTTTCTTTTACTAAAACATGTAACCTGGACAAAATCCATACCAGATTTGCAGCATGCAGCCTTTTGAAACTGATAGCAGGAGTTGTCTGTATGACAACTGGCATTATACAGTTTTGAGGTAGAGTGGAAAAGGGGCTATTCTTGGGGACGTCAGTCAACTTCACAAATCCTGTTCTCTTATTGAATTTAATGATCCTGCAAAGCATATAGCTCTGTGCTGTAAATAATAAAGTCCATCCATCTATCCATCCAACCAAAGAACCATAGACGTCACTTTGGTAACTCATTTAATGCTGCTTCCAAGCAGCCCACCCTGCAATTGTCTCAGGGACTGGGAAGTTCACGTGCTCACATGGTACCAAAAGTGCCAGGCAATATGTGAGCTATGGAACCTCCAGTTCAAGCCTTTCTTTCAGGTGGGAAATGAAGTCCAGCAACTTCTGATGGCCACACAGCAGGTGACTGCGGTTTTCATTAATGATCTATGTTTCTATTTGAGGCTCTATGGAGTAAACTTCTCTATCTGCTGCTACCAGTCTACCTTGGTCTTTGAAGTTTATTCTGTGAGGCTTCACTTCCCAGTTGTGCATAAAGCAAAGCTGTAATGGGTCCAGAGACATCCAGCAGCTGTACCTTTACCATGTGTAGATTTTAGTACTCAAGCAGAAAGCTGGATATATGTGTAATTCAGGAAGGCTTTCCACAGCAGGAACAGCAATTCCCCTTATTGTCTGCAGAAGCACAATAGCAAAAACTGAACAAAACATCGTGGTGTTCTGCATTTGCTGTCTCATTCTCAGTATGTGTTTTGCAGTCTCTCATAGCTGTGATTTCAGTGTCTTTGGAGATCACCTTTTTTTTTCTTTTTTTCTTCTTTAATCTTGAATCTCTTTCCATTAAATAGTACATAGAGGACAGCATCCTCTTCAGCAGGCAGTTGCTGGGATGAAAGTATGCATTTGAAACCAAACCCCCAAATCAAATAAGTCTTCAAATAGGCACTCAAGTCTCAAGGTACCTGAAATAGCTGCTGGTTCAATAGCCTGTATGAAAACTGTTAAAGTTTTCTCGGTCTCACTTGGACATCTTGTACTGTGTCCAAATCAGTAGCTGGTTTCACAAATGCTTTATTCTTACTGGAATGTGTATGTGTGCCTTTGCTATCAATATGGCATGGGATGCGTGTCTGTTGTTACAATTCAGGTGAAGCAGGGGAGCTGTGATTTCCCTGTAGTATTGGAGTTTGTGAGAGCTCAGCAGGAACTGCTGCAAGGCAAGCAATGCCGCTGTGACCTGTTGGCACAGCTGTGGAGAATGCCAACTGCAATGCCGATGTGGATGGGGGACCAGATGGAAAGCAATCCTGCTGCATCAACCAGGCATGGGGAAGGCAGGGATGCAATGTTCTTGCTTCCCAGAATTACAAATTGTCTTTTATCAAGGCAAGTCTCTTGCTGCTCCCAGCTGTTTGCATCTCATTTCTTCTGGAGAATTGTACTGGGGGGCTTTGCCTGTGTCTGGAGGGTAGAAGGCTGCTATTTTCAGCAGGTGCTCATCACTCTGAAGATAACTCTAGGGGCAGGTTGGTGCAGAGGAGGCAATGAGCAACCAGAATCTAGAATTCATACCCTTCTGACTGTGCTCTGGAAATTATGAGGTATAAGGAACAACTGGTATCATCAGGAGGGCAGGATCTAGATGAGCTAATATTCCTTTTCTATCCTTGGGTTTCTTTTGGAACAGATGTGCTTCTGCTCTACCAGTTTCTAAAACAGTCACGCATAAGCGGTGTGCCAAGAGACTTAAGTGCCTTGTAATGCTAGTAACTTAGTATGGCTAAATTTGTGTCAGCAATTAGCTTCTGTAATAGGTTTTCCTGCATCTGTAATCGCTTGTGTGATTTATGTTCCCTGTGTTCATTTAGTCTGCACAGAAGCCTGTCCCAGCTTTGCAAGTCAGTCTCCATGTGTGCTTCCTTATTTCATGCTGCTGCTGGAAACATCCTGTGGCAGCACAGGTTTGACTGCAGCTCCCAGGTATAGCTGAGGTGGTGACTGCAGATTTTCTGTTCTTGCTGATGGTCTTGGTTCTCGTTTTAGGTGGCATGTGGCAGCTTCCTTCTGTTAATTAGAACAAATGTGCCAATTATGTTAATGTATCTCCCCATACTAATCAGAGAATGATTAGAGATAACACATCTGTCCCTCACTGGGGAGTGGGATAACAAAAAGAAGCTACAAGGTATGTTGCTGTAAATTCCAGCCGCCTCGGACCTTGCTATTCCTCAGCCAGTTGCAGGGATGACTCAGTCACTTGCAGGCTTGCTTCCCAGCCCATTAGCAGCACTGGACATGCAGATCCAGCACAGCTGGCAGGAGCCCTGTGTCTGACTGCTCTGCAAGGAGAGTGCTAAGGAGCTCTGACCAAAAGGTAACTGGCTTCAGGTGTGCTCCAGCTTCTCAACATCTGCAGTTTCTGTGAGTCAGGATTTCGTTCACTGCTCTCACATCACAACTGAGGGGGCTTCTTTTGCTAGTCAGTTTGCAAACATATAACAAAAATACTTTTTTGAGTAGAAAACTAAAAAAATGAAGTGGGGGTTTTGTGTCTGCTTTGTTCCAGGGGTTTGTATATGAGAAAAAAACATTTGCACATTGTTGTAATTCTCCTTAGCTCCTCCTCTCCCAGAGGGTACATTTACCTCATCCTTTGTGTCATAATAGTTGCCAATTAAATGATTTCTGCTATGATAGGGAAAAACTGATCCCATGCTTTTTCTACATATATATGCACAGCCATCAGTACATTTATCAAACATGCCTGATTTAATTAAATGCATAGAGCTAGGTACCTGTTCAAGAATCATTATTAGAGCCAGTAAATATACGTCCTCAATATTTAGGCAAAAGCAAACATCTACTCTGAAACATTTTCAGAGAAATGAAAAATGGAGTAATGAGGTGTGATTTGGTATGACCTTGAAGGCAGGCTTTTGTGCACTTTGGAATGTCCATGGATATCCTGCTGCCTCTCTGACATATAAGTGTCCAGTGTCATCTGCCAGTCACTATTATTCAGGCAGCAGAATTAAATTCAGGATAAGTTTCTGCATTGACTGGATTAACAGCCTACTTCAGCAAGGGGGCTGTGCCTTGGGGAATGACATGGCATCAAAAGAGATTGTTGCTTTTAACTTCTGTAATAACAGTTTGCATACTTGTCATTCATAAATCGTGCTGTCTCATTACACTTTCTTCTCTTCTCTTCTATTTTTGACACCCGATCTCTTCCTACTTATGTGACAGAACAACCCTGCTCCCATCTATTCCAATTACCTCAAAAAAATAATCTGAAGTTTGGAGGTGCTGAGCACTGCAGTAATCTGCATCAGCAAAAATGAGGCCGATAATTGAAAATAAGCACCAATGACAGTGTCACTTTTATGTTGTAGTGTATTTAATTAGTTAATATTTCCACAAGGACTGAGGGAGAAAACACAACCACTGGAGTTGTGTTGTGCTACTGATGGCTAAAATATGTGTGAAAGGAGACTCCCACTGCTTGTCAAATCATCCATCAGTTCCTCCCTTCAGATTTAACATTAGAGTTTGCAACATTAACAGACGTCATAAAAACCTGGATACCAGAAGACCAAATTAAATATATTAAAGAGATATCTTGTAAAAGAGATGGGATTTAGACATGCACACTTAGTACTGATACTGGAGGAATAAGATATCCTGTTGTTCTGCAAAGTTTTATTGGTAGCAAATTCTGTGATACATTAAGTGAAAAGGATCTTTTTTCCTAAGAGATTTGGTGTAGAGTCAGAGGCAATATACTGGATTAGGATTATACCAAGTTGCCTTTTTTTCTTTTTTAATATTTGTATTGGCAACTTCTGATTTCATATGATCTTTGGTGTTTTTGCAGGGATGATAAGAAATTTAATGCTTACATCTTTAATTTTATCTAATCTTTTGATACCCAGATTGAATATTCATGTTTGTTTTCAGTGGAGAGAGAAAATGTTGCAGAGCACTGAAAAAAGGCAGCCATGTGCTTAGGCATGGAGCCTTCAGGGTGCCAAAGGCTGCTAGAGTATGTGCTCAGATGGGCATACCATCCGAGAAACATCTTAAACTGAGCCTTAGATCATGTAGACTGTAGTCCTGCCCTTACTGATGTCCTGGTGTCTTCGATGGGCAGAACAAACAGGAAAATTACAGGCAGATTTGAAGGCAATACAAGCACAGTTCTGGTAGTGCATGCAGCATCTGTTAGACCCCTGGCATAAGTCTGTACTTCATCCCAGAAATAAACAGTGACATTAAAACCCAAGAAAGATGTTTTGTTTGTGTGAGAGGCAGCTGTTAAGTGGCAGCCTACCAGTGGTAGAGATAAGCTCCTGGCTTGTTTTCATTCTAGAATGCACGCAGACTTGACCTGCAGGTGAGGACAGAGCTAAATATGTCCATTTACTGAATAGGAATCTGTCTGTCTTGATTATACCTGATACCTATTAGGATTCAAGAAAGGAGGAAGAAAAATTGTAGTTATCCTGTCAAGGAAAATCAGGCTATTGACAGAGAGCTTGTATCTTTCATGGTGAAACATGATTGTGATAGTGACAGAAATACAGCCTCCAAAGTTTTATGTCTTTTTCTTCCTTCCCTGTTCCTCACAGGCATGCATATCCATTTCCACAGTCCTTTTCACACCACCAACTTTAATCTACACAGTATTGACAGTTGACTGCCACATACTTCAGTGGCCTGCTGTGGGAAAGGGTGTTCAACTCAAGCCTTCCTTGGAGCAGTGGCTTTACATTCACTAAGGTGTACATCTTTGGAAGCAGTTCACATCTGATATACATCCACCCAAACTGGGGTAGGAGAGCTGGAGCTGCTTAAGGCAAGGCTAAAGTTGGGGATTGGGTGGTGGGCACCTATAATCCAAGCTCACATCTGCCAGCACTGGTCTTGCAGTGTTGGACTGGCTTTGTCCAGGAATGAATAAAACTATCTGTGTTGAACACCAGGAGAGGTTACTGGTATTCTTGCCATGGTTTGGGGTGGTGTGTACAGCTGTCTCAAAAGCTCTGTTGCTTTTGGGGTATGTCAAGGCTCAGGTAATTCCTTAAATGTCTTTAGAAAAGTGGAGTTTGTGAGAGCAGGTTTTGGCAGCTAGCACCTCCCAAGTCTGGCGGGTTGATTGTATTTATGTTTTTCTGCCTTTAATTAAATCCTGGGCACAGGCTGTAGTGATCCAATGACATGAAGGCACAGCTTTGATCCATCCAGGGCCCCAGTCCTGTTCTGTCCTTCAGAGCACACAGTTCAAACAAAAATGAGCTACTAGATTTGCAGCCAAATTATATTAGAGGGGCTCACAGCAGTCAGCTGGGATATAACAGGATGGGGGTTTTTAGGAAGGCAATACAGAGAACATTGTCTAGATTAAATGTCATGTATATTTTTTTGTTTAGCCAAGGAAATCATGTTTAAATAAAATAAAGTATAGCTTATAAAAAAGTTAAAAAAAGCACTGATGTCCTTGAGATTTCTTATTTCCCTGGTAACTGTCTCTATTTTGCTTCATTTTGATTGCAGCAATACAATAACATGTATGTACATGTGAGTGCATATGTACTTAAAAACATTGGCATTTGTAACTTTTTATTGCGACTTACTCCAGTATAGGGCCTCATTGTGTTAGACCCAGGACAGGTACATACAAGGTTATAAGGCATTATTAACCGCCTAATTCGGCAAGACAGAGAAAAGAATGAGTGAGCTCTTTGTTGATTTAGGGTTTCTGATGTTGTAAGAGAATTTTCTCTTTGTAGATATGGTCCTAAGGTATCACCCTTTTCTTATGGTTGTCTCAGACTCTGAAAGCACAGAACAGCTATTTTATCTGTACAGTAGCTGGCAGCCTTTGAAAATGCATTGGTATTTTCAAGGAAAGGCAAGGCAAGACAGCTGTTGTGTGGATGGGTAGAATGGAAGGGGGCCTGTAAAGGAAAGGATAGGAATGAAGAGTGTTCTGTGTTTCTGCCCTGGTGTTTTATTTCAGTTGGCAGTGTGCAGGTGAGTGAGTCCTTTCGTCATGTGCCTTAGGTCGTAGGATTTTCAGGGATGAGCAATGTAATCACAGATACTGTGTCTCTCCATTGTGGTGTGACTTGGTGCTGACTCACTGCCTCCCCTCTGGCCCTTTGAAACCCCAAGGTGGAGTGGCTGAAGAATGAAGAGGTGATTGATCCTGTGGAAGACCGAAATTTTTACATCACCATTGATCACAACCTGATCATCAAACAAGCCCGGCTTTCTGACACAGCCAATTACACTTGTGTTGCAAAAAACATCGTGGCCAAAAGGAAAAGCACCACAGCGACTGTGATTGTCTATGGTAAGTGATGCTTTGTCCTGCTGTGCATGGATGGACGCACACTCAAAGCAAGAGACAGGGCAGGAGGGGAATGCAAAATGCCTGTATGCAACTCTAGCTGCTGCCAGTCTGGGCTGCCTGTGCTGTCGACTTGCAGCCGTATGCAGGGACTGCAGTCAGGGTTCTTTACTGAAAATATCAGAAGCACAGGTCTGATGGCTTGGCTTATTGGTGACAGGCCATGGTGTTAAAGGAGTAACAGGCACCTACACATAGAGCAGGCTGCCTCATTGAAGAGAAGGCAGTTGTTCCCCTTGCCATAACATATGTTGGCTGAATAGTCCAAGAAGCCACCTGGGTACATGCTCCAGCAGCACTGTCCAAGGCATTGCTTCACACAGTTCACGTTCTTGGTGATGCTTTTCAGAAATAAGAGTGAAACTCATGTGAAGTTTGTGCTTCCAGATACTGGTAAGAGTGTCAGAGCTCATCAGAATCCACCATCATTTTATATGTATTCAAATAAGCTTACTTTTTGTGTCTACTGCCAAAACATGCCCTGACTTCATGGGTAAAGTAGCAAAACAGTCTGGGACTGCAGTTCCCAAGCATAAAACCTAGCTAAAAAATAAACATCAGGGGAATACGAAGGATGGGATAGTATCATTCTGTGTGTGCATCCACAGTCCTGATATAACTGAGGCTGGCCATGCTTTGGCTGGGGAGAGGCCAGATGAGATGCCCTTCTAGGGTCTCTTCCAGCCTGTGTTGCACTGCAGCTCTGCCCCATCAGGTTGAGCCTTTGCCCCTGCAGAGTTACTGCCCCAAATGCATCCCAGGTGGGAGTATCCACCAGAACAAAACCTGCTCTGATGATGTGCCAGCTGACTGAACTGGTGTTCCTTACAATCAGCTTAATTATAGGATAGACAAGTAGGAAAAAATCCCTATGATTATCCCTAATATTCATTTCATATTCAGGGTAGCAGTTAGATTTAATTGTGAGCAGTTGCGTCCCTGAAGTTACAATGAGGGCCTTTTAGTTCAGTTTTTATAGAAAACTGACTGAATTGAGTTGATTAGCAGTGGTTGTGATATTGAAGAATGGACCATGCAAGAGCTCCATGTTTTGTAACTGTGATGAATGCAGAAACATAAAGATGTAGGCAACTCCTCCTCATACATATACAGAATTTTTTTCAACAGTGCATTCAAGAGACATGTGTAGGGGAGCAGGCATTTTTATGGGTTTTGATACCAGAGCTGCTTCAGGGTTGTATCATATCACAAACATTTGGTTTTAAGGAATCTGAGCAGTTAGTATGTTACCCATACCCTGGCAATGACATTATGTAGAGCAGTATAGCTCCTACTTCATTCATCCATCTATCCCAGAAACTGAGGTGGGTAAAAATGAGAGTCAGCATAAATATCTTCCCAAAGTCCCATTAAAAAATTAAAAAAAAATGCATCTAGTGTTAGTTCACTCTGGACAGCTGAAGTATTTTAGGGAAGTGCAGAGACATTCATATGCACCAGCTATATCTGCAGAGAGATGACTGAAGTTGTCCTGACATTCTGAAATCATCTTTTTGAAAGAAAGGAAAAGAAAATTATCACTATCTAATCAAAGCATGGGTATCTCTCAGCATACATACGTGATGGGTGCATCTGAGCATGAGTAGAGTGCAGATCATCTCCCTTTGGAAAATGGTGCAGCTTTCAGAGCACAGGCTTCTGGCTGTCAGAGCTGTGTGCACTCTGTGAACCTGCAGGGATTTTGATCATACACACTACACCAGGTGCTTAAGGCTGGGTCAGGTCAGTTTTCAGGATAAGGTTGGTCACATGCCAGCCCTAATGGTCATCAAATAGTGGGTTTCATTTGGCATCAGCATTTCTTCAACTTCTACGGTGACTTCTGGCACACATTCAGTATGCTGGAGACATGGCTTTATGTCTGTTCAGTGTTGCTTCTCATGGTATTCCCGACCATCAGTTGTGGCCACTGTTGGAGGCAGCATGAAAAAGCCAGAGGTGCCTTTGGGCTGACCAAGCTTGCCTGTTTATGGGATCATACCCTTTCTCTCTTGCTTTTCAGTGAATGGAGGCTGGTCTACATGGACTGAGTGGTCAGTGTGTAACAGCCGATGCGGGAGAGGCTTCCAGAAGCGCACAAGGACCTGCACCAACCCTGCCCCACTCAATGGTGGTGCCTTCTGTGAGGGCCAGAGCGTTCAGAAGATAGCTTGCACCACTCTGTGTCCAGGTTCAGTATGAACAGCACACAGAAATTGTTTGTCTGTCATGAGACATTTCAGGAGAACACTATTAGTTACAAAAACCTACCTCTTGTTATTAATAAATCAAACATTTTAGGGAATGAATATGAAATTGTATTACATAAGTAGATAAAATAATGAGTACATCATATCAAGCAGCATGGGTTTCAGCCCTACTTTTGCATGCTGCTTGCACCTGTGTCTCAGCCCTCATAATTCAGGGGATTTGGGGAACATTCTGAGCTTCAATTTGTAGGAGATAATGGTTGAAAGCTCTGGAAAAGGATTGGAATTGGAATATAGAAAGCAACTGTGTTGTAAATATATTTGCAGTTATCTGTTCAGTCCAGCTGTCTCAGCAACTGAAGCGTCTGGGCTGTAGATGTTAAATTTGAGGTACATGTTCACCTGACTTCAAATACAAAGACATTTATTCTGGAAAGAGATGTGTTTCCATACTTTTAAAAGGTATTTAAATGTAAACTTCTGAAAAATACAAAATTGCTTCAGGACACACAAGGTAGTTGGCACTTTTCTGTGACAAAGTTTTGTCCTATTGTCCAGTGTTTTCCTGCTTCTACAGACCAGTTCAAATCCATGTTAGTAAGGTCATCTTCAGCTTGTTAAGTCTGGCCATCCAGCTCTGTCACTGGAATAATTCCATATTTTGTTTTTTAGCTGTTCAGTTTAGTGCTTTTGAAAATCAATTGCAGGATTTTGAAAAGCGCTAAATACATTCCTGATTCTGCTCATGTGAAATAGATTGACGCTTCTAGATATTTCTTTTAATAGGGAATATTTATCATTAAATATCTTCATACTAAAGAAGAATTTCTGGATAAGTTTAACCTCTGCGTTAAAACATGCCAAAAAAAAAAAAAATCAGAAATTCCTGACTTGTTGCTTGTACACTCTGAACACAGATAAACTAGTTAGAAGTTTATGTAAGAAGGAAAAAGACCAGAAATGGGGTCAGGGCAGAAAGAAAGGAGAGGTGGGGGTCAATGTGCGTTTACAGGGCAGAAGCAGAACTTAGAGAAGAGCAGGCTGATGATCCTTATGCCTCGTCAGGGACAGCTAGGAGTTGCAGGCTGGTTTACACCAACATGTGCATCACTCAGTCCTGCTTTTGCGTAGCCCCTAACAAGTTGTTCTTTCCTTGTCTCAGTGGATGGCAAGTGGACATCCTGGAGCAAGTGGTCCACCTGTGGCACAGAGTGTACCCACTGGCGCCGGAGAGAATGCACGGCCCCAGCGCCAAAGAATGGGGGGAAGGACTGTGAGGGACTGGTGCTACAGTCCAAAAACTGTACCGATGGGCTCTGCATGCAGGGTAAGTGCCACTATGATGTCTCTGGGATCTGGGATGTATGTGGCCACAGCAAAACCTGAAACAGCTGCCCATCAGCAATTCAGTGACCTGAAGTCATGGTATCATTTGTAGAAGAAGTTAGTTAATCCAGTTTTCACTAGTCTGGACACCCCCCTCTCCTTGCCTGAAGGTGAATGTAATGCCATCTAATGTATATGAAATTGAACAGTGAAGAATTAGAAAGAGTCACAACAGAGCCTGCTCGCCCCTGCCCTCCCCACAAAACAGCCCTCCTTTCTATACTGGCTCAGCATCTGTCCAGAGAAGCTTGGCAGTGGCTCTTACAGCAATGCAAATGAAAAATAGAGCATTTAGGGCAAAGTCAGCATTTTCTAAAGAGTAAACTTGGCCAAGCAGATCAGCTTGTGGTTTCTTAATATCAGGAATGGTGAGTGCACGTGTTTCTGTGTATAATAGTTATGTGCCTTTTTGAATTTCGAGTGCCCTGTGGTTGAAAGAGAGAGGCTGTATCTATGCAGTGCCAATGCAAACTTCATATATAGTCATTAACATGCAGCAGCCTCATGAAGATCAACTCTAGCACTGAAGTCTATTTTGCCTGTGCCTATTCACGCCATGGTCCTGCCTTTGTGACTAAGAGAGAAGTGAAAAAAAGCAGGTTTTAAGTGTGATTCTGATATATACTGACAAACAATTAGTCTGCTCTGCACCCCATCCCTTCTCAAAAATGAGGTCTTCTCTGGTCTGTCGATGCATCAAAACTCCCTTTCACATGTCATTGGCACAGTAACCTGAGCCAAAATCCTCACATACACATCTCTCCTGTTCCTTCAACCCGTCTCTCTAGAATACTTCTATGTCGAGCCTCAGCTCTCTGTTGTCCAAAGAGTTGTGGCTGTAACTATCCATTGTCTATGTGTTCAGATCATAAAATGCTTTGAGTTCTCTCATAAAAAAAGAGTCAAAAAATGTTATTCTCTGAGGCAGGTTGCTTTAGACTAAAATAGTCACAATGACAGAGAAGTGACGCTACTAGCTGATAAATAGATCTGCTCCTTGAATAAGTGCTATATAGGATGGCTACTGTGCTGGCAGTGATCTCTGAGCTACCCTGTGGAACAGCATGGCAACTTGCTCTGGAGTTTCCCAGATTTACAAATAGCTTCCTCAGTGTGGCTCATATAAACACTTCCATCATGTTAAAAACTGTTGGTCAATGTCAGCAGCCTATGAAGCTGTAATCCCTCAAAACATTCATTGTTATGGAGCATATGGAAAGGTGAAATTCAGAGCTCCTCTCTGTTTTGTTTTTAAAAGACAAAAAAAATAAAAATCCAGCCATGTCTTACTGTATAACGCTGTGACTTTCGCTGTGGAGAAGTTTAACATAACCCTAGCTCCAGCACTGTTAATAACTCATTATGGTAAATTAGGAAGAAAAGATACATTTCCCCATACACAAGAGCTCTTCACTATCAGATTGTATTTAGACAGGTGTACGTCATCTTTGTGTATGTGCATAAACAGAGCCATTTAAGCAGAAATCTTGTGGCAAAATAGATATAATAGTACAGCAGAATAAAAGCCCTGTAGGAATCTCATTTATCTGTTGATGGTATATTGCATTTTATTTGTTAAAGTGGATGCTGAGTATAAAGCAGAGGTCTTCAGCAGGAGAGAGGGTGAAACTGTTGTGAATTATATTCTTCTTCATATATATGTATGTAAAAAATGATAATGAAAAATATGCAGTCACATAATGACCTGCTTAGCTCCAGGGGCCATGATAATCCTTCAGTGTTGGAATTTAATGGCAGTGTTTTAATGGTGCCTTTGTACTCGCAGGGTTTCATATACCTGTAAAACTTACAGTCCTGCTCCCTGATCCATCACTGCTGAGAAGATTGATTTGCCGTACTTGGTGGCAGCATGCCTGATGTGCTCTCTCTCTCGTTCTCTCTCTGTCTCTCTCTTTCCCCCCCCACCCCCCCCCGCCCTTCTTCTTTGTTTCTCCTTCTCAGTTTATGCAAAATCAATCTGAACGCTTACATTTTTGCCCATGTGGATTTAGATTCATAGAAAATCTGCCTGCTGAGCCAGGAAGACACACAGGACTCCTTTTATTCCTAAAACAACATGCCTCTTTCCATATTATTTGAGGCTTTTGGGGACTGGCCAGGAACTGACATTTCTTCTAGCCTGGGAACCTGTGGATCCACAGCAGACTTTTCCAATGCCTTTATGCCTCCATGTGGTATGGAGGAAGCTACAGCCACCGTTTTCTCTAGGGCTATAGCTCTGTGGGAGATGTGTTGGCCAGCTGCTTAGTTGCACCATAGTCAAATCCTGTTCCCAGATGCCCTGTTGCTACCTCTTTACTGTCGGTTTCTAGTAAGAGCTTGAAGGTTGACACTGTGGGTGTAGTTGAGGTCAAAGAATTAGTAGACAGACCCTCTTACAAGGAGTCACTAGCCTGTTGCTTTGACAAAAACTCACTTGTAAATACATATCTCTATATAGGCTGCGCGTAAAAGATATTTTTGAAAATGCTGGATTGAATGAGTCTAATTTACAAGCTCTTTTTCTTCCAGTCTATTATTCACTTCAGTAGCATCAGCTGGATAAATCAATAAGCTCTTTCATCAGACTACCCCTGCTGCAGCAAAGAGCAGAACTCTGCACCACTATTGATTTCTGTGGGGATAAAAACTGTGGAGCTTTCTCCAGCCCTTGTAATTACACTATTTTACACCCAAAGCTGTAGTTTGTGCTTACCACTAACTGTGGCATCTCTCATGCAACTCTGCTGTCACATTTATTCAGACTAATGATCTTGCTAGTATACACATACACTCCCTTATCCAGTAGTTAGTATTTTTCTGTTAACATGAAGGGATGAAAAGTCATTAAACCAGAGAGCCTGCAGAGAGACAGCAGGCTGAATTGGAGAGGAAAAGCAAATGTAGTGAAAATTTAGGGTGGTCATTGCTATTTTAAGTTTCCAAATACACAATACTGCCCAGCAGGTCCCATTATAACAATTTCATAATTCCCATAATAGCATTAATATGATCTTCTGTAACAAAATATACTGTAGGTGTAAGAAGAATTGGCTCGTTACCACCCACGCTAGTTGCATCATTGCCTCCATAGTTGCATTATTTCCCATTTGATGTATGACTACTGGGGTAAATACTTCAGTGCAAGGAACAATACTTTTAAAGGCACACACTACATCTCACAGAGGATTGCTATAAACTGAAGCACTGCAATTAGCCCTTCACTCATCCCATCTAATGACTTTGGTGGGTGTTCTGTGTGGGGAGTAAGAAAGCAAAACACTCCCCTGCTGGCTCAAACTTCAGCACAAGTAGTTCCCTTCACTAGATCACAAATATTTTTTAAGCAACGTGCAAAGGGAAGTGTTTGCCTGGACACAGTCTGGGATGGCTGTTAGACCATTTGTGTGGTACCAAGCAGATGCTACAAGTCCCTGGCAGGCCAAGTTCTCCTTTGCATTATGTGTAAAATGCTACTGCTAGTCGGGAAGAGGTGGACCCTATGAGGAGACTTAACTGTGCTGCATGATTATGTTAAAGGCTTATTACCTATGTTGTGACATGCAGCTGTCATGCTCAGAGCCTGTCACCTATATTCTGTCTCTTGAGGATCTGAAGTGGCAGTGTTCAGATCCGTATTGTTGCTCTCCTGAATGAGTATGTACAGCAAGTCTGTAGGTGTGAGGTTGGTGCCTGCTGGGCTTTTAGTCTTTTCTGAAATCATGCCTGGGATGTGCAGAGTTGGCACTAGCACAGTCAGGAAGACTACCAATGCCCCTTTTTCAGTTCACTCTTGGCTTCAGTCAACTGCTGTGGCTTTTCATAAAAGGCTGGCTAAGTCATGCTTTCAATTTTTTCCTAAACACAGTGCTAACTATCTTGCAGCAACGAGCAAGATAATACTGAAGCGCATTTGTTGCTTAAGGACTATGGATTATACAGTTATATAAATAGTACTGTTTCACTTTATACAATCCCTCAATATGGAATAAAGGTCCATCACTGAATAGGGCCAGAAGGAAATTTCCCCTTGTGAATCATTGCCAAGTGTCATCAGATCCACTGTGGACTTTTCCTTTGTTGCTTGAGCATGAAAACACTGAGATGTGCTATTGCCATTTAAAGAACGGAAGAAAAGATTCAAAACACCTTCATCTGTTGTTACTCTGCACAACTCTTGGATCACTTTAGTTCTCTCCCTGCATGTAACTTAACTACTTGAAAACTCAAATAGCCAGTGCACTACTTGAGAAAAAGATGCCTATACTACAGAGATGTATTATCAGACTAGTAATTCCATTCCTTTTTTAAAAAGGCTGCCTTCTAGTCAAGAGTGAATTGATGTGAAATGGTGACAGGAAATCTGTATTTGCTGAGCACTCTGAAATCCTTGTCTGAAAGGCAGTATGAAGTTCATAAGGTTCCCTCTTGCAATGAAAGTGCCTAAGTGAGTGAAAAAGATGCAGTTTATCCTGCTTGTGGGTGAAATGGCTGTTGCCCTTTTCCAGTCTCATCTCTGTTTACACACAGATCTTGAGCAGAGAGCCAGGTTACCCTGATACTACCATCTCTTCCTTCCCAAAACATATATATTCTGTACATGCCTTGCTTGTTTAATGTAACATGTCAGAACCTCTGATGGAATAAGTATTCATTTCCCTTTTTGGCTTGATTTGAAAGCAGCCATTCAGGGAAAAATTACAGGGCAGAGCAGTTTGATGGGGACCACAGGTCCACCAGAGCAGATTAGTATGCAAAGAGCAGGGGAATGTTTTCCAGACTCCAGAAGGTAAGCAGAACTCTCTCAAGGGAGACTGCAACAGAAACCTATGTGTGCAGGGGAATGAAATAAAACCTTTTATTAAGAGCATGTGGGTCAAGAGAGAACTTCTAATATGTTCCGTCTATCAGCATAATGATATAGCCACCTGCCTGTTTTGCCCTTGCAGGGGGTGCTCATTCGTTTGAAGAAGGCATCTCATTTGTTCCTAGAAGTTTTCTATAATATTATTGTTTGATAAGTAAAGAGATGTGTTACTCTCTTTTCAACGCAACTACTGTGTAATGATGTAGCAGCCAAGGGAGTTTATACACACATCTCAGAGTCATGACTCATCTCTGTTTTATTGTAGCAACATGAGAAACCCCCGGCTGAGAAGCATTCATGCTCAGGTGGGCCCTCTGCAACTGAGAGCTCTTGCCCAGAAACCCAACTGCTCAAAGCAGATAAAAGTGTTGAGAGAAAATAGAAGTGCACAGCCACAGGCAGAACCCAGGGCACTGAAATCACTGTGTCTTAACCCCAGTCAGTTTAGAAACAGCCACCTCCACATTATTTTTATTGAAAGACAAGTGCTGTAAGATCTCTAAGCTGTTTTCAAAAATCTGAACTAATTAAAAAATATTATAGCCATACAGAGAGGAGGAAAAACCCCCAACCTTGTCCATCTGCATCTCTCAGGTTTTCTTTTATTTTTCCTATTCCTCTGCACATTAAAAAAACTCAAAAAGTTACTGAGATAGATGAAAAAAAAAAGTAAATCTTATGGTGAAGTCTAACTGTTACATTAATTTAATTGTAGAAGGAAACCGTCCCATAGAGTGACAATAATGTATGTATATATTTTCCTTATCATATAAAAAGGTGGGTATGTAATCATGATTTTTGCTTTCCTGTCAGGGTGTAAGACAGAGCAAAGTTACTTGAGCATCCCAAGGCTCATCAAGGAGTAAGTGAAAGGAGCAGAAGTAAAACTCAGTGCTCTCTATTTATATATCTGGAGTAATAAAGTTACTGGCAGCATCATTAGATGAAAACCCATGATGGGGAAGGAAGTTTCTGTAGTTTGGGAAACAAACATTGAGCTGATCAGCTGATTCTGGAGTCTCTGTGAATTTTTAGGTGATAAACTAAGGAATGCAAGTTACCTGACGTGTGAGCTTACAGTCCTGCCAAAGATTTTGATACCTGTTTTGTGTGGATAACTCATGCTTTCCATAAGTCTTTTTTTCCAACATTCTTAACAGTTTTAATCCTCTCACCTAGATCCAATTCCAGCTATCTCTTCACTCATCTAGCTGTTTGCCATTTGTCCTCTCTTCAGTGCTGCCCCATGTCCTTACTTCAGTTCTTGTTCCCCTACAATTGCAAAACAAAGTGAACCCCAGGAAGTCTATTTAACATTCAGTCATTGCAAGAGTGGAATTTGCAAATACACAATCTAGCAAATTGCCATGCTAGGCATGTGTTTACTTTTGCTGTCAAACATGCATAACAAATTCAATGTTAAGGTCCTGTGTGCTTCTAAGATACTAAAGACTCGCATAAGATTTAACCAAAAGGTCAAAGTCCTTAACTGCAAAAGATTGCATAATGTCAAACTTGGATATTCTAATCCACATCAAATTTTGGCAACAAGTTATCCTTCTCTTCCATCTTCCCCTGTTCCTGTATAGATGACATAGATGTTTAAACTCAGGCAAGACCTTTCTGACAATGTTAACAAAATGTCAGGATCTAATTTAAAATGAAAACATAATTTCAGTCTTAATTATAGAATATCATAGACACCTTTTCAAGGAGAGAACAAGAGAGTCTCCCCATTTAACTTATCCACTCAGTAAAGATCTGAGATAATAGCCAAGCAAATAAACAGTTACAAAACCTCAAGCTCCCTGTTTATTAGTCCACCCTGAACATGCCAATAATTAGTCCTTCAGAAGGAAAATAGATTGCTGTGTGTTATCTCTGGGATGCCTGATATCATATCTGACCTTCAGCATCATTACTGCAGACATGAAGGTCTTTCCTTAGAATAGAAAATGTAGGAAGGAGCTGAGTACATTCTGTCTGAAAGTTTTTTGCAGTCCAAGGACTTTGTTGTTTCGCTTGGGTTTTTTGAAAATTTTTAACCACCACAAGTCGGGTGTCACATATCACATCTTCTTGTTTTCCTGGGAAATAGCAGGAAGAGAAACAATTACCTGCAATTACAAGTTAAATATTATTGTAAATATTTCTCCTATGGTAAATCTGCATTAGCAACACGTTAAGTGCACATGAGGTCTTGACACTAAACAATCAGAATAGAATATGGAGTTTACTCTTAAAATAGTTCTTGTACCAATACCTCTGCCACCTTATAGAAACCAAAGTACTGAAAACATGTGTGGTCTTTGGACAGTAGAACCTGCACAAAGCAATTTAAAACTCCTGAATGTCAAATTAAATCTGCTAAATTCCTTCTCCTAATATGTGGCTGCTTGTCCATCATAGGTGGAAACCTAGATGGACTTGGTGGAAGCCTATAGCATTGCAATGCATCTGAATTAACATTTTGAAAGCCCTTGAAAGTCTTTTTTGAAAGCTTTGAGCTTTTGCATGCTGTGTTAATCAAAACAATTTAAAAACAATGAAGAAACTCAAGCAAGCTGGTGATAGCTGTAGGATTCCTGAGAGGGGATGGTGAATGAGGTAAGGAAAAAGGAGACATAAGACAGAAACAGGACTAGTAGTGCAAGGTCACATCTGCAGTCACGGCATTGCAAACACTGTAGGGGCATATGACTTTTTTTCTTCTTTGTCTCAAACCCCTCTATAGTGGAATTCAGAATCAATGAATGTCTCTTCTCATGAGTGCAAAAAGATCTGAAAGTGGGCTGACTTTGAATTAAGAATGGGATTTTACAGGAAAAGGAAGATAAGCTGCAATATATACCTTTTTTTTTCCTCATTGAATTCCATTGAATTCAAAAGTCATCAACAACAAAAAGTTATTAGGGTTCTTAACCCAATTTTATTCAAACGTCTCAGGATAGTTTCTGAGACTGATTATAAAAAATTTCAACAAAATCTAAAGATTTTAATTAAAATTCTGAGCTACTGGAGCTAGGCAAAAGAGAAGGATAATTGAATTAATGCTGAAAAAGACGTCGTCTTGGGAGTTAAGAACAGAAGCAATTGAGTACGTGTTGTTTGGGACTGGTATGGAAAAAATTAGCAGCTTGCTGCCTTTGAGTTATCAAATACTGAAATTCATATGATGGGTGTATATCACAGCAAAACAAAGGGTTGTTTTAGTAAACTCTCATGTCACAATGTATACACCACACACCTACTTTAAATCATCTAAATACTGCTTCCTTCAAATTTTAGCTATCTCCATGTGAGAATTAGTCTCTCTTTGCCATAGCTCTGTGGTTCAGAGCCTGTTGCCAACAAGAGCTTATTCCTACTTTAGTGGCACTACACTGGATAAACCCATCAAAGCAGAGAAAGAAAGGCAGCAGTTGAATGCGTGCCTTCTTCCTTTCTCATAGGTGATTTAAAGGACTTTGGAGCCAAAAGGGGGGAAAGTACTGTTACAATATATTATGCTCAACCTGTTGAGTTCTTTGCAACAGGATGTTACCGAGACGTGTCATGTGGCTAGGCTTTCAGAAGGGCCATGGAATTACGTGACCTCAGCTCTTTTTGAAACTGCTACGGAGACGGTAAATAGGGTTTATAGATTAGAAGCAAGTGGTGCCAGATTAAAATATGATTCATTAAAGAAACTAGCAGTTATGGTGTGATTTATGCAATCTTCACCTTATTAGATGAAAGTGCGTGTCTTCAGTTCTCTCTGATCTTGACACACTCTGAAACTAAGTGTCATTAATTGTGACCTCAGCATCTAATAGAATGAAACTATTTCCTTGGAGCATAAATGTAACTATTTTTGTAAATATGACCCAAATTATAAAAGACCTAGTAAATAAGTGCCCAAAAAGGTCATCTTCAGCCACTTCACTGTCTTGCCTAGGTAGCCGTTGCAAAGAAGGAAAATAGCCAGGGAAAATACAGATTGAAAACTGGGAATTTTTCTTTCTCTCTTATGTGGATATTTTATTTTTTGCAAGAAAATGGTAAAATATTTTCATAATTTGATCAATTCACTCTAAAATTGATATCTATTCATACAAATTCAGCATGACTAGAAAGCTAGAAAAATCTGTTAAGGGTCAAAAAGAGGAGCCAGTTATGAAGCTCTGTCAGCATGAAGCCATGACCTAGGATTCTGTACTTCAGGGATAAAAGTTATCTTTAAAATATACCTGTTCTCAGGCTAAGGTACTATATTACCATGGCTTTCTAGGTGAAATCAAACAGGATTTCAGGATGCCCATGATCATGATACTGAGCTCCCAGGCTGAGAACTGTGTGTATAAATGTGCATGAATATGTTGAGGAGTAGACTCTTCCCCAGTGGAAGAAAAAGAACTTATAAAAATTGTTTTGGTGACATTCAGGTGACACCATGTTAAATGTCAATCTGAACGGAGTCAGCGTGATAATCTCTAAACAATTATCTTTCATAGGTCTGAGATTCTCCGTTCCCAAATGCTTTATTTTAACTCAGCTTGGCAGATGGTTTATCCACTCCTCCCAAAGAAAATTGCAGTAGACAAATTTGTGCTGTAGAAAGAGTTGGACTGCTTGTTTGTCAAAGCTAACCCCAAAGGCAGATGAATCCACCCATTCAGGTACTCTGAAGGTCATTCAGTGACAGAGACCTGCCACTGTGTCTCCTGGGGCCTCTGGCAGAAATGTGTTTCCAGCAGGTCAGAACTAGATTTCCAATGTTTGAGGATCATCTGCCTTCACAAGCTGCACCAAACTAATTAAATGAGCTTCACAACCTACTTAGTTAAATGATCACAATTTCCCAAATCAGTGCCAAATGTGACTGATGCTTAAATTGAGTTAAACTAAATTGATAAAAAGCCTACTGAAGTCTTTTCTATATACCAGCATTGTGTTGGTTTATTTCTAGTACAATCTGACATATTCACCTTTTTTCACTTTTCCCAGTGTGTTATATTATTATAAAGGTGATTAAATTATTCTTCTCATGTTTTCTAGAAAGAAAATAGAAAAAAATAAAAAACCTTTGTAATGATACATCTGCATTTGTGCAAAGGATTTCTGCCAGCGTAATTAATTTAGTGTGAAAAAGCTCACCTTTATCACTTACTAGAAGCACTTCAACAGGGACAAAAAATGTATCTTCAAACCAAAATTGGAAGATAAAGTAGAATACATGGAGAAACATCAGCTTAACTAAAGGGTTTTTAATGAATGCATTTGCCATGCAATTATAGCAGTTCAGTTTTTATGTGTTAACCTGAGCCTCCCACTGATTCTCCAGATATGACATAGGGTGAGGTACTTGTAAAAAGAGGGAAACAAATAGCTACTTTTGGTAAGCCTTTGAGAACCTCAAACAGTAGGCACTATGCAAGCTGTGTATGATTATTACTATTTTACTCATTCAACAGTAAGTTACACAACAAAATAGCAAAAGTGCCTTTGAAAATATACATTTCCCAGTGAGCTGTAGGAAGAAGCTTAAATTACTTTTCTCAAAGAAAGTAGCTCACTTGTGAAAGCAGCTCTTCTGAGTATGAGTCAGTAGCCTCAGCAGTCTTCCTAGAGTTAAACCCACCAGCACCTTTCTAAATTCACCTTCATTACAAATGTTGATCATCCTGGCAGAAGTCCCTTAGGTATTTGCCAAGCAGTGCTGTTAATACAAAAAGGAAAAAAAAACCAAAAACCATAACACTAAACCACAAACAAAAAACAACCAAAAACAAAACCAAAAGAAACCCCAACCATAAGAAAAAGATCTCTTTTCACTGCAATTACTCTGTAGAGAGGACGGAAGTCACTCTTCATTATTTCAGTTACTAATCCCAGCAGGTTTATATCATTATCTGATAAGAATGTCCTTTTTCACTGTTTGAAGGCATAGTCAGAGGGATTAATGTGACAGCTAACTTTCTATAGAGAAAGCTGTGATCTTGTGCTGGGATCATGGCAATAAGCCTGCCTCCTGCCCATCATCAGTTCATGGCTGGAAGCCTTCCCCTTACCACTGCCACTGTATGCTCACTTGCTGCTGGAAGAGTGACAAAGGAGTGCTTAAAACTAATTTTGTTCTAAAAGTCCCACCAAAATGGCAGAAGCAGTCTGTAGCTGACATGTTTGAGTGATCTTTGACAGACATGCTTAATTTGCAAGTGAAAATGGAGCTGATATTTGACCAGGAATTTTCTGGGGTTGCCAGCTTGGAAATATAAGGTGAGGTCTCTCCTAGCTTCATCCCGTGGAGCCGGCACACATTCTGTGAGCAAACAGGGTTGTATGACCACCATAGCCTAGCTTTTGTAGTGCCATCACACCAAGGACTTTAAATCCAGCGTGAGGCGCCACCTATCCATCTACAGCCGGGTGGATCAACTGGAACTCGTGCCCTCAGCAAAAAAGTGGCTTGCCTATGATTCATACATGTGGCACCTCACTCAGCAGCATTTCCACCTCTGCCATGCCTTCCTTCTATGTAAACCCCACATATTTCAGCCTGAAAATGTGTCCTTGCAGACACTTGTACAAGCCAGGCTGTTTGCATGGGAGCAGTTGGATGGAGTTGGGTGCTTGGTTCAATTTGCAGCACACACAGGAGAATAAAATCAAGATCACTTTACATGTTGGTTTCTGAGGCTATTAAAAGCAGCAATCAGTATCCTCACCCCTTCCTCCCATTTCAATAGATGCACCTTTGAATACACGCACAAAACATTTCTGTTGAAGAAATCGGTGCCACTCTTTATGTAGCTGCAAGGATGTTTTCCATAGTTATCAGTAGGAAAATCTATGCAAACTTGTAAGACACAACTATGTATTTGTGACAACCAAGATGTATGGAGAGGTTGAAGTGAGGTAAATTTCTTTTAGAATATTTCAGGATCACACTTGTTTACTTTGCTGAAAAAACTTGAATTTGAATTTCTGTTTTCCTGTGAGGAAAGAATGCTTTCAGTAACATCACAGCTAATCCAGGTGGTGCCGTCTTTTTTACCTGCTGAGTGTCAGTTGCTGGATCACTTCAGACGTGGCAGGAACTATACACAACCGTGCAAATGTTGATGCACAACACAAAACTTAGTATCTGAAATGTAATGTAAGGAGAGAGGAATAGCCTTTTCAGCTCTGCACAGGTGAACTGGTGCTCCATAGGTGATGCAGGGGACATGTATTTCTCTATGTCAACTCCCCCAGGAACATACTGGGGCACATGAAGTATAGAGAGACATCCTCATCTTTCCCAGTGTATTTTGGTATGAGGCAAAAAGGCATTCAGAGATGCATCCTGCCTAAATTCCACTTTGTCCTTGACAATTATATATACTTCTGCATGCTTCTTGGTCTCTGTAGAGACATCTTGCTGCAGGAAATGCTGGGCATAAGGCTATAGCTGAAATTTCATCTGGGGAGTAAGTGAGGAGAAAGCAGGGTACTATAAAGTCATGCCCAGAGCTGCTGAGCACTCACTCAGCTCTCAGAAGTTACTCGGATGACTTTTTACAGCCAGTACCTCAAGTACACCAGCAGTAAGTAGAAAGCAGTAATTAACAAAAGATTGTTTCTATGTGTTGAGAGTACATGAACTTGCCTCAAAAAAAACCAAAGAAATGAATAAATGAATGTAAACCCACAATATTTCTAAAAGCAATTTTAAGGTTGGAATCCTTGCTGTGGAATAAGTTTTAAATAGATAATTGAGGCAATATATTCTGTCCCATAATGCCTCAGAAAAAAAATCATAATCAAAAATCAGCTGGTTTTACTCTGGTATTTTAGTTAAAGTAGTATTTATGCAATAGCTAATGACTGGAAACTTTGGAGGCACGTATGTCTATACCTGTGATTGGACTAGACTGTATCTTCATTAGTAAAACATGCAGCCAAGCAGCAAGAGATATGTAGAGCAAAACAGATGCCGAGTGCCCAAGCTCAGTGGTTCTGGGAACTGGGAATTATTACTCCAGTGTGCATGTAATGTGGTCCTGTGCATTAGGCACACACGAGGAGTGCATTTTCCAGGTTTGCTTCACCTGCAGGGAGTCCCCAGCTGTGTGAGCTCCTTGCAAGTGCGATTCAAGGGGAGGGGGTGAAATTCCCTTTGAAAGAACAGAAGGAAGGTGGTGGAGGAGAGGTACCTTCTGTCTTACACTGACTCTAATCCCATCCCCAGACAGTGACTCCCCTGCTTAGATTGGATTTGTCATTTGCCTTTCCAACAGCATGGAACTTGGAGCATTTAATTTGTTTCCCTTACGGATGGGAAGAAACTGGGAGATGCTTAGTGAGTTCACAGGACTCGTATGAGAACTAAGCAGCTCCAGCCTGCTGTGCTGTAAGAGCTGCAGAAAGAAAAGACAAAAGAGAAGTTATCTCTTATTTATTTATTCTGAAATAGAGCTGTAAATTGTGTTATGATTTTGTCGATATATGGTGCTTGCAAAGATTTCAAATAAGTAATGATCTGACCTCAGGGGCCTTATTGATTTTGTAATAATTTCAAAGAGAAGCTGCTCAGTTTACCGTTTGCTGACAAATTCTTTGCTCCCTAAGGAATTCCTATTGAATGTGTATTAAAGACAGGATAAAATAATTCCAAGGAAATGTAGAGAGAGGGCTTTGTGCATAGACTCTGCTCAGTGAATGGGTATTTAACCTCTGACCAGTGACAACAGGTCTCCTTTTGCTCTATTAGATCAACAGCAAGCTATTATAATTAAATATAAAAACTGTTTAGAGCCTCACCGAACATGTCCTGGGAATTAAAGCATATGGAAGGGATAGGGATAAAAAGACTTTCCATATGCTAATGACCCTTGATGTCTGAAATAAATTAGATCCATTAGAGTTTATGCTCAATAAAAGAAAGACTTTAAGCACTCCAAAGTTAGTGACTCGAGACCGATTTTGGCTTAGAAATTCAATCTGCCTGCTTATTAATTCTTAGTAAGGCTCTGGAGGAGACAGGGGATGCAAAATCATAATTCTGTGCAGTATCAGAATTTTAAAGTGCCATCAGTTTCTTTTCCTTCTTTTTTTTTTAATTAAACTATTTTTCATGCTTCACTTTTTTGTTCCTCTCATTTGATTTTGTTCCCATTTTTGTTTAATTTCTTTCTTTTTAAGGTTTCATTTATCCTATTTCAACTGAACAGAGAACCCAGAATGAATATGGATTTTCTTGTAAGTTTACTGTTTGATTTTATGTTCCTGGAAGCTAATTTGATGCTGTTCCTTTACTGTTAGGCCAGCTCTGTGTGACTAGGCAAAGAGGGGCCTATTGGGCAGAGTTGGTGACATGCTCCTTGCTTGACAGCAGTCACAGTGTTTGCTGTCTGCAGGGATGACAGAGAATGACAAGGGCCCTTATGCACAAGGGAAATGGGGAGAAGATGCTGCCTCAGAGAGTGAAACTGGAGAGAATGAACCATTATCTCATTTAAATTTCCTTAGCAAATGGAAGAAATGTTGTGAAAGGGTAACTTTTATTTGAGCTAGAGCTCAGAGATCTGTTTCTGGAACTGCTGGGTTAAAAATGGGATATTTCAGGGTTGGTAAATTGAAGGTCTGATAGCCAGGAGCTTACGGAGATTGATCAGTCCCTTTCTACATCTACCAGCTCTCACCTCTTCAGCTGGAGGGCAACTTGGCTTAAATGGCTAAAAGAAATAAAATAAAAGTGATTTCACATGTTTCAAACTAGCAAAAATGGGGTACTAAAAAGTCTGATTTGTTTTTGCACTTCATTTTTTTCATTAGGCTATTTCTAAAATAGGGGTTCTTCTCTGTATAGAAACACATGAAATTTTGATCACATATTCAGACCTTTTTGGGAAAAAAATGCCTGGTGGATAATGATGCTAGAGATTAGCTTGGAATTGGTGCTGAAGATATGGTATAAGCAGCTAGTAGAAATATCAGAGCCATTTTCTCATAAGACAGCTCTAATAAATCTGGGTTCCTTTTGGTAAATTGCCACATCCTTTCTTGTGCTTGCTTCAGCTTTTATCCGAATCTCTGTGTGTTAATGCCAGTGATGAGAATTCAGTGTTTGATTCTCCTGTTTACTAGTTGTTTTTTTTAAGGGAAATAGATGGGAGTAATGGCTTGACACATTACAGTTAGAAAAACAAGCTGAAAGATATATCCTGATATTCCAGGTGTTCCATTGAAAATGCAAATTTTGGGTTCTTTTATTTTTTAAAAGTAGAAAATAAGGCTTCTGAAGTTTAAAAACTCACAACATGATCTTTGTTATCAGATGAACTTCTAAATAGCAGCATTATGACACTATGTCACTAAGACATACTATCTTATTTCATAGGGCGAATTTGGTTCATAAGACTAAGTCTGTAACATGTGTTAAGCTTAATAGTTCACAGGCTGAGTACTAGGTAGATGAATGAGTAGATAGGGAAAGAGAACACAAGTTAGAGAGAAATCAAAGATTGTTTTCCATCAAAAGGCCGTACACCTGTTATATGGTGTTGGAAATGGATTTTAAACTAGCCTATAAAAAAGGTAGTAAATATCTGCAGGAAACAAGCATAATAAGGATGTGTTTTCTTGGAAATCCCTGTGAGGAGTACATTTCTTCAAGGTGCCTGGCCTCTCTCCCTCTAGCTGCTCCTGACTCAGATGATGTTGCTCTCTACGTTGGGATCGTCATAGCTGTGATCGTGTGCCTGGCTATTTCCGTGGCCGTAGCCCTGTTCGTCTATCGCAAGAACCACCGTGACTTTGAGTCCGATATTATTGACTCCTCGGCGCTAAATGGAGGATTTCAGCCTGTTAACATCAAGGCTGCAAGGCAAGGTTAGTTTTCATTTGATTCCATTTTGACCGTTTCAGAGAGATACTATAAGTGGTATAGTCTCTCGGGCTTCGTGAATGATACTCACTGGATGCTTGGTGACACTTTATAAAAGGGGCAAAGGTCATGGCAATTTGTCTTTGATAGTCAAGTGTTCAAAGCCCATGTTGGCATTTTTCAGACGTGTTCAAGCATATAAAGAAGGGGTATTTAACTTCTGAAGAAAGAATGTGAATGTGAGAGTGAAACACAGAAACATTTATGGAAATACAGGTCCAGCTCAAATTTAAATCAAAGACAGAGCTCTGACAGAAACAATGGAGTGATAAGACAGTGATTTTATCACAATTTCCTCCCCTTTGTTTCACTAATAGCCTTTTTGCCTGTGCCTTGTCTCCACGGGTATAAATAGTAGCTTGAGAAGTACTGTGCTTTCAATGGACAGTGTAGAAGAAGTTGAGGCAGAACATCATTTCAGGAATGCTGTCCTTAGGCCAGTTAGGTAAAATGTCACATACCATTGGGGAAGGGGGTATTAGTTAAAACTGGATATACTGAACGAGGAAAACATCTTGCCCTGAAGCTAAGCATGTCATATTTGAAATCTGAGTGCACCCTGGAAAAAATAATCCCAGTGAGAAGTCTTCCTAGCAGAAAAATTCTGTAATTTTGTATGACAATTGGATTGCATAGCAGCTGGGGTGATATGAGCCCTAGGAGTTTGCTGGAGAGATGCATGGAAATGGAAATGAATGTCAGGGACTTTTGAGTATTTGAACCTTTGGAATGAAAGGCAAAATACAGAATGCAAACCCAGATTATTGCTCAGAACAAAGTCATCACAATAGAGAAGTAATATGGTTCTTCCTTCTTATCTCCTTTGCAGACCTCCTGGCAGTGCCACCAGACCTCACTTCTGCTGCAGCAATGTACAGGGGTCCTGTCTATGCCTTGCATGATGTCTCTGATAAAATCCCAATGACCAATTCTCCAATCCTGGACCCGCTCCCCAACTTAAAGATCAAGGTTTATAACACCTCTGGTGCAGTCACTCCCCAGGATGACCTCTCTGACTTCTCCTCCAAGCTGTCCCCACAGATTACACAGTCTCTGCTGGAGAATGAGACCCTGAACATGAAGAACCAGAGCCTTGCTCGGCAAACTGATCCATCGTGCACCGCATTTGGGACCTTCAACTCCTTAGGAGGACACTTAGTAATTCCCAATTCAGGTAAGTGCTAGTCATGGTGGTGTAAAGGTGTGGTTGTATTGTGGGTTTAAGTGGAGTTAGTGTGCTCTCATATGTGGGAAAAAAGTCCATACCTGGGACTCTGCCTTTTTTTTGAACAAAACAGATAGTTCTTTTTATCCTGTCACTCACATCTACCAAAGGACTCAAATATTTTCTGTCTGAGGTCCTGGCCACCTTTTAAATGCTACAGGCTTGAGAAAGAGTGTCTGGAAAACTGCCTAGTGGAAAGAACCTGGGGTTGCTGGTCGACAGCCAGCTGAATATGAGCCAGCAGTGTGCCCAAGTGGCTAAGACAGCCAGGGGCATCCTGGTCTCTATCAGGAATAGAGTGGCCAGCAAGACTAGGGAACCGATCATTTCTTTGCACCACAAAAACCACACCTCAAATACTGTGTTCTATTTTGGGCCCCTCACCACAAGAGCTCAAGTCTTAGGAGTAGCAGCTGAGTGAGCAGGGTTTTTTAACCTAGAAAAAAGGAGGCTGAGAAAGGATCTTATTGCTCTCTACAACCACCTGAATGGAGACTGTAACAAGGTGGGGGTCAGTCTCTTCTCCCAGGTAACACTTAGGGAGATGATCTAGTGGTGAACATGGTGGTGCTAGGTTAATGGTTGGACTTGATGATCTTAGGGACTTTTTCCAACCTAAATCAGTCTGTGATTCTAAACAGAATATTGCTGGGCTCTTAGCCACTCTCTGAGACATTCAAGGCTTCAAACCTTCACTGTATGAAGTGCAATTCAGCATCACCTTTTCCTTTCATGTGGTCCTAGAAAAGGAACTTCAATACACTAAGCCTCTATTTTGTCATCACACAAAAAAGGGGACAAATTAATGTAAAAACAAAACAGTTGTTCTACTTCCAATTCATTGCAGACTATATGTAATTAATAACAGAATATATTTCTGGAAGGCTCTTTACCTGCACACATATACTCAAGGAAAATAAGGCCCAAGGGAATCTTTTCCTTATTTCTCTCCTTCTTATGTATCCTGTTGACTTCCATTAAAACTAGGAAACAGAGGGACTGAGCATTGAGGGCCTGTGAATAAAATTGCAAAGCACTGTTCAGTCTTTCTTATATGGCACAAAGCCAGGATTCCAGGCCCCTTCACGCCACCTTGGCACCAGAAAGCGGTTTCAGAGCATCCAAGGAGCTCTTGGGCAGCTTTGGGAGAGCTCAGCTCTTGCAGACAGATTTTTAACCAGAGCCATACTGCTGTTTGGCTGCTAAATGAAGTGTTGATGTTTAAAGGAAGTTCAGGGCCTAGGTGTTCTAGTGGGTTTAGTATGATACTGTAGAACAGCATTAAAATCTAAAGTGTGAATGAATCAACTACATAAAATGTTGGATGAGGAGATATGCAGGCTGCACAGCAGTCAGGGATACCCCTGCCTGATTTCTCTGGAACTCTGAATTGGAGTAGGACCGCAACACATTTGAGACCACAGCTCACAACTTGGCTGTTTTACAGCAGGTGCGCTGACCAAGGAGACAGTGCCTACCCTTGTCTCCTACTCCTTTGCTTGATCATTTCTTATTTGTTGATGTTATGGAGAAAGCAAAATGCCTAGGTGGCCCAGGACCTAGGTGTTTTGGTCCTTCCAGGATGCAGTCCCACACTGCCCATGAAGCAGCCAAAAGTGGTTGGAGGCATAGCCTTCTTCTCTGAGCTACTGTGGAACAGGAGGAAAAAATATCTGTTAAGTGAAAGCTGAACTACTTCAATAAATCTGGTGCCGACTGCTGAGCAACGTTGAAAATTCCTGCTATACAGTCTTGGATTTCACATTTTTCTAAGTAGCAGCTGAAGGTAGATATTAACACTCAAGTTTCTTATGCCATGGTGCTGCACATTATCAGCAGAGTCTATTAACCACATTTAATTCGTGTATATTAATATCAATTTGTAAAGAAAAAAAGTTCAATGCTGTAATCCCTTCAAAATGATTAAAGTGATGATTTTGTAAAATAAAACAATCCATCTACTGCTACTATGTATGTCTCTGTGCTGCTTCTAGATGTATGCATATCCTCCTTGGGATTTGATCAAAGCCCTTCATTTGCACTACGCCTGCCCTACCTATGTAACTACGTATAACTATAAACATGCACAGATTAGATTGTAAGAGGCATGTAAACAAACAAGTGCCAGAAGGCATTTGTGGAAAATGTTTTCCTAGCTAATCCCTCCCCTTCAAAACCAGGTATGGGACTGAGCACCTGTGCACAAGTACGTGGGAGATCACCAGTGTAACCAAACCATGTATGCTAAAGAAAAGAGACAGGGTGTCTATAAAGTCTCTCCTGTGTAGACGCTTACATGTAAATAATCTGCCTGTAGATTTATTTTCAGCTATGTAGTAATAACTGCATTCAAATCCTTGTCACTGATTTCCAGCTAATCCACACCTGCAAAGGCAGCTGACTGAGATGTGTCCAGCAGAGTGAAATAGCTTGTTCATGGGCCGTGTTTGTTGTGTAGCGACAAGACATTTCTGAAATGACCGTAGTGTAAAAGCTGTGGCTTTTAATCAAGTATGCAGCAAATCATTACTGAAAAGGGCACTGAATATATTTGCCCACATTTTTCTCAAGGTTGGATACCACGGTTTTGAGCCACTTTAGAGGACGAGGCTCATTCAGAATAACAAGAAGTCCCATTTTGTCTCCATGGAAGTCTAGGAGCTGAGCACAGTAAAAGACATGATGCCAAGCAGCAGGAGCCATCCTTCAGGAAACAACTAGTTCTTGTTGCTTCCTGGGACAGTGCTCCACTGCTTTCTTTTCCTGATTTTAATTAAGTAAGAATTGCCTAGAGAGAAATGTCCCATTACAGCTGTTGGAAATTTTAGTCAGAGTTGTTTGTATTTCCATCATTTTACAAGGTAAGCAACAGCGTAACCATCTGTCTGCTCTTTAAATAAAATAAAAGGGAAGAAAATCCTCTTCTCCACTCCCATGTTTCCATGCCAGTGCAAAAGAGGAGTGAAAACAGCCAGCTGGATGCTAGAGACACCAGGGTTACAGTAAATACTTTTTCTCTTGAAATGCTGAGGTCATTTAGAGTCTGCTGGTGAGGCTGGCTGAAAATCTGGCATTGTTGTCTTCACCTTCTGCCTCTCCTGTTCTCTTCACAGATCCAGTTGCCCCTTTTTTCTCCATTTTATCTTTTGCGTCTCTTCTGTTGTGCAGGAGTAAGCTTGCTGATCCCGGCGGGGGCCGTTCCACAAGGGAGAGTCTATGAAATGTATCTGACAGTTCACAGGAAGGAGAACATGAGGTAAAAGACTGCCTTTATTTCCTTGTGCATTGTTGGAGGGGGAAACGTAGTAACTAAAGACCTGTGGTAATATGCTTATGCAAAGCCTACTGCATTGAAGCTGTTTTCCGACTTGGAGTTAAACACAAGCAAAGCCAAGGATAAACTTTACCACAAAACATGCTCAGACTTTTGCTTTTCTAACCAAGAGCTGCACTCTGCAGCAAGCCCTCAGACTAGAGGGATGCTGAATCACAGAGGAGAGGAAAATGTGCCAGCACGAGTTTGGTGCAGCAGAGAAGGGTGAGGTAACCTCTTGATAAATACCAGTGTTGCAAAGGAGAAGAAAGTGGAGGAGCAAGGTGACAAATCAGTTCAGCAGAGGGGAGAGGTGCCTGAGCACCTGACTTGGAGAATCTCCTCTCCTATTAGATGATAATGAATTTTTCTTTTACCCTTCAAGGGCTTGGCTAGTCCATGCAGTGAAGGGTTGGAGCCAAAGCTTTTGGAGCCCTCCACCTCCTTGCTGCTTAGCCCAAGACACCACACACCGAGTGTCACCCAGAGCCGACGCTGGGATGCCGGCTGTTGTTGTCACCTGTTACCTGCATATGTGGCCAGTTCATAGTCTAGATTGTAATGTCTACTGTGCGACTTGGCAGCCTTGACATAAAAAAAAAAAAAGAGTTTAAAAAAGAGGCCAAGATACCATTTGAAGCCATTTAGAAAACCCCAATAAAAGGTCAGTTCTTAGGCTGCAGGATGGACTCGTGCACAAAGGCTGAATGGCAAATGTGAAACTAAGGCAGTCATTACATGGTACTTTGCCTCTTTCTCCTCCTCATAGCTAGATATGTTTTTGGCTCAGCCTCTTAATAGCTTTTATTATGTGCTAAGCCACAGCTGTTTATACACTGTGTGATATTGAACACTATTCTTTAGCTTGGTAGTCTTTCACTCAAGCTAAAATAATCTGCTTAAATAAAAATTAAGCAATCCTCCCACCCACCCTTTTGCATACATTATTCATTGCCTGCTCTTTGAAAATAGCTAATTGCAGCTACAGAAAAAATGTTTCTGTTCATAGCTGGTATTGATTCTATTCCTATTACTTTTGGCTGTGTTTTAAAGACAAACAGTATTGAAAAAAAGACTTTCCTGAAGAAGGGAAAAAAATTAAACTCAGATGGCATCCCCTGTTATTCAACTTGCCTCTAAATGTCCCTTTTAAAAATACCTAATTCTTAACAACAACAACAAACAAATTAAAAAAATTCATTCCTAGGAAGAGCTATATGTTCAATTATTTTCTTTCCAGCCAGCTATGGAGGGAATCCCTGTTTCCTTATTTATGCAGCTGTCTACAGCTAATGTTATGTGCTAGTCTAATTTATTTTCTTCAAGAATCATAAAGCCTTCTTACATGCTTTGTGATAGCTGTTACTCAGCAAGTCACACAGGGGATAGAAGGATAGGTTAACCTGTATTGGGAAAAGCAAGTTTGGAGAGGTTCTGCCTGCCAAAGTGAGCAAGTATGCCAAAGTACACCTGTAGAGGTGAACAAAAATGTGTGAATCCTTGCTTACAGTGAAGATTTTAGAAATTATTTCTTTCCCTGGAAGAGCAGAGCAGAGAGCAGACTGCCTTGGCCATGGAGCAGTAGGCTCATCATGTTGTGGTGGTAATCACTTTCTGGGTGCACAGACTCCAGCTGCTTATTTGATTTCTGGCAGTTTTTTAGCTGCCCACAAGCATACCAGGCTTTTCATGTTCTTGGAAACCATTTTTTTCTGGGCCATTTTAAATGGAGCTCATCGAGTGTTGTCTAGATCACTCAGAACTGAATATTCACTAAAAAGGCCTTAAACATGACAGAACTGTAGCATCTTTCCCTGTTACCTGCTCCCTTTCCGGGTGCCAAGGAGCAGAAAGGGGTGGGTGGCACCCAGCTGTATCAGTCTCCTGCTGCAGGACCTGTTACTAAACCCTTCACCTGATGTAGCAGAGCTGTAGCTCAGTCAAAGCTTTTTCTGACTCCGTGGATCACAGATGTTGCTTCATATAATTGGAGTCATATGGGTGCCACAAGCTACAGTGTGGCATAATTATTTTTTAAATCTGCTACTGCACTCTTACAGGACTGTAGCAGAGAGTGACAGTAAGGACTAGCTTCAGACATTTGCTTTTGTGACCAAGTGGTAACTGCAGTTTGTTCAACAAACCCTGTGAGACCCTATATTTACTTTCATGAGCACTGTGTAAATGTGTACAGTTTGAAAAGTCCTGTTATGTGAAGGGGACATATAGGAAATTATAAAATGGGTGTTATCATCAGAAATGGAGAAAGGGTCTTGTTCTTGACGTTACAACTACCACTGTGGTCTCCATAGCACTGCCCTAATAGAATCAGTGCAGCTACAGAGAGGTTCACTACCACAGCTCACATATCTCCAGCAACTTAAGATTTAGCTCACACAACTACTTTTGAACAGACGAGCTGAAACCGAAAATCTGTTATCTCTCAGACTCCTGCAAATTCTCCCTTTTCTTTTCCTTCCTTTGTTTTCTTAATACATTTCCCCAGTTAGTCTCTGAAAGCTGTAGTATAGAAATTTGAGAGACTTCACAACCCAGTAATATCACTCTTTGTGTTGCCTTGCAGATAGGTTAGGAGAGCTTTCTGAGACACTCTATTTGGTCCATTTCATATCCATCAAAGTATGTGAGAGTAGAAGGGTCACTGTAAAAGCGTTATGCTTATGCAATGAATTGGGGTTGTGGTAGCTTGCAGTAAACACCACTCTTGGAAGCAGTTGTTTACATGTGTTAGCTTCCTTGTGGCACAGTGGGCTTTCTCTTTTACTCCAGGAGGCTGTTATTCCTGCTTCTGTCCTGCAAGCTCACCCTCATTCTCACTCTTATTTGGGGCAGGATGGATGGCAGGTATCTACTGGGCTCTGATCCCTGGCTGGTGTGTTGATCTCATGAAAAGGTCCATGTGTTTATGAAGTGGCTACAGTGGGGAAAAGGATATCTATTTATATGTGTGTGTGTGTGTGTTTGTATACATGTGTATGTATGTATGTGTGTTTAGAGATATAGAGACATATAGATATAGATACATAACTCAAAAAATGGCAAGCCCATGAGAATATTTCACAGCTATCAGACTGTTTCTGTCTTGAAGCTCAGTGACATTTTCAGTGGTGATCAGATGCTCTCTTCCTTAATCTGGGAAGTGCCACCAACTTTGGGATTTGCAAGAGGGAGTCCCTTCTTGACATATGGTTTCATCTATGAAATAGGCACATTGTGGTGAGCAATACCTCGTAAGAGCCTGTTCCCGTGAGCATTTCTGAGACCCTAGGTGTTACATGACTGAGGATTAAATAGCATGAGTGTAAACCTCCAATCTCCAGGATTTTCTTTACTGCCTTAGGTTAAAACCCAAATTTAGCTGTGAGCTGAATTTGTGGAGCTGTGTGCTTCCTTAAGAAACATCTGGCAGTGGTCAGTGTTAGATGGGATCTGGGTCTTGATGGACCACTGGTTTTATCTTGTATGACAGTTCCCATGTTCTGTGTGAACCCCCGCTGAGCTTGCACAGCTTTAGGTGGAGCTGCTCTTGCATGCTCTAATCAGAGGCAAGAACTGCACAATGCAGAAGCATTGTGAAGGACACTTCTGCATAATCCATCACACAGGAGGTGGTGCAAATGAGAGTGGATGTCGCTGTGCCCACAGAATGTGACAAACTTGAAGAACAGAGCAAGCAGCACTCCTGAAGATCTTCATGAAAGACATACATAAATGTGCAAATTCCAAATTAGCCAGCTTAAAAGAAGGAAGGGTCAGGTGAGCCTTGCCAGGATTTTTATCAATGGCTTCATAGCATATGCATAGACTTTATACTAAAGTCAAGCAGCAGATCAATGAGTTTGATCCAAGAAGCAATGTTGCCATTTTCACCAGTAAACTTTAAGCTTAGTAATGTAAAATAAAAGAAATTGAAGTCTTCCACATCTCATTTCTCCACCTTCGTTCTGTATTTCAGTTGCATAAACAAAATTACTTTGCAACTCCGGAAGACGATTTTATGAAGTGTGAATCACTGTAATAGAACAATTCAAGATAAAAAGAGCAGTGCATGAGCAAAACAGGAGGGCAAACTTTTCAGATTATTTTCCTTCTAAAGATAGGCTGGCAAAAGAACCAGGGTCAGTTGAGAATATTAACTTTGAAACTTAGGAAAGAACACATCAAAAAAAGAAACCTCCAGCAATGAAAGGAGAAATAAAATATCTTCCCTCTAATTTTTGGCTAAGCTGTGTAGAAGGGTTGCCATCTGTTACTGTGAGATAGCCATTCCTCTCTCCTTGCACTGTCCTGTGCTTCGTGAGCTGCTGTGATCGCCTGTAGCATTTACATACAGTGGCAGGGAGTACAGTGTAGTCCCACTGAGGAGCAGAGATTTATCTAGTTGTGCTTACATCTGCTGTCTGACAGCTACTTTAATGAATATGGTCTGGCTTATTACAGGGAGATGGTTTCGAATGCGTAATCCCATTAAAACACAAATTTGATTGTGAAAGGACCAGATATAGTGAATAAAAGTTTGTTTTCTTTTAAATGTAAATTAATGGTTCCTGATAAGATGTGAGGGGTGGGAAAACATCTAAAAATATCTGAAGACATTCCAGTTACTCTTAGTGCCTTTTAATAGAAATGCTAAGCCGTGAATTGAATTTTAGTCTCGGGCCTTTGTAAAACAAAAACATCTCTTTGTCATACAGCTTATGACATGGTCATAGACCACGTCCTTGGAGTCATACAGCTGAAAGCCCAATTTCCTCTAATAAGTTGTCCCAAGACTGCTGCAAGCCTAAAGTGAAGCACATGTGGATGGGGATTTGGGAAGTTTGGGTTTGGAGTTCTTTTTTGGATAACAGCCTAAAAGGAGGTTCTGGCCCACAGTTTTGAAGTTGTCTCTTTATAGATCTTTGTGGTTTAGAGGAGCTAAATCCCTTGCTCTGTGTGACCCCTGTGTCTCTGTCTGTGCTGGATCTCCTGCAATCCGTAGCATGTAAATCGCAATACTGGATCACAACAGGCACTCCTCTAGTCTGGGATCCTGGCTTTGCTAGTGCTACATCACCTGCGTCAGGAAAAGGAAGAAAATTGCCCATAATAAGTGACTACATGATAGCGTGTCTTCAAGGGAATTTGTTGCTTACTAATTCCATCAATTAGTGTTGGGTTTATGCTTTGAAGCAGAAAGATTAATATCTCTTGTATAATGTATCTTGTCTACTGCATCTGTTTCTCTTCTCATTAGCTATAGTAAAGCATAATCCCTTTGTTTTAAAATGTAAATTGAAAACAGTGAGAAGTAAGAAAAGATTTGTCAAGAGATTTTTGTTTCTTTTTCCTGTCAGTTGTCATAGAGCACCTCTTTGCTCTATATGCCATTGGGCGGTTTAGCCTCATTCCCCTGAGTTTCAGGTGTTTATTTCTGAGATCTCATTGCAGTCCCTGAACACCCTGCTACCTGCAGTCATGTTAGAGCTGGATAGGAAAGGGAGTATCACTATGGTGTGCTCTGACATGCCTTGTCCCATACTGCACCAGAAATCAGATTTGCTTTTTGCCACTGTGTCACATTACAAGTTGATGCCTGCTGTGTTGCAGCAAGTTCACCTGAAATCTTGTTCACTTTCATTGCTTTCTTTTCTACTAAATAACTCTGGAATTTGTTTTGCTCCAGCATGAGTTACTGTACAATTAATAGAGCTTTATTTCCTTCTCATATTTTTCCCATCTCTGAAACTTTTGCATTATTTTCTGGCTCCCATTACTATATGAAATGATTCCTTATTAATTGTTACCTGTAAATTTAATGATTATGTTGCTATTTGCATTGGTTTCCACTTTGTGAGTAGAAATCCTGGTCTTGTAGTTAGAGAGAGGTTTAGCATGGCCTTCAATAGAACCAAGACTTCATCTTGACAGTGACACTGACCCATTTCACACCACTTGAGAACTTCTCTGCAACTCATTATATATCAGTTCTTAAAGGTTTGTCTGCATGAGGTGGATGGTGGAGAGTCGCTAGGACCAGCATGTGTTCAGTAATTTTGTCGTGCTAGTCTCTGATGTGTGTCTGGTTGGGAATTTGGGACTGTAAAGTCAAGCACCCCCACAACTGACCCATTTTTCTGCTCTTCACTAATCAGAATGTCCTCTGTCATAAATACCCAGGTCAGGACCACACATATCTCATCCAATAAATCTTATAAATCTGTTGGCAAAGATGCTGTTTACTTGTTTACTTTTAACTTGGGGAAAAATTATTAAGCCTTGATATTTTTTGCATGTCCTTGATATTCTTGTATATACCTACCATCTCAGTTGCTCAGTGTGCAGTCTGCAACAAATCCCAACTTGGTGCTGTGCATAATTTTTTTATATTTTTCTTAATCAGATATAAAATGTTGCAGCAGAGAATCATGCCTTTTGTCAAAGTCCTAAAATTTGACAGTTAAGAAAATTTTGTCATGGAGCAGTGACTAAACTTTACTTGGAGACAACTTTAGACTCTATGATTTATCAGTACCATATTATTTCTTAATGACCTTCTGGGTTTTTTTAACTTCATGCCTCAGTGGTTGTTGATTTTAACTCATTTTTCACCTAAAAGGCACTGTATTAATTTTTTTTTTGTTCTTTATGGCAATGATGATATACTCACCCCTATATTCTTTTTGATTGCTGGGTTTGTAATTCAGTCAAAAAAGCCTATGATAACTTGTTTTTTTTTTCTTCCTTCTTCATGGGTCAGTACTTTTAGATGAAATTAGGTTAACCAGATGATTAAGTCTCTAGCTGGTCATATCTATAGTTTTCCAGACAAATATTGTAATTTTGAAAGATCTTCCTGTAAGACATTATGTTTTGGGTTTTTTTTAATTTCTTGAATTAGACTATAGAAGTGTGTTTAAATATCCACTAATGCCCAAGGTCAATGACCATTAAAAACCACCACCATAATGTGAGTGTTTTTCAAGCTTCTTGTTGCTTCTTAAAGCAAAAATAACAAAGTAAATAAGTTGGAAAAAATAGCGTTTTAGTGAAAACCTGTCCAATGATTTTTTCAGTCTGGTCTTGCAAAGAGTGATACCTCATCTTCTTAATCTGAATGCAGAGATTCCCTGTGGTATGCAAAATGAGCTAGCCTATCTGCTAGTGTTTCATTTATTTTGTGTAATGTTTGTTAGGCTAAAATAGCTGGCTTAATACATGATAGCTATCCAGATTGTTATACATTACATCTTTTTTAGAAATGCATCTATATCGCAGCTGTTTGTTTCCAGTCCATGGATTTTCAGAAACAATTGTTAAGTCATTTAGTAAACTCATCAGTTAATTTTCACAGATGCATATCATCTGGATTTACTGATTTGCATAGATTTAAATTTTTCCATGCCAGACCCTTTTTTTCCTCTCAAATGTCATAAAAACCTCCCACAACATTTGTAGCAACAAGGGATAGTTTTCAGAGGTGCCTTCTTCCCATTTTGAAAGAGCATTTCTCAAAAGTTTGTCTTCCATTTTCTGTGAGATTAATGGGATAGGCAGGGAGAATTAAGGAGGACTAAATTAGATTATGCCTCTGGGCGTAGATTTGCAACAGCCAGAACAGGTGCAATAAATTGGATGCCAAAATAACTTCTGTCCTGATTTGGCCTCTTTGAAAACGTTATCTGAGATTACAGCTACATTTTTTTGCTCTTTCGTTTGGTAAAGACAAAGACTTGCAGAAATAAACAGTAATATTGCCTCCACTAGTTTCACTAAGACCAATACAGATGTATTTGCATTTGTAAATGCAGCAAGGGATTGAACCCTTAGCTGAGAAGAGGATGTGAGATCCTGTGGGCAGGTCCAGAGTTTAAGTGCACATCACATTGAACACTTTTAATCTCCCACTTGCTGATTTCTGGATCATGAACTTGTCCTCTGTTATTTAGAGAGGCAGTTGATGAGGCACATTCAGCTGTATTTGTCATACACCAGATGTCGGGATAGTTAAAGTCACTCATGCTTCCTCTTGTTTTAAGCCCCTCAGCAGTTGGTCTGAGATGATTTGCACATGCACACATGTGTGCACATACACGCACACACTCTATCATTTGAAAACCACAGTGTACACTCTGCATCCTAAATATTAGTATGATTTCCCATAACACCGATTCCTAGTGACTGGCATCAAGCACACTGCGTTTGTAACTGAACAGTTCTGGGTAATCACTAGAAATCATGGGCTTTGCCAGTGTGTTTTGCCCATTCCTTACCATCTTTCTTTCTTACTGCCAGTGGTGCCTGCCGGCATATTTGCAATAGCCATTCTAGTACATCTGAATGCCCTTTGAGTAAAACGGAGTATCAGTGGGTTTGGTGATGACTCGGAACCCAAACTACACATCTCAGATGTGCCATATACCACTTAGGAGATTTCAGACATGCTTATTGGTTAATTTTTTTCCTCTGTCCTTGATTTTTCTCTGTCCTGACAATAAATAATTCTCACATGTGGTGCTTACAAGAGCCACTGTTCATTTTTGTGTGTTGCTGAACAACTGCCAAATGCAGCAGTGGCCATATTCTGGCAGTGGGTGAAATGAAACTTCTGGATGCCATCTGCAAGGATCCTTCAGAGTGGAGGGTGCTCAGCAAATGCGGTCAGTAATCTGCCGACACCTAAACCTACATTTTGACCAATGGCTGATATCTGGGGGGAAAAAAAAAAGAAAAAAAAGAAAGAAAATAAATTTGGGGTTGAAAAAAAATAAAGGAAAACTAACCCCACCTATTCTGCTTGCACAGTCTTTTATTTTAAGAGAAGCATTTTTTTTTTATTTTTATGTACCCGAATGAACCTTTTTGCCTTTTTCAACTCAATTAATGTATCCATCTTTCTGTCTCTTCATCAGGCCACCTGTAGAAGACAGTCAAACTCTGCTGACACCAGTGGTGAGCTGTGGCCCCCCAGGAGCCCTGCTGACCCGTCCTGTCATTTTAACCATGCACCACTGTGCAGAACCAAACACAGAGGACTGGCAGATCCAACTGAAGCACCAAGCTGCCCAGGGACCGTGGGAGGTGAGGTTCTGGAAATCCAACCCAAGTGCTGTCCGAGTGAAGGGCTCTCTGCTAGTCCCTCACTTGCCTTTCTGAACCTGGATGCCTGTATTTTGGGTTTTCCATGAGATACATGGCTACTACATGCAGGAGTGCCCTTCAACACTAGGTCTCTAAGCTGCCCAGTGCCCATGCAGAGATGCTGTCTTGGCGCAGTTCGGCACTTCCTGGTTCTCACTGTTTTCCATGAAATAGCCTTCATCAGAGGATTTTGGCACTTAGGCTACTGGCTGTGGCAGGATATTGTGCCAAAGTCATCAGAAGAAAAAGGCAAAATAAAAAGCAGTGCCTGAAAATAATTTCTCTCTTGAGAGAATATCTTCTCTCTAGAAATAAGAATGGTTTTTTTACAGAATAGTTTTCACTCTCCTGGTTTTTAGTCTGTTTTCAAGAAAGTGAAAATAAGGCTGAAAATTATCTCCTTCAGCACCAAGACATCATCCAGATAAATATAATGTACAGGCCTTATCTGTCTTTTCTTTTTCCCTCCTAAAGTGTTGGTGGAGATCATTTTGATTCAGTTCATGTGGCCAGGATTGAACTCTGCACCCTGAAAACGCAGGGGATCAGAGCAAGCATTGTTGGGTAGTGCAGGCTTAGTGGGAGCCTGATACAGTTCCTTGCCAGCAGTATAGCAGGAGAATGTCCCAAAGCAGTGTGACAAAAGGATCTTCCCACAGTAGCTGGAGTATAAAGTGATGCTTTCAACAAGACTGGGCCATCCTGACAAACCCTTCTTCTTCAGGCCTGCCTTCGTAGGTATTGCCTGCTGCCACCAGTTTGGTCTCATAATTAATTTGGCAAGGGCACTTTCTCCTACTGATACGTTTAATAAGGTTAGGATGTCTTCTGAAGGCAGTTGGGCTGACAACATCAAAAATGCCATGTCCAGCATTGCCTTCAAAAGCCTCTTTTGTGTGTGTCCCTGCCTGTGGCACCAGCTTTTCCTCATGCAGGGATGGAGTGTGCAACAAACAGAGCTGTGTCTGGCCAACTAATCTGCACCCCACTGGCCTGACTCTTGGCACCGCACATATGTTCCTTGTTTATGTCAGTGTGTTATTGGCATCCCTTCATTTTCTCCTCCATCCTCCTCCTGTCCTTGACGGAGGTTGCTCTGCCAGCCACATACACACTGGCACTAGTGCAGCCTCCGCAGCATCCACAGGGTCCCTGCCCATCACACAGCGATCTTCTTCCTCTGTTCAACTGTGGAGCAGCTTCTCCAAGCTGAGTCTCACACACACACGTGCACATGCATTCATGCACACCCCTGCAGCATCACTCAAGACCAGCACCTCCTACCAGAGCCAGATGCTGATGTGGCCATGGGACAGTCAGCAGTGCAGTACCTTGCCCTCCAAAAAGATTGTGCCACCCCTGCAAACATATCAGATTTGCCTTTCCTGAGACTAGGAGGCCCAAGTGTAATGCCAAATGGCAGTTTGGAGTACATGGTGTGTAGTTTGTTCTGCAGCTGTACAGGCACGGGGGGATGAAGCAGGCAAGTTGTGCTGAGCATCATGTGGTACGTGGTGGCTTTGCAAGAGGCAGCCATTATTCACTGCTGTTGTTTTGCTTCTGCTCTCTCTCAAAGCCATTCAAAGCACCTTGCATTGAGTGCAGAATATTACATGCAGGATTGAATGGAGAAATCATCAGGGGAGCTGTTTTCCTGCATGCCCAGGGTGGGGAGGTCATCTGTATTCAGGCTGTATGTATTTTTTTTCTTCACCCTGCAGTCTCATCATGGAGGATTATTCTGAAGAAGCAGCAGGTGATATTTCAAGCAGATGTGGCATTTGGCCATTGTAGAGGTTACTTCCCTTCCTTGAGTTTTTATAACTCCTTGTTGTCATGCTTAAGAAGTAAAGGGCAGTTATTTAATCAACATGCCTGAGACTACTGACGCTAAATCATGGTCACCAAATTATTAGTTCTGCAATATCTTTTTCAATAAAGCCTTGGTGATATTTTCATTATTTTCCTAACTCTGCCCAGGGATTTAAAAGCTGATGTCAGGCCGAAAGGAAGGAGTTTCAAGTCTTAGGGGACTGAGGACAGGAGGAGTTTTCTACCACAAATGTCACTACTGGCACCCCAGAGAAAACATCTCCTCCTTGAGCCTATTCAGGAGAAAAGCAGGAATTTTGAATCTTGACTAGTCTGAGGTGCAAACAGCAAGGACTTTTTGCATCATCCAGGCTTGAAAGGGCCATTGCTGCCTCAAAGGAGAGCAGCTCTGAGGGGTCTCATGCTCTAACCTGGCCTTTTTCTCCCTTAGGATGTGGTGGTGGTCGGGGAGGAAAATTTCACCACTCCGTGCTATATCCAGCTGGACCCAGAGGCCTGCCATATCCTCACAGAAACCCTCAGCACGTATGCCTTGGTGGGACAGTCAATCACCAAAGCAGCAGCCAAACGTCTCAAACTGGCCATCTTTGGACCCCTGTCCTGCTCTTCGCTGGAGTACAGCATCCGGGTCTACTGCCTCGATGACACACAGGATGCCCTTAAGGTGGTTGTTGATCTCTTGCTCACTTTCCCTGTCCTTCTCCAGATCTAATAGGACTGCAGTCATAGTTGTGAATAGATCTTCTGCTCCATGTGTTTGTGCTCTCTGGATTATTTTTCTGATTAGGAAAAAAGCTTGACAGCAAGCTGCTGTTTTACAGTTTAACCTCCACATGCTATAAATTGTCCTTTGCATAGGGATCTCACACTGTTTTCCACCCACCAATCTTTTTTCCTTTGTTTACCTGTATCATATCCTGAATTCTAAGGTTTTTGCATTATTAAAAGGCCATAAGGTACACAGGGCTTCATTCGTTATTCATGTATTTTTAATGCTAAGTGCCAGCTCCCCAGAGATGGGGAAACATATAAATGCTTCTTTGTAAATAGTTGATAATGATAAAAGAAGCTTCTGGCCCGTTAATCACTGCCTGCTTTCATACAGCTTTATTACACCTCTTTGCATGCAGCTTTTTGTGTTGGGAATTCACAACTGAAATAAACCAAAGCTGTTGCTATCCCTAACTAGATAACCTTACTCTCCCTGCATAATTCTGGCGTGCACACAAACACATGCTCACTATATATAGAGAAGCACAGAGATAACCATATTTGCTATTTCTTTTATAAATACCTGTGTTCATACCAATGGTACCTACAGTAGATATGCTTCTGAAATATGTAGCTTCAACTGCACACGCAAAAATGAAGTTTATTAAAAGATATTTTGGGGTTGTTTTTTTATTTTCTGTAACCTGTGCAACTTCACAAATGCCTCTTTGCAGCAAAATTATTTCAAAGCTTGACTAAGCAGAGTCATCCTGGTGCTGTATGTGCTTTTTTCCGCTCAGCTCTGCATGGGAATTATTGTGATTTAAATCCACATACAGTGGTGGGAGATATTTGTTTCTCAGAGGAGTGACTTCCATGACTGCAAATGGTGCACTTGGTTTTCCTCCACAGTACTATCTGATATCAAGGCTTGCCTGCCTAGGCTTTGCCGGGGGGATACTCCTTCACTCTATGTAAGAAAGGCAGCCAAGTGTAATGGTTGAAGCAAACACAGTGTGGTTTTGTCTGTACAGGGCCTGGGAGATTGGCCTTTGTCACTGCATTGGTGTTATCAGCTTCTTAGAAACAAATATTTTCCCTGGTCTGATTTCCCTTTTGTTTTTCCTCTTTAAAAAAAAAAGTGAAAAGGATGTTTCATAGCAATCAAGCTTCAAAAGTCCTGATGGTTTTATGTGCATAATGCAATTTTCCATGGGTTCGACAAGGCCTGAGGTAATAATAAGTGAGTTGGAGAGCCCTTGGACAGCCAGCTAATGCAGTCAGAGCTGAGGAATCTAATTAGGTGTTACTCAAGAGCTGTTGGTCTGTTTCTAATAGACTGTAAGGGAGAATCGTGAGGTAAAGTTAATCCAATTCGGTATGACAGCAGAAGGGATCAAGAGAGACACAGAGTCGTGCAGAGGAACCATTCTTCACCTGAGAAGCTGCAGCCAACATTTGGGAAAGCAGCAGGTCAAGCCTTGGGCTTCAGCTGCAGGCAGACCCCAAAGTGAGATCATTTGTAATTTGGTGAGGAAAGGTGAGCAAATTCAGGAAGCCACCATCCCACTCACACACACTGCATTCTTGGCAGCAAGTTATGTGTTTTCATTTTTTTTTCTTATTTTTTTGGCATGTCTACCCTAAAGCTGGAAGGCCACCCATGGGTTCAAGACCAACCTATCTGGTGGTTTGCAGGAGAACAAGCACACATACTTGCTGGCCACAGACACTTATAAAAGCATCAAATGCACTTCTTTGGAAATGAAAAATCTGGAAGGAGAAGGTTTAAGAAAAAGGAGCCTGGTAAACTCACTGTAGATGAGTAAAACAGATGTAGGTGGAAGGGTCGACTATGGACCAGTGTGTACAAACTGGTGCATACAAGCCAGGGTGTACTGACCATCCCTGTGAGACAGTGTTGTGTAGACTCAAACTATGACTACTGAGAAAGAAAACAAAAGGTTGGAGTGTTTGCCATGTGCTTTCACAGCAGCTGGTACCACAGCAGCCCCAGCAATGCTGGGAGGATGTCCTTGGCACTGCCCTGTCGCCAAAGGGAAGACATTCACTGGGCAATTACCACTGGGTGTGTGGGACATGGTATGCAATGCAGACAGTGCTGGACCAGCAGCTCCTGAGGTTATAAGTATTTTGGAGAGGGAGGAAAAGTTGTAGACAGCAGGGGAGGCACCAGCTACGATGTCTTGGTGTCTTGAGGCTCACTGCTCTGGGCAAAGCGTGGCGGGGGGAGGGAAAAACAGCTTGAGATGTTCCCACATTGCAATGTCTGAGGTTTCTAAGAGCCTTTATAAGGGATTATGTGTATTTTAATGTACAACCAAATGCATTCTGTTATTATTTACAACTAGAAATGAGTGTGCCATATGCTGAAAGCATCTTAACAGCCACCAAAGGAAGACAAGTAGTTGAAGTATAAAAGACAGTGCAGTGTTTACCCAGCAGAAGTTTCCCTCTCATCATGCAGAGTAAGCACTCACCGCTGAGCTGTCAGCACCTGTAGTACTGTGAGGAGGTGTAATGACTTCTCATCAGTAAGGACTCAGTTATTGTGGGAGTGATTTAGTGGTGTTCCTGGGGGCTGTAAGGCAGTGTGGGCTCAGCACTGATCACATATGCAGCATCCTCTGCCCTGCAGGTCCTGAGCCACCTAGATGGGATGTTCACAAAAATGCTTTTTGGGCAAGGGTGAGGGTAGCTGTGACCTCCAGCACTGGCCTCTGTTTTTTTAGGGCTTATTTTTGCACTTTGAGAGGGATGCCCAAGCTAGTCTGTTGTAAAAAAGAAAACCAACCCCAACAAATCAAAAGTAATAATTGGATAACTATAAAGAAATCCAGCTGCTTTATCCTGTTTATTCATGTGTAGCTCTGAGATTGAGGTACATGACCTGTGTGTGTGACAGTGAGAGGGGCTGAGCCTACAGGCAAATGAAAACATCTGCTTCCCACAAGTGGGGACAAGCAAATGACTTCAGGCTGTAGCAGGGTGGCATCCCCCAACCCACCTCATGCTGCACAGTAAGTGTCTCCCAAAAAACCGCCCAAAAATGGACATGCTTGTGGTCTTCTCTGTTATTAATGCATATGTTTGCTTTTACTGAAGGAAGGCAACAGTTTAGAGTGAACACCATTGCTTGTCTATGTGCCACTAATGAGGAGGCCCAGGTTGTGACTGTTCTGGTTACACTGATGATGAAGTGATGCCTCACACAGCACCCTCTCCTAGGAAGGGTATAACGGTGTAAGTCCTGCCTCGCAGGGGTGGGGAGAGGCAATGGGCAAGGTGGCTGTAAATGGCAGCAAATGGCTCAGGTTTTGGCTCAGGAGAACATAGAGGTGCCAGCCAGGGGGCTAAGCATTGCTCTAAAATCCCATATGGCAGGAACCAGCCATAGTATTCTGAATTAATTAGCTATGAGGCATGGGAGAAGCACAGGCTACTCAGTGTCCTCCGGTCAGAATGTGTAGAAGGGCTATGGTGACCAAGGGTGGTTACCGAAAATGGGATATTGAAATTAGACACCCATATCTGGTGGGAGGAATGGTGCAGCATCACACCACAGTGTTTCCCCCCATAGTAGTGCAGCTCCCAGAGCTGCTGCAGCACAGGCAGGAGCAGTTTCTCAGTGCCTACGCTCTGCATGCCTGAAAAGTGGCATCTGTAATTAGCTCACAAAGTGCCACAAGTCATCTTCTGGCCCTTCCAGGGAGGTAATTTGGACATAATGAAGATCAATAGTAATCAGATAATTGCTATTGATTGCTCTTTAGACATCTTGATGAAGTAATTAGGTAGCACTGGAAAGAAGCTGGAGCTGATTCATTGGTATAACCTTAATCTGAAAGGTTTCCTGATTTTGTTTCTTTTCCTCTAATGGCCAATGAAAGAACATTGTTTTAGCGTCAGGATCCGCCAGATGCTGGGATAGGCACTTTTCTTACATGCTAACTAACTCTCTGAATGTGGTCAGGAGTAGCTTAGCTAAAATAGAGGCTCCTGTATTTGGCCTGGGGTAGAATCCTTGTTGTGTGTGCCCGCTTACTCCTTGAGCATTCTCACTCTATGTGTGATTGTCTTTGGCCACATGAGACTGGTTGGTTACTTGGTTCTTTTAATTAAATATGACTGAGATTGGCTGTGTTGGTTTCTAAGAGGGCTCATGTAGGTGCCTTTGTAATTGCTTCTCCCATGTGGTCTACAATTGGACTATTTGTAGGCAACATTCCACTGTGGTCTTATTAATTACAGGCTTATATTTATTTTTAGCTTCAGAAAATGACCAGACTCTTGGCTTGCTAGTTTTTTACATGATCAATATTTCAGTAACCCTGAACCAATGTATTTATATATACAAAATGCTCCATCACAGTGTCTTGTATTGTTTCCATACCATCCTTTTTGAAAGTCTCAGCATAGGCATCTCTTATCTCCTGTACCACTCTGTAACAGAGCACTTTGTCAGGAGGCCACAAGCTGAAAGGCCAGTGGTATGCATATGTCCCATATCAGCAGGACCAACACAAATCAAGAGTTTCCAAAAACAGAGTAGCAAAGCTACGATTAGATGTCCAGTTTGATGAGCCATGAAGAAGACTGATCTATTTCTGTATTCAGTGACTGTATGCAAAGTCTTTGCATTCCATATAAAAGCATGCAATTAAGCTTCTGTTTAAGGACATGCAAAATAGCACTGCATTTGCCAAAGGAGAGATGCCTGCATCCCTGCTGGGCTGCTGCTGTATGAAGGAGGTGAGGGGGTTATACTCTGATCCACTAATTCAGTTCCAGTTCACAGGGTAACACAGTTATGTGCAGTGCCTGTGTATTTTTTTTAATCTGTATTAACAAGTTATAGCATCTACAGCAGACAATACTGAGGACTCAGAAGACCATTGTGCTGCCTTGACAAAACCTGACCACTTTCTCCTTTTTATCCCAACACTGCAGGAGGTCCTGCAGCTTGAGCGGCAGATGGGTGGGCAGCTTTTGGAGGAGCCCAAAGCTTTGCATTTTAAGGGAAGCACCCACAATCTCCGTCTGTCCATTCATGATATTGCCCACTCTCTCTGGAAGAGCAAACTGCTGGCTAAATACCAGGTGAGCAACATAAAACATTCACATTTGATCCTAGCAGTGAGGCTTAAATAATTGCTGTCACACACCAGGTGTATTTAAAAAACACCAGGTGCCAGGCTATAGTCCCATGAATATTTTTTTCCCCTGGACCATTTGCAGTCACAGCAGCATGGAGTCCACAGTCTCTAGTCATATAGCATCTATGCCTTGGTCTCACATCCTTCCCTGACTAACTTTTTTTGCTTTCCTCCTGCAGGAGATTCCCTTTTACCACATCTGGAGTGGATGCCAGAGAAACCTGCACTGCACCTTCACACTGGAAAGGTTCAGTCTGAATACCCTGGAGCTGGTGTGCAAGCTTTGTGTGCGGCAGGTTGAAGGAGAAGGACAGATCTTCCAGCTCAACTGTTCCGTTTCAGAGGTAAATGACATTTGTGCACTTTTCTATCCAGCTGCAGGAATATGGGAGGGCTAAGGAAGTATAACCTTTCTCATTGCTACCTGTTTAGTGCTTCCCATTTTCCTCCTGACTGCCAGGATGGACGTAAAGAATGGATTAAATCACTGCTTTGGATCTCCTGTTATATTTTCCCTTAATTTCTCTATTCTCTAAGGAAGAATCCCTTCTTCAAGGAAGGGAAGATAGCAGCCTGGGTCTCCCTGCTAGCGCTGCCTCTTTGTGTCTATGTGGAGGAGCTCTTGGCTACCACTCCCTAACGCATTTCATAAAGCACTATGTGGTCCTGTTTCCTGGCAGTCCACAAGACCCATCATGTCTGACAGTTCCCTGGAGAGGGAGAAGAGAGAACAGGAAGATGTCAGTGCCATATGTTTCATGAGCTGCTCCACTCTGATCCCATGTAATAGATGCTGTGCAATAGGGAATATCAAATGGTCTGGTTGCAGTAAACTTTCTTCCTCATGTTTTGCCGCTGCTACAAATCCTGACTATTCTCTTTGGCAATTTTTCTTTTGATGGCTAACATTTTCCAGGAGAAATTTTATAAGTTTGGGAACATATTTGCCAGTGTTATATAGCACCTGGAGAATTTTTGCTCCTTGGAGTAAGTCAAGCTTGGGACCCAGACCAAGTGACACATTCAGTTGTGAAGTGGCATTTACTTTAGTGAATGTGCTGGTGGGTTTGATTCCTGATTTGGTACCCTTGACAGCTACAAGGAGCAGTCCCTCAGGCGGCAATTACTGTTGGTTGATTTTGGGAAGGGCTGTGAGACCAGAGACAAAAGTTTCATGTGCTGTAGGGCCCTGACTTTGTGCGCCATTACCCATAACATCTGCTTGGTTAGTGGGTGTAAAGTTACAGATTCATCTGGGGACTACACAGCATTAAGGACAGATGGTAAAACAGGCATCATAAACAATTATTGTAATAAGTGCTGCATTGAGGTAATCACTAATTTAACCTCACAGAGAAGAGAAAGAACTGAAAGTAACTTTAATGAAATGCAAGTATACACTATAATCATCTTCAGCTGGTTGTGTGTAATATAGCCTGGTAATAGATTCAGAGGGAACAGGATAATATCCTTGTCTTGTGCTGTGATCCTATCCATCAAGGATGAATAGAGGGAGTGAATAATACTGCATTCAAGGCTGCCTCCTGCAAAATTGCTCCTTGTTGTTGACATCTTGTGATGTTCCTAAACCCAAGCAAAGGGCAGGAGGACCTTGAGCTGCTAAGAGCTGGCATATAGGGTCAACTAGAAAAAATCCAAAAACTCAGAGATTTGACAGTAAGTCACCTGGCAGTGTAACAACAGCAACTTGGAAACCAATGTGTATGTTTCTAGAAGCATGATAAAGACATCAGACCAGTCATCAGGAAACCTTAGCTGTGGTGCCTCATGTTTTTTTCTGAGGTTAGGCTAGTGCTCCTAGTAGTCCAGCTAGTGGACCACTAGGCATTTCAGGACTGTACTGGCATCAATTATTGCTGGATCTGCCTCTCTGCCTCTGTCACCCTGCAGTAAAAATACAGTAACACAGTTTCCTGCATCCTCCCTTTATGCACTTTCTTTCTAGTCCCCTGCAAATTATGTAAGATTTCTGCAGATTAAACTGTCTTATGCTGGCTTTTACAGCATCTGCCACTGGGACTTCAAAAATACAAATGCAATGAGTGCCAAAACATGCACGTTTGCAAAGCAGGAGGAAGACTGCAATAAAGATCTCCCACCATTTGTTTTTGAAGCCCTCTTTTTATCTAGTGGTGTTGATAATCACACAGAAGGGCCACAGGGCAATGCTCTGGATGGCTGGGCTCCTTCTGCAGTAATGCTGAAGCACCTGAGGCTGCAGGTCCTGAGAGCCAGGGCAATGCTTCATGTTTTGTCCCAAAATATAAAGAAAAGGCTATCTGTCTGTGATGCCACCAGCCCCACCCTACTGCAGCTTCCGACCTCCCGGTGCAGGTTAGCCTGCAGACAGAAGCAATGTTGGGTGAGTCATTTTGCCCACTCCTAGGCAGCTCCTGCTGCCAGGCAGTTGGGCGATAACTCATTGCTTGAAGCAGTGGGGTTGGGACAGACAATCTGTGATGCAGGGCCTTGGAACTCAAGTACAGGTGTCACAATGTCATGCTTGCAATGTTAACTGAGGACATTACAGTTTATTCCTTGGTTAGAAATTTCACTGATTGCCTAAAATGCAATTCCTAAAAAAAACCAAAAAACCCAACAAAAAACAAAGGCCAACAAAATTATATTTATGGGGTGTAAGAAAATTAATTGGTGTAGATAAAAGAGTACAGGCAAAAGGTTTAATTCTGCTCATTGCTCATGGATGCTGGCTCTCCCTTTTCTGTCTTTGAACATATTTTGGTATTAAGACAGTTTCAGGTATTACAGGGCCTTCCCAATAGCCAATTTGACACAAAACAACAAGACAGCTCACAGAGGAGAAAACAAATTGACATTTAATGACAATCCTTTAGCACAGATGTTTTTGGCTGCCCGGGGCTGTGATCTGGCAGAGGGGGAGGAGAAACATCTCCCCTATTTCTGCCTGAAAAGGAGACCAAATTGAGAAATAGATTGAGACGTGTGAAGGCAGAACCAGCCATGCTTTCTGATTTTTCCATTGGAGGTAAGAAGTGCTGTGCACAGGAGCAGCATCCCCGTTGCACAGTTAGGCGGCCAGTTGGCATCAATGAGGTCTGGTGGGGCTTTCAGCCACCTCGGAGGACCTCGCTGTTCCTAAACAAACACAGTCATTCAAACTGACCAGCTACCACTGTCCTACCAGCTACCAGGCTGTGGGTGCTAAATCATTCCAGGCCAAGAAAAAGACAGAATCATTGCCAAGAAAAGCCACCTGCTGTTATTCCCAGCAGAGCCATGTTAACAGCGGTGTCATGGGAGCTTCCCACATGGGAGAACCACATCAGAGAGAATCAACAGCATTCCTGTAGGGGACAAGCTGGCTTTGGATGTGACTTTTCCCTTGAAACACTTGCTACCACTCTGCCTTTGAGCACAGGGCTGGTCTTGGGGAGGGGAGACAATGCATTCAATCTATTTCCAGCATAGAGTTAAAGCTACATAAAAATGAGGGATCAGCTTGTGCCTGGGATGGTATTAACTATCTGTCTGTGGTCTGCACAGCATCAGAGGCTTCAGAGAGCATGGGTGCTGCCAGAGGGATGTCAGTGGTGTGAGCCAGGTGCTGGCTTGGTGGGGCATGGGGATTTTGAAGGGATGCTGGGAAGGTGGTCTTTGTCAGCCCAATTCTCCTCCAGTAATAGCAATTTGCTCTGCAATGTGTCAAAGTGCCTGATCTTTCATTATTTCCAGTAAGTGATTAATTAAGCTGGTCTCAATTTTGGCCAGTCATAGTAATCTTCACCACAAAAAAACAGGAGGAAAAAAAAATTCTTTTGCTTCCCAAAGTTGATTATAAATATTTCTCTTTTCAAGCTGACTAACCTAAACACTTGATTTTCAGAGGGCTGCAAGTAAAAGCATCGAGTCTCAGAGGATACAGTTCTACAATTGCCTCTGCACTCAGTAACAAAACTGATGGGTTGTTTGCGCTTTTTTTCCTGTCTTTCCAATCTCAGGAACCTACTGGCATCGATTATCCTCCCATGGACTCAGCGGGCACCATCACCACCATAGTAGGGCCCAGTGCTTTCAGCATCCCCCTGCCAATAAGGCAGAAGCTGTGCAGCAGCCTGGATGCCCCCCAGACCAGAGGCCACGACTGGCGGATGCTGGCCCACAAGCTGAAACTGGACAGGTGAGCAGGGCTGCCTAGGCATGGTCATGCAGTGAAGCTCCTGGGGTGGTATGTGCAAAAGGGTCCTTCTAGGTGAGTGAAAGCAGTGTACAGATTGATCAGACTTGACTGCACAGGGGATGAGCACCTTGACAGCACCAGCAGCAGGGATGGGTTGAAATCATGTAAGTTCAGGTAGTTTTCATACTGCTCAAAAAAACGAGTTTTCTTTTGGCTCATTGCAGGTACTTAAATTATTTTGCTACGAAATCAAGTCCCACCGGGGTGATCCTGGATCTCTGGGAAGCCCAGAATTTCCCTGATGGCAACCTGAGCATGCTGGCAGCAGTTCTTGAAGAAATGGGAAGACACGAAACAGTTGTTTCTTTGGCAGCAGAAGGAAATTACTAATGCAGCCTTGGCGTGAACAAGAGGGACAGACGCAGATAGCGGTAATGCCCTGTTATTGCAAACGAGAATTGAAATGAAAACCCAGACCAATGAGTTACACAAGAGACATTTCAGAGAAGAAAGCAAGCGAGCAAACAAACAAAAAAACCAGCCCTGACCTTCACACGTGCTCTCCTTGTACATTATCACAGGATCAAAAAGAAATCATGCAAAGTTGTACCTTGAAAATATAAATCAACCTAATGTTCCTCTCGGCTTGGCTGTACACTGCTTGGTACAGGATTTTACAGTTTCCTAGGAAACGCTTTTTATTGCTATCCAGATATATGGATAAACTTTCTTAACAATCCCAGTTTCTATGGATGTTGTTTACATCAAATTCTGGACAGGGGTAAGGAGACTGTCCATGGCTCTTTATATTTTTTGTTTAAAGCCATTCTAGACAAGGCTATGGACAGTTGGTTGTGGCTATTTCAGCTTATTGGTTTCTGGTGAATTCAGATTTTGGCTACAATTCTGCACATTGGTTGTCTCACAATGATCTTCCTGTCATTGTTCTGTTTCCTAGACCTACTTGTTAAAAAAAAAAAATAATAAAAAATCAGGGTTTGAGAGGTGTGCATCTGGAAAGCAGGTACTCTGGCTGATAAGCAGGAACACATGTAATGTTCCCTTCCTTCCCTGAGGCAGCCCCACTGAGCCTGTGTGGAGAATACCTGTAAGACAGTGGGAATGCAGGATCTGAGTTAATTTTCAATTCACACCCTTTCCACCCCTTTGGTGTATGAGGGGGCAGGATATGCAATTAAGAGTGGTTGGGGGTAGCGGGAAGAAACCCAGAAAAAAGTAAATGAGAGAAGTTGCTATGATAATTTTTTTACTGATTAGTATCTAGTGCAAGGATTGTGACTATTATTATTACCATTGTTACTTTATTTCAATTTTTGTCAGCAGCAGAATGAATAATTTCTGGTTTTAGGGAGCCTGATGTCCCCTTCCTAAAGGTCGTCTAAGACATGTTCCTCTATATGCCCCTATTCCTCTATTTGTCCCTGTACAGCCATGTCCCTCTTGGCCACCAAAAACAGGTGAAGTGGGAATTTTGCAAAAGGAGCAAACCAAACGTATTTTATGTTCTGCCCAGTGAAAAGACTGACTCTTTGGTACATGACAGTGTATAGGATTGCAGCAGTTTTACTGCCAGACTTGTCTGTCCTCTACTTCTGACACAAAAAGGCTTTCTTTCACTGTCCATCCACTCCAGATTTCCAATCAGGCCCTGGTTATTGTTTTTGTGCACACATGCATGCCTCTTCCCAGACATATTCTCACTCCATACGCTTCTCGAGACATGAGTTGACTTGTTCTCTTTTGTGGTTTTGGTTTTGTTTTCCCCAAGGCTTTCCAGATTGCGCCTTTGAAGGTAACTTTGAAAATGTCATTGGTCAAAATGAAAAGAAAATTTCATTTGACCTTTTTTTCCATTTGACATTTCCATAGGCTTGGCACCTTTTGTTTCTTAGCTCCCTGACCAGTAAGTAAGGTCAATCAAAAGCAGCGGGTTTTTGACTGACCACCAGGCAGTGAGCACAAAAAGTTCCCCTTCTTGTAAGAGGTAACCCGGCAGTTTGCCAACCAACATTTCAGTCACAGCTGGAGACATACATTGTAACCTTCAACATCTCTGTGTTTTGCCTGTGTCAGCCCCATCTTCTCTTAATGTGGAGATGCCATGGGCATCCTTTTAACAACCAACCATCTTCTTTTTCACCTTGAGCATCTGATGCAGCTCATTGCAATTCTAATGAAAATTTTGCTTTCAACTTCAGGAGGCTTGGACTGGGGCTCCCAGCTCTGCTTTTCTCCACATCTTTTACTCACCTTGGAGTGCTAAAATGGCTCTTAAAGATAGGTTTCAGCTTTTTTTCCTCCTTTGTCATCTTCACGTGTAGCCAGTTGTATTTAGTTTGTGCTCCTTCACCTTTCCCACGTGTCCTTCCTCCATGACTCTGCATCCAAGGTGGGTGCATGTGTTAAACTGTCTTTTGACACCCTCTCCCCTCTTCAGCTCAGTCTGTGTTGGCTGATCCCCAGGCTCACTGGTACTCCCCAGCTCTTAGCTTTTGCTAGGTGGGCAGCCTGTGCACCCTTCTTACCAGGCTCATGTTAGAAGGTGTCTCATCTGTATTGCTATGAGTTGATGCTCCTTTTGCCAACTCTCTGACCTACATTCTCATGCCTCCTGCAAGAAAAACAGATCAACTTTCTTAAAGTATTCTGGGGCATTTTCCTTTCACAGCATCACAGCAAAGGGGATTTATTGCAAGGAAAAATGCACACTGATTAAGAGGAGCATCCACAGAGGTGGCTGGAGGTCAACAACATAACTGATCATAACTGAACATGACTAGGGCAGCAGCATCACCATTGCTGGCTGGTGGAGCTGCTCTTCTTCCACCCCGACTGCCCAGTTCTGTCACCTGCTGCGATCACAGGCTGGATGGTTTTTTCAGCACCTGCTTTATAAGCTTTCTCAGGGTCCCAGCACAGCACCGTGTCTGCTGTCTTGGCCCTAACAGGGCAGGGAGAAGCAGGGGAAAGTTCCTCCATAGAGCCACAGCAGCAGCTCTGTTCTTATTCTTTGCCACTGCTGCTAAAGCAGCTCCCACTTCACTGCACACTTCCTTGCATTAATTTTGCGTAGCTTTTCCTTTTTTTCCAGGGCTACACCAGTGGCAGGGTGTGTGTTGTGGGAGAGGGCTCTGGCAGGGGTCGGTGGTATTCACCACTCAGCATTCCCATCCTGCTGCCCCAAGGAGGGAGGGCGGGAAGCAAGGGCAGCCAGATCTGCTCAGGATATTTTTGATAGAAGAAAAACCAGCAGCAGTCCCTCCACTTGGATTGCATGGACACAGTGCCATCTCGTGGGGCTGAGTGCTGGCTCCAACATGCCACTGTCAGCACAGGGAGCTATATCACGCGGGAAAGGCTTTCCTGTGGGCTGGCTCTGACAAAGATGTTTGGCAGACAGAACAGACTCTTAAAAGTTATTGTAACATTTTATGTCAGGTAAGCACATCTGCTTTAAATGGAAAAGAAAAAAAAAAAAGGCTGCAGGCTTCTTATCCTCCAGTTATTACTATTTTTTAAAATGCTTATACTTTTAGTTGTTCACCTTTGGCTCTGTACCAGAGCAGTCTTGCTACTCTTCACACCATCTCTTCATTACATGTTGATCACTAGCGCTATAAATAGTATATATATTATATAAATATATATAAAGTATCTACTGACTTTGAGGAAAACCTTTAATTTCCAAGTAAGAACCATTTATCAGAGGCAGTCTTTTTCACATGAATTTTTTTCTTCTGTTCTTCTTGTGTTGTGTTCTTGTAAAGGTGACTGTCAGTGTATAAGGTAATTTTGGGGTTCGGTTGGGTTTTTTTCCAAAATTTCTGATTACAGTCGACCAGCTGCATCTCACTAAACAGTGGAAGAACTAAGAGCTGTTTCACTGAATCTTGAAAATTTTGCAGCAGTGACGGTCTCTCCAGTTAAGATTTGCTTCCATGGGAGACTGAGACTTTTTTCCCCTCTCGCTGGCAGAAATGCAGACACTCATGAGACATGTTGGAGTCTGCAATACCCACAGAGCAAAACATATCTGTTCCTTGGGTTTCTTGCTATTTCTGTTGCTTACATATAGAATAAACGTATTTACATGCTGTAAGCCCGTCATTGTGGACAGTGTCCTAATGTCTTGTATTGCTACTTGCAATAGTTTCTTTTCTGTTCTCCTTTTCTTCTTATTTTGGGGATGGGGGTATGGGAAGGGAGGGGTGGGCGGGCCCTTAGACCATTGTATGCTCTAGTCAAGTAGTTGCCACAGCTCTGAGTTTAATTTTATACACGATGATACTCTTGAGGTTGGCTTGTTTGGTTTTTTTTTTAATCTCACATCCAGGGCAGTTTGTAAATTATCTTACTGAGTGTTTGGAAGTCTTTTCAGGTATTAACTCTGGCTCTCATCTGGCCATGAAGTAACTAACTGTTTGCAGGCTGGCTTGCTTAATACCAGATGGTACAAAGATGTAAGTGGTGTGTGAATGGAAACCAAACCTTTGGCCTTTCTCCCACAAGGACTCCAATGAGTTAGTGACTTTGGGGTCACCATTGCAATCCATTCCTAGCTTGTGTGTGAAACCTGGAGTTCATAAAAGGAGCTGCACTGCAGATTTTAATGCTGAAGCATGTATCTCAGACAGCCTCTGAAGTGGGAATTTAACAGAAATGTGAACTAAGTGTGTGTGTGTGCATGTGTGTGTGTATACATACAAAGAAGAGAAAACAAAGGACGCTACTGCTGGACTCTTTTATCTCTGATGTTAGTTAAGGGCACCCTCTTATTACCAACTTCTGTTTGGAAAAGTCAAAATTCAGTGCGGTAATATCACTGCAAGGTCAAATAGGCAGTACATCAAAAGCCAACAGAGTAAAAACTGGCAAGTAATTGGAACTGGACTTGAACCAAAGCCACGGAAATGAGCCCTCAAGTGTGGTAGGTCAAGCTCCTTGCTTGAATAGGAGTATTTAGTTTATTTACTTGTTCTTGACACATGCTCCCTAAAATCTGAAAATCCCTTTATCTGAAAGTCCTTTGATAAACTGCCTGTACAAAAAAGTAATGATAATTCAGAGTTTCCACAAACCCCTATCCTAAATAGGTATTTCACACTTTCTGTGGTGCTGGTTAAATGTATTCAGCACTGGTTCAGTCTCCACAACTGCTTAGAAAGAGATTAATTGCTCTAAGTGCTGCACCCTGGGCCTGCCCTCTACCCCCAGAGCATCCCATGTCATGGCATGTGAGTAGCTTCTGGATGCCTGTGAAGAAGCAGGATGTAATCAGGCAGGGCCCTCCCACAGTAGTGAGGTAGCTCTCTGAGTGCTGGCACTCTGGTCTCCAGCTGCTGGCTTGCAGCTGATGGGACAATAGCCCCTAGATGAGAAAAGCTTGTACAGCCCCCAGAGCTTCTTTGGCTGCTACCAGCTGGCTCTTGCCACCACTTGCCAGTAAATCTGGGAGCCTGCACAATACAAATAAAAAGCAAAGTCAGTCCGGAAAGCAAACAAAATTAGGAAGGAGAGGCAAAACACTCTTCTCCCATAGATCTTCCAAGGTACCTTGCAGAAACACCCGAGCTGAGAGCCAATAACCTATTTTTAAGCAGAGTGCATAACACAGCTGAGACAGAGAAGTTGTGGCATTACCCGGTATTACTGTTTGCACACATCTGTGTGGTAGACTCTTTTTGCTAAAACATATTCTGTTTTTTATTGTTGAAGAGTGAAAAAAAAAAAGTTAAGGTGGTATCTTCAGTACCTTTCCAAAGCAAAGAAGGAGGGCCCATAGGAAATGAAACATCTGTGTGACCCAGGTGTATCACATTTCTCCCTCCTCTTCCCATGTCACAGCTCTACAAGGGTTCATGGGATTTGTTTTCTTGGCTATTCTGATCTGGAGAACTATTTTGGTTTTGATTTCCCTATTGCTGTATCTTCTATGCAATTCCTTTTTCTAAAGACTGACTTACTACAGGAGAAGTGCTAGCCATTGCATTATTTGTATTGCTGTACAGTGGAGGTGTGGTTTACTAGTTCTGAGTGTGCCTCTTACCCCCCTCCCCTTTTCTCCTTCCCTCTGTTTGTAAATGCCTGCATTTATTCTGTCAGCCTGACATGTACAAAGTGTAAGAAAGAATTTTTAAACAGGTAATAAATTATATTTATAAGCAACTGAAAAAAAATACACCACTACCTTGTGTTCAATTGTTTAGTTGCTGGAAGTTTGGATGGAAAGGGGAGTCTTTTATTTAGTTTCTTAAAAAAAAAATATTACTACACATAAGAACTTCATACATACATCACTCCTTGTGATGTATTCTCCTTCAAAAGATACCCTTCATGACATCCACATGCCCATGCAGGCTGTTACACTGCACTTCATAAATCCTCATGTCTCCCCATGCTCTTTTACTCCAGCTGCTACAGGGGAGCTCGCCCCAGTCAGTTTTCCTGGGGGTGGCATTTCGTGACCCCAGTCAAAGGTGGAGAAAAACAACAGGCAAGAAAACGTCTCCTTTGTCTGAGAAGCAAAATAAATGCTACTTGGGCAAGGTGATTTTGTCCAGCAATACCTGCTTATGTCATCCACCTTGACCCAGGTGGATACAATACCCAAACACTGATGTTCACTCTTGCACATGCTCCCCACTGTCAGACAGTAGTTGTTTCTCACTGACCTTGTTAGACCTGTTGGGCTCAGTATAAAATTTCTGGGCTATGTGAAGGTGGCAGCTACAGGGAAAATTGCTGTTTACACACTTCTCTGAAAATAACCAGCAATTCAATTAAATGTTACGTAATACTGCTGAAACACAGCACTGCAGAATGAGAGGAGCGCTCCAGCAGTTAAGTACAACCACACACAAATATCTCACTGTATGTAGAGGTACATAGGATCCCATGTCTCTGAGCATGAAGCAATGCCAGATTTCAGCTTATGCTGCGTATGTAGGCTGTAACTTTTTCACCTGAAGCTGCAGCTGAGAACTCTAGCTTCCGTCTATGCATCTTGTGCTATTAAAAATATTAGTCAAAATTCATAAATATGTGGCAGGATGAGGGGAAGGAGGTGTCTCAAAAAATATGCAAATGCCAAATTTCTATAGATCTACATAATCAGCCACAAAATGCTAGTGACTGCTCTATTAGTGATAACACTGTTTTAATTACTATTTTTCTCTTCAGTGAGTTTTGAAAGGAGCGATGCTTTTTTATGCCAGTGGAAACATATGCAACATATTGGTGTTTACTTGTTTGCTCAGAGGAGAAATCTTATAAAAATAAAATAAATAAAATGAGGCACAGACTAAATAATCTAACCAGAGAAATGAAACCCAAAGATGGTGCTTTTCAAGCCCATGGAAAGGAAATAGAAGTAAAAGCAATCTGTCACGGGGAGATGGAAATAATTTTATTTGGGGGGAATGTTAAAACAACCATATACAATTTGAACAAATACAACATAACACAGTTTGTTCCCCAGGTTTTCTAACTATAGTATTAACAGATTTAATAAGGCACTGGTTCTCAAAAAAGAACACAGAATAGTTTTTTAGTCTTTACATTGTCAACCTTTTCTTTAATAGAAATAACTTTCTGCTAGAGAAAGGATAGCAGTTGCTGGATGGCATCTGTCTCTTCCTTTTTTTTTTTTCCTCCCACTTACCTATGCCATCTTACCTATGCCAGTCAGAAACTAAACTCCCTTCAGTGATTTACATTTGAAAAGTGGATTTCTAGACCTTTGGGCACTGAAGTCACAATTATCTTCACCACTGACTTTCAAGCCCTCATTAATGTGCACTATGAAACTACCAAAATCTGGAAGTGACATTAAAAGGCCACACCTGGCAAAATAAACATGCCAACCTGTAGTCACTGTACGTGCTGAACCCAAAATAATGACACATTGAGCATTACAGAAAGTCAACCATGCAGGCAGTAACTCAAATGTCACAGTGCTAGAACACATGACCTCCACACTTGCCTTAGGAAGAACCCTTTACGACATCACTGATTACAGTGGGTAGCTGCTTTTAGGGCAAAATCTGGCCTTTTGAGTCTTGGGAGGAAATAGGCAGGCACTAGTTATACAACTGCAGTCTGTTTGCTTTCTCAGTGTGTGTCTCCTCATACACATATATATATTTATTTTCCTATATAGCACCGTTGTAGTGATTTGTCATTTATGCATTTTCATAAATAAATATTATGTTTTATTTAGTGCTTTATCATCCATAATAGTTTACTCTTAATCCACATATTGGAGTTATTCCAGACTCGCAACTGAATATATATATATAAAAAACACATAAATTTGAACACTTAACATACACACTTTGTGTAACCTATCAACCAGTATCTTAAATCCTTTTCTCCTGGAACAAAAAAAAAACAAACTTGCTCAGAAAACCAGCAACTGGCCCCTCCTCTTGCAACATGCTGATGGCAGGTGCCAGGGGCATTGCATCCCTCATGTCTGCCAGCAGGAAAAGCACCCTCCAAAAAGAACATTTCTCAGGAAAGCCATGACAATTAAAAAAAAAAAAAACAACTATTTGAGGAAGGCAGAGGTGAAACACACCTAAACACAGAGATAAGAGACATCCCTGCTGTGTGACCGCTTACCTGGGGCCTGCAGGGACCAGGCTCAGAGGTGTGATGACTGAACCTGCTCCCAGTTGCTACCAAAGTCAATGGTCCCATCCGCTTCTTTGGAACTGGGAAACCTTAGTCACACAGGGCTGTGCTGGCTTTTATGAAAGGAGTGAAACTAAAAATCCCATGGCTCCATTTGTTAAAATAAAAAGGCGAAGAGAGTCTGGGCTGTCCTTATTTTGGACCACAAATGTCAAAGCCAAGACAGTCAAGGAGAGGAGCAAACTCTGCTCTCAGCCTCACATGCTGTTTTTTAAGGACACGGAAAACAAGAATCGCTCCTCTTGGGGTCAGGATTTGGTGTACTATTAACTCTCAGAGATTTTCTTTTTGTATGGCTTGGTAATTTTGGGTACAGGCAGGGAAACTGCACTGTGGAAAAAGCACTCTAATTAACAAAAATCCTCTGATTAGGCCTTTTGACACCTATAATCAGGGAGGTCTTGCTGGTTCTCTTGAACCTGTGTATTTTTCTCTGTTAGCTTGAAAGTGTAAAATGTAAATTTTTCCAGCTAGAAATACCTTTAGGGAGCTGTGAAGCTAAACCCCAATTATATACCTACCTACCACAAACAAATCAGTTTTGTCCAAAAAGGGGAAAAAAAGAAGCATTACAGAAGTGCTGAGGCTAAATTCAGCATGGCAATTATTTCAGTTCTGAAATAGGCTTAGCATAATCAAAGCAGCATTTGTAAGGACTTATTTCAAAATTAAGCTGAACATCATCTAGTGAAACAGGACATAGGCAGGCAAGAAAATTAAAAAAAAAAAAAAGAAAGGCAAAAAAAGGTAAATGAGTAACTCCCATGCAGCTCAGCTTTGATAATCTGGTGAAGAACAGAACCTTTCCAAAGAAAACACTTCATGGGGAATATGTCACCTCTCATTTCCCCTTCTGCAGTAGTAGCACTGCAGCAACTGCTGCAACCTCAGGAAGGAGGAACAGGCAAATTATATTTCCCATTGCTCTTCTCTCTTAAAGCTCCTCTTGCTGGGAACCACGATGCTACGCAGCCCCAGCTTGGCAGCCAAGCCTGTCACTACTGTGCGGTGGCTGCCAGAGGTATGGAGGCTGCTGGAAGGCCACCCAAAATAGTAATGCAGATGAAACTTGAGCCAAATTGTTCCGTTTGTGGTGTCTCTCACTGTATCAGGAGAAGTGCTGGAGGCAGGTGCCCACCACATCTGTGGTGCCCAGATCTGACCAACTGCCTAAGTCCCGTGCTCCTTCCCTGTCACTTCTTAGGGCCACAAGGCATCAGGTCTCCTTATGCTTAAAGAGAAATAATTGCCACCCCAGAAATAGGTATTTTTGAGGTTTTCCCTTTCCCTTTAAAAAATGGAACACAGATTAGTTTTGGTTTTCTTCCAACTGTGATTGTAGATGGATCCCTCACTTCTACACAAATGAAAGAGCAAGATAATAATTCCTCCTCACAAGGAACTTCCGCTTACCCAGTGGTTGTTTAAGTGGGTCACAGCAGTTTCAAATTTACCAGCATATCCAAATGTGCTTCATTTTCACTCACCTGCAAAATCCTTTATTTTGCAAAAAAAAAAAAAAAACAACTGAGAAAAGGGTCACTTGTTTATCATTGTGGTACCATATCCATCAGATTTCCTGGAAACATGAAGAGCTTCTTCAAACAAGTCACACTAAGCCATATTCATCCAGCTGCCAATTACCTTAATGAAGAATGACCTTCCCTCGGAAAGGCCACCACACTAATGATGGCAGGGATGTAATTGGGCTCCATCTCTGTACTGTGAGAACCACTCACACATGAAGGGCTATGGAAAGTTATCTCTACAAATAGGTGGCCTTTAAGATGGCCTCCATTATAGCTCCTCTGAGCTACACAGACAACTCACTTTTTTTTTTTTTTTTAAATTCTGGAGTGCAATAATCTTTTTGTAAATGAAAAAGTTGGTTTGCTTACGTTTTCAGCAGTTCCCTCCAATTTTTTTTAATGTAACAATATACATCTTTTTTACTTCTAACCAAAAGTTTTATTTTCATAAAATTTAAAGCAGTATCTTTTTTAAACAATCAAAATAATAATAATAACAATAATAATAATAATAAAATAATAAGTGGCTTTCATGGAAAGCAACATGCATAATCTTAAACCAGTTACTAAAACTGTATTTCCCCGTGTAAACAAGGGCAGAAAAGCCTCTTCCAATCTTGTATGTGAAAACTCAGCTGATATTTGCAAAGGATAGTCTCCTCAAAACTTACAGCTGCTCTTAAGCAGGATTCTGTTCAAGGTACTTATTAGCGAAGACTTTGATACCTCTTCAGGACTTCTGCCTGCACGAGAAAGTCCATTTCCATGGGCCTCCACAAGAGCTGCCTGTGGCAGAGTCAGAGTTTAATGTCCTGTGACTCTGACATTTTGGCAAGTGTCTTCTTGACCCGCAGGGCTGTGAGCCGGGAGGCAGGGTTGTGAGCCCAGCACTCCATCATCAGCTTCCCCATCTGCCGTAGGCACTGTGGAGAGAAACAGGAAAGTCCCATCTGAGTCAGTACAAGAGGAGAATGCAGTTGGCAATGCTGAAAAACTGAAGGGAAAAGGTCTCTTCTAAAGGCAGATGAAAAATGTACAACATGCTGGCTGGTACTGCTTTTCAAAAGTTTTTGTTTTCTGTATATTAAGGAGAGTTCTCCAAACATGAAAATCACTCATAATTTTTGAGAAGTTATAATCTAGACTGGGCTGTACACACCCAAAAAGCCCTTCTTTTATTTCCCCTTCCCCAAACCCCTGCAGCCTGATCTGCATAAATGTGGCTCCATACAGCGAACCCTTTGCTGCACAAATTTAGTGGAATTCATTTTCCTCAGCCAGCAACCAATCTCTGGGTACAGCCCAGCGTGAGCATGCACCTACAACTTCTGCCCAGCCACCCATACTGTAAAGTTCCCTGCAAGCACCCATCTCAGCTCTGCCCTGTCCTACTCCATCCCCAGCTCACTTCTGAAATGTAGCCAGATCCTCCTCTGGCTCCCAGCAACAACTCTTTGCTGACAGCATCTCAGCATTGCCTTTGACATCCTGGAAAAGCAGTATACATTGGTTTCCTGCCTCTGTCACTTTCTTCCAAACATAAAGCAACACATAAGCCACCACAGCCAGGTGATGATCCCACAGGCCTATGGATTTATGCTGAAAGTATTTCCTTGCTTCTGGAAAAGAGAAGTTTTCCATCTCATCCAACTTACTAAGTTTTCATGAGACTCCTGGCTCAGAAGCAGCGGAGAGCCTTGAAAGGCATTACACATAAACACCATCAGCAGTGCCCACAACAGCTGAACACATTTCAGGTTAATGTAGATTTTTATAAAATGCATTTTTGGGAATACGCAAGCACTGTGCACTCTTACTGCTGGAATGCCTGAAGTGGGATTACTGATGAACTAACCAATTAATCAAGAACAGCTATTTCAACAAGCCTCCCCAGTCCTTGATATGTGTGGCGGCAGACAAAACACATACTGCATGCCACCACACAAAAACCCTTCCCAGGACTGATAGTAACAGAGCTTCCTTCCCCAGTGTTTCCAGTCCCCGTTTGAAGACTCAGAGGGATTTGGTTAGGGAGAGGAAGAGGCAGGTGAGTTTCGGTTACATCTTCCTGCACTGGCTGTTGTCCAAGTATGCAAGCCACTCGGAGGTTGCTTTGTTTTTCCCTCACATTCCCAAATTGCCTCCATCTCATGCCACCTAAATCTACCTGCAGAATGTTCATTGACATGCTGCTAGAATATTCATCTACATGCTGCTCTTCCCAAATGGTAGCTGTCTTCAGTAACTGTAGAAAACTTTAAAGAATTAAACTATAACAATTAATATATTTAATGACCCCTCCTACACAGCATCTTGAGAGCCATTGGCAGGTTTGCCTGTGGTACCTCAGCTGTTCATCTCTGCTCCCACAAGCACAACTTCGCTTAATTACAGATGCTGAGCAGGAACAGTTCCAATATATCACTAACCCTAACCCAGGTCGCTCACCTCTTGAGAATGGAAAGCATTTTCTGGCTCCTATATCTCCTCTGAAAGGCCACATCTGTCCTCTGCTAAAATGCAAATAGGCACAAGAGCACCTGTTTCTCTAAGATGTAGAAAGGTGAGCAATTGGTGCTCCTCAGTGCAGCCCAGCTACTGTAGTCACTGCTACTGCCTCCCAGTACTGTAAGAAACTTAATATCCTGCACTCATGTTAGCACGAAATCACAGTAAAATTTGTGTTTGTAAGCCTGCACATCTGTGACCACAGAAAAGCTGCATACTCACTTGATTTCAAAGGGACAGAAGATATTGCCTTCTTAAAAAAAAATAGAGCAAAAAGGTTGGAATTATAGCCCAAATGTCAGTACAAACTGAAGTAGCTACCAGTACACCAAGTATGCTGACACTCCATCATACAAAACAATTTCTCTTGCAAAATTTTTAGATAGCCACCGAATTAATGCTTTTAATGCCAGGAGCAGAGAGCAAAATGAATGCTAGAAGCAAACAGAGAGACTTAGAAGGACTGACCACAGCCTGTTATCACTGTGAGATCTAGTCAACAGCACAGGAAGATCCTGCTTGCCAATATCACAGGTTATGGCCCCTGGGGCTCTGAAACCTTCAGTGGGGCCATCTGAGAAGGTGGTGCTCCTGCCTGAGCCCTGTTACAGTGTTACTGCTGCTAGTACCTCCCTCAAAATGATGCAGAATTGGGTCAATCTCACCCACTTGCTCTGATTAAAAACACAGACTGCATACCAGGAGGGACAATACCTCATCACTGCTCCATCTGTTGGGAAATGAGGGGCGTAGTCTCTTGATGCACACGATCTCCCTCATGTCCTCGTACGAGGGGTCGCTGGGCACAAGGTCGTGGTATGGAAGCTGGTATTCCTCAACTATTCCTGAAAGAAACAATTAGTTGCCTGTCACTTCCAGAAAAAACTTCCACTACCCTCTTCCCCTCTTATTTTATAACAGATTGGCCCTACTGTTTAACAGGTAAATGTATTTCTCCTTAGAAGGACTTCCCTGCCCTAGAAGTTCATGTCACAGTCAAGTTCCAATGTAACCACTGCCATGTAAAGACTGGCCAGGTATCTTAATTCAAAAGTGTAGTTACTTGCCAAGTGAGAGAGTTTCTACCACTGTTGCCCAGTCCAGCAATTTCCACAAGGTTCTCACAGAAAGAGCTATTAGCATAGGGTCTGTATCAGAGTAATTTCATAGAGAGTTAACCCTGATTTAGGTCTCTTTCTTAACAGTGGACCTGATATATATTAAAGGACACTCTGTGCCTTTTCAGAACATAGCAAGGCACCACTCTTTGTGCACAGCAACAATGATAAAAATAATAGAGATTTAACATCACATCACTGCAATACACTTCACCAGTTGTTAAACACAGGGATCATGCTGCTCATCAGCAACAGTCAGCTCCTCTAGGGGAAGCTTTCAGCACAATATTGTGGGCTTTGAAGACCCATAAAACATGGTGAAAGTAGTGGAGACCCAAGAGACATGCTCTGCTCTTGTCATCAAACTGGCATGTAACTGCTGCCAAGTCATTTCTCTGCCTTTAACTTTCTTAATGTTAAAACTGAGGTAATAACACCCATGCTTTCTGCACTGCACTGAGCTCTATGTGCAGAAAGCACACATAGCTTTTGTATACAAGGACGGATCTATGCCCTGAGTCTGCAGCTGGCTGCATTGCTTTATCTTTGCTGTCTTCACACTTCAATGCCTGATAGGAGAAGGAAATGAAGCACATCACTGGTATTGACAGTGATGTAATAAGTATCACTTCCTTCTGGTTTTTTTGCTACTTATCTTGTAAACAGACTATTTATTGCAAATAGTAGCACAGCAAACCCCAAATTGTTTGTTCTTCTTTTATTTAACTCCAACAAAACAAAGAAATGACTATTTTCATTCTGCTAAACTAGTTGAACCCCTCCAGTTCAGCAGAACCATGATGCCTTTGGAAAATGCCCCCAAATGAGTTCTATATTTCTTCTTCAGTGCAGACATCTGCTGCCTTCAAACAAGGCATTAAAATACAGTCTAAGTCTCTGCTGTTGAAATAGCATTGACTGATACTTTAAGTTCCAACAAGACACCAGACATTAAGGGAGTTACCTATATGGTTTATCCACATTTGTTTATTATTGTAAAAACAATAACCCAGAGAAAAAGCTGTAATTGAAGATTTGAGATTCACTGACACAATTAAAAGAAATCTCCCAGTTCTTTACCTCCTGAAACACATCTCCTTGCTATCTCCCAAAGGATGAGTCCAAAACTGTACATATCAGCCATGATGTACGACTGAAAGTGATTTCTATTCAAGCTTTCATCCAGCACCTCCGGAGGCATATAACGTTTTGTTCCTACGCGGGTATTCGGAGGGATGTCTACCTCATTTGTATCACTAGAAAAAAAGGAGGAGAAAAAAAGGGCATCAAACATGCAATAAAGTAGCTTGAAAAGAAAGCAATTTAGATGCGAGACATAGTAAATTCACATACATCCACTCTCAAAAAAGGTCAAAAGTAATGCCTAATCTTAATGGAACAATTTTTGCAAGAAAAGCCTCTTAGTGTGAAGGCAACCCTCCTTAAAAGGCTGACCTGCCTGAGGCTATGTTAAGCATTCAAATGCAGAACCACAATGGAGATAAGACTCAACAGGGATGCTGTGAGATTTGTGAGATTTCATTAGCATTAGCCGAAGCTCTAATGTTAGTGATAACAATCAAATCTTCATTAAATGCTGTTTTCTTAACATATTCCACCACCTAATGCTTTAGTCTTAGCAATTAATGGAGGATACTAAATAGTTGGGGCAGTATCACTTAGCTATAGCAGATCAAGATCTGCAAAGAAGACAGATCTAATTATTATTTTCTGCATGCGTTATGTTTGATCTCTTCCAACTTTTACACATCAAGATGTGTAGACACAGAAACATAAATGTGTAAAAACTTCTAAGCAAATGTGTCACACCTCACACATTGACCAGAAGAGACAAGACATATCTAATGGGAAGCAAATTCCCACTAATTATGTGAATGGACTCTTTTTTTTTTTTTTTTATTCTTAACTCAGATTCAGCTGTATCAGTTTTAATGTTTTTGGAAGTTCAATATATGGCATATATTTTGGTTTGCTTAAAAAGGTCTTTTTTCCTTTCCCCACCTTCAAAATGTACATATTTTAAATGTGATGGATACAACAAAAGCTCACAGAACAATTATACTCCTGTAATTTTGGTCACATGACAGAAAAAAAAGAAGAGTCTGAGGTACAACCAGTCACCTACACAGTCCTTAAATCATACATATGCTGTTGGCACTTCTGTACACCTCCAAGAATGTAACATAAATCCAGTGACCTGCACCATCTTGCAATATTCCAAATTAAATGAGAAATACAAAGAACTTTACTAGAATCATTAGTTTCAGAAGAGCGCGCCCCCTTAAACTATTTTCTCTTCCCTGTTTTCGCTCAAGAAATGCTATCTAAGGAAGGACTCAGTATGAAAACAAGCCAGGTACATAACATAAATTACATTTGGACTGTGACAAATGCGTATTTCACCTCCATTTACAGCAACATTTCATAGTTTCTTTGTTCAGAGCTAAGCAGTGTCCCACTCGGTATTTGCCAGGCAAGGCATACCTGCAAAGTGTGAATTTCTTCCCTGAAACTTTTCAATAGTGTATTTTCAAGTTGTTGCTTTCTAGGACTCTGTTCCTCAAAGTAAAAATATTCCTTTCTCATCTCCTCAAGAAAGGTCAGGCTCATAAAGGAAAAGCCTCACCAAGAAACCTGGTAGGTAAGTGAATGGTAAGAAGAGCACATAAAAACAGCCCTTCCTTTCACTCTGAATAATTTACAGTTCAAGATTTGTACAGAATCCTTAATTTTTTTTAAATACTTCAGGGAGCACACAGTTTCAAAGCTGACCTCTGAAACTGAAACCCTCAGTCTATGTATTCTGGACACAATTCTGTGTACAGAAAAATCAGAGACTTTAAACACACGTCTCCACCACCAGGACCACCGCTGAGAGCTCAAGCTCCTTTTGAACAGAGCTGTCAGAGAGTAATGTCTCCTTATGAATCCCAGGAGTGAGTAAAGTTCTATTTGTCTGCTCTTTCTAAGTTGTTTAAACACACAACCATTTTTTAAAATCAAATTTAAAAGCCATTTCAAAAATCAAATCTGTACTTCAGCAATTTGATTTGTAGGAAATGAAACAAAAGGCAACCCAAGTGGGGTCCTTTTCAATAAATCCCAGTAAGCTACTTGTGCAAGTGATTAGTATTTTTCTGTATAAGTTGTGAGTGAATTTTCATGGGATCAGAGAAGCTGAATGCCTCAGTGACAAGCTCACTGACATGACTTCAATCTGTCAGTGCTACATCCTTTTACTATGTGCCAGCTATACTTGGGTAACTATTGAGGATGAAGCAATGAAAACTGAGCCTTCATGCAAATGTGCTCAATAATTAAAACGCAACTATTTATACATCTGCATTAAGTGTTTATGTGACACTCTCTTCCACATAGGTAACTTCACACACAGATGAGCAGACCCCAAAAAGCATGCACAGGTGATTACTCACATGTGCATGCTCACTTAGTCAACAACTAAGCCAGCAGTTGCCTCTGATTTACTAACTTTTCCTCAGCCTCCTCATTTCTACTCACCTGATAAATTTAACAGCCAAGCCCAAATCTGCTATACAGCAGGTGCCATTCTTTTTTACCAGGATATTCTTACTTTTTAGATCACGATGGGCAATAGCAGGTTTGCCCTGAGTACTGAAGATCTCAGTGTGCAAGTGGCACAAGCCACTAACAGAGGAGTAAGCCAGTTTCAGCATGGCTTTTGTGTCCAATGTAGTAGATTTTAGATAATCATAAAGTGAGCCATTTTCATGGTAGTCAGTGATAAGATACAGCTGGGTCCATGATCCTGTGCCTTTAATGTCTGCAGCAATGAATCCTTGAAAAAAAGATATATTTTCATATTAGAACTTCTCATGGCTTTTTTTTTTTGACTGCTCAGAACTGTGAACTGTCATCCACTTAAATGGTTTTATTTTAGTGACATATTTAATTTCTTTCATTTTACTTACATGCAACTCTGCCTCACCTCTCACTCTGCCTTTAATGTACTTTCAGAAAGCCCAGATATGAAAATACCAGTAGCTGAAACAGACATATTTTGTTTGGAGTAACAACCCCCAAACCCCATTATTTTTTAACTTTTATTTATGTTTCAGAAATCCTTGAAACAACTTTCCTTTGAAAAATGCTGGGTGGCTAATTGCAGAGCACAGCAGGTAACAAGGCACACTGGAAAGGACATCAGATAACAGCAAATACAAAATTACTAAACTTAAGAAACCTGTACACTATCAAACAATTCTCTTTAATTTCACTCACCAAGAATATTTTCATGTCTCATCAGCACAGTCTGGTAGATTTCTGTTTCTCTGAACCAGCTGGCCTCCTCTGTGGTAAAAAACACTTTCACAGCTACCTTTTCACCACGCCACTTTCCCATCCAGACTTCTCCATAGCGACCTTTTCCAATCTGCTTTACCATTTGAATCTGTTTTGCAATGGTCCTTTGAACCTGTGAAATGCCAAGACAGATGCTTACACTTTGCTCAGTGGAAATCTCTGCATTCACCTCCCTCCTTCTGTGTCTCCTTCCCACACTGCCAGCCTGCAGGAAAGCAGAATATGCAGCCATTGTGGCATGGATTTCAGCAACACTCCACAATTGCAGATGCTCCCTGTTTTCTCCAGGACACAGTGCTGATGAGGACATTCCTGTCACTGTGAAGAAGCCTTTCCATGCATGCTCAAAACGCATTGTGGCTCCTCAAGAAACTAAACTGGTCTTTATGAAGGAAACATTTGACCACGAACCCTGAAATTTTTGTTTTCCTGTGGGATGTTGCCACTTGGTGGAATTTTTTTTGTTATTTTTGGAAAAGTGTTGACAGAAAACCCTCCAGGTCACCTTAATGCAACCCAAATTCCAAAGGGGTAGGTAATGCAGTTCGATTAAAGCAGGGATGTTTGTTACATACTCAACACTGCTGAGACTGAAGGCTAAGGCTCACGAGTCACAAGCATCTTAGCGCTCCAAAATGAGCAAAATTACTGATAGCAGCTTCCTATCACCTTCCTTGAAAATGCTATGCCTAATAATTTCAAAATACATGTTTGGTGTTAGGAACCTCAACCACTACTTACAGAGTTAGAACCCACATGCCTACATTCATTTTAATAATCACAATTACATATTCATAAAAAGCAATTTCCCCCACCCCCAGATATTTGGAAGACAGCTTTCTTGTGTCTGTGCCAGCTCTGAAGGTGGCTCTACTGTGAGCTAATGCTAAAGTCAGCTGCAGTGCAAGATCAGCGTACATGGTGGCAGCATTGCAGAGATACTCCTCATAAGGATGAGAGACCTCATGCAGAAGATGGACTGCCTCTACATTTAAAAAGCTTTTATAACCACAAAAAATCTTGGCCAAATGGAGACTAATATTCTCATCAGATATTCTCATGTCTGCAGATCATGCATTTCTAAAAGTTCACAAATGACAACAGGAGTAGATGCTGGAACACAATCCACTGGTGTTCATGGCTGACTCAGCCTCACCCTAATATAACAGGAAATTGAAATGCCACCCTCTTGTGCTACAGCATTGCCAGTTCAATCCACGGCTAATGATTTTTGGTTTGGTAGACTTTCGCAGGATTTTGAAAGAAAATAATTTTATCACTTTCAATGCAAGGAGATCTTCTGGCCCAACCTATTGGCAAAATCTGAGCAAGTTCAAATTTGTGGTCTCTTGCTCAGTTTTGCCACCACTAAGATAAAAATCTCAAGCAGTTTATTGCAGCACGTGTGCACTAACTGAATCTCTATGAAATCATATGACTTCATGTAATCCAAAATATTTTTGCAATCTTGGCTGACAGAAATGTCCCAAACTTGATTCTTAAGATCATTTGCTTCCTTTGTTATCCCTGAGAGGTCCAGTGGAAACTTACCAGTTTGGTAATGCCAAGCAAGACTGCCACAACCCCACTGTAGCATGAATGTATGTCCAAAGATGGACTCAAAACCTATTAGGTAAGGTCTATCATCATTCATTTTATAAAAAAAAAAATCCACTGGTTTTCATATTAGACAATTTTAAGAAGCAAAACATACAGTGGCATTTATGCAAAGCTATTTCAAATGTTCCAGCTTTCTTCTTTTGTCATTTAAACAGAATTCCATTTTTCCAGCCCTACAACGTATAATTAGACTTCCAAGATGGTAGTTTCAATGCCATTATTTTTGATTAACATCAGTAAAAGCCAAGAACAGAGATTAGCCTTAATTTTTAAAATCCATTTATTTTCTTTTATACTCTCATATAGTGATTGAACAACAGTTATATTACATTGGAATTTTGCTCTAACATTTTGTAATGTCATTTTCGCATTGTTGCTTTCTATTTTGCCCATTTTAAAAATGCATCCTGAACAATAATGTAGTTATATCAAATAACTTAATTTGTGTAAATATATGTAATGGCATCATAAAGTACATGGAATTACAATACTTAATGATGAAAAGTTCCTTATTAAATTATATTAAGAAAATGAAAAACACATTTCTGTTATGGGTTTTCAGGCGGCAGAATACAATGTGAAGGACCTTAACCTGGTTTCCTCTTGCTAGAACTGGTCAAATTATTTCCTATGAACAATTTATTTTATTTTAAGGAATTAGTCCTTTCTTGTATCATAAACTGATTAGGATTTCTAAAACAAATAGGTTAATCAAAATTGTTGGATGAACTGATTTCATAAGTATGTTGAATGATGCATTCCTGTGACTTGTTTACACTGAGTGGGGCTGGAGTTTTTTTTTTCTTTTTAAATCTGGATATTTTGCTTCTTGAGCTCTGTAGGCAGCCAGGTAGAGTTAGTTACATGGCCTTTTCTTTCCTCTCCCCGCATAGACTCAACCCAACCACCAATTCTTTCTACTTTCTACTTTTCTGGCATTCAGTTAAATGTGTTCAGCTACTGCAGATGAAAATTTAGACAAATCAACCTTTTGTAACTCCAATATTTTAAACAGAGAACTCCATACCTATGGCTCAGGTGCAGTCCCTTGAAAAGCAAAGCTCATTGGAAGGGGAACTAGGAAAAAAATGTGTGCAAAGGCAGAGAGCAAACTGTAATTCAGCAAACTCTTCAGACAGATCACTGAAATAAATGTCCCCAGCATCTAATCACCTTCCTTGATTTTGCATATGGTTTCATGGGGGGCAACAGCTTTGCCTATGCCTCTTGCTCTGTCAAGGTTCTCCTTGTCTGCACAGAACCCAGCTTGCTGGCTCAAAGCCTTTATTTACAATTTACTCTACTTTTTTCTTGGTTTGAAGTTTGATTTGCAGCATTTGACCTCCATCAAACTCTACTCTCAGAGGTACAAACAGGTCAGGAGAAAGAACACTTTCTGAATGTCATCATATTGACAAAATCTTGGCCAATGTTTGTTTTGGGTATAATATTTGTACCCATTAGAACAAATGTCCTGCACAGAAAAAAATCATTACTGTTTAGCATAAAGTGACATTTTGTAACAAATTTGCATCTTATTTTCCTGAAATTACAATTCTGAATGTTTCAATCTTTGCATAAGAAGCCAAGTTAAAAACAAACTTTTACACAATGAAGTCTAGAGCCTTATTGCCAAGGCACTTTCTTTATGGTTGTTTCAGGCATAAGCCCATCTGTGCATCTATGGTAAACCCATAGTGGTTGTAGCTGTCTGGGAAATGCAGCAAACATCTATTAACAAGCGCAAGATTCATTATAGTGCTCAATTCTCTTCTCTTTCAAGCAAAATCACAACTTAAAGAGAAATTCTGGGGGAAAAAAAATGTATGTGTTTTTTGTAAGCAAAAGTGGAGGGGGCAGAGTGCGCCTTGAGGCAAAACACTTGTTCCAGTGGCTGCAAAGTTTCCAGGCTTGAGGGGTGGACTCACAGAAGACTAGATAGTTTCTCCTTCATAGAGCAGTGGCCCAGCTCTGAGAGCTACTGAGCCACGGCCCAGCTGGGATGTGCTGCCTTGGCCTTCAAGGTAGTCAATTAGCAGAAGTTAGTGTTCCTGCCCACTGCAAGAGCAGACCGGGGACACCAGTGAGATCATAGATCCCACCTTCAAATAGTTTACTGAGACAGTGGAAGACATAAAGAACAAGTAGTCATAACCAGCATTGCTCCAGCTTCTTTGGGATCCTGGGATGAAGTACTGAGCCATGCAAACTTACAAGATGCTCCAGGGCCCCTGCTACCCACATGGGCTGCTGGAATCACATCCTTTCAGAGAACCAAGTTCCTTGTATTTGCTCTAAATTAATATGTTTTTGCTGTCACTGTAGCAGTTAGGAGCTTCAAGTGCAGACCAACACCTTGATGTGGCAGGTGTTATGCAAAAAAACCCCAACAAAGCAAAGAAAGAAAGAATCCCTCACAATTGCCACAGACAGTTTTGCCTTTTCAGCAGGCTTAGTCATTCTGGAGTCTGTTCAGAAATAATCATAAACTTCATCTCTGTGCCTTTAATTTTTGAGATTGCCACACCATAAGGAAAAAAACCAATCTCCTAACTTCTGAATGCAAAGTGAAGCCTACAAATAAAAAGGTTGCACGTTTGATGAGTTACAGCTCCCTTTAGATAATGTTTGAAGCCCTACTGTGTGTTGCACATACAAAGCAGGAAAACAAGATCAATGGGCCAGATGCTGTCCTGTGCACTGGGGTAAATCCTGACATGTTTTCATGAGCTCTCTTAGCCTCTACTTACCCTATAGTATCTAGAATAAGAAATGAGCTGAGAGAGAAAAATAACTCTAAGCTTTTTTTACTTAGTCTACATAAAAAAAAGTCTCCTCCTTCTAAAGCAGTTTTTCTCCAGCTTAAATCCTTGTCATTTCTGGGACAGAAAAAAACAAACAAAAAACCCCACAACAAAACAAACAAAAATAACAACTGAGGATATGTAACCATAATTCCTTGTGCCTCTTCTTCCTCTAATCGATTTGCCTTTGAAGCTTGCATTAAAATAATATTGCTTCCTTACCAGGAGAGGGAGCCCGGAGCCACTCCCTGAGCTCTGGGACTGCTCGATCAAATCCTTCAGGGACTCTCCAGGGGGAATGTAGGTCTCGTCCTGCTCCAGCCCAATGCTGTAGTGGTGCCGTGTCTCTTGGCGTTTGTATCTGATGTTTTACATGAAAACAAAATTAGTTTTCAATACAATGAACACATGTACAATGAATAATGCACATCATCCTTCATATTTCCTTCATTTATAGAGTAACAGCTTTCTCTGCTTCCCTAAGGGGTATGCTGGACTTGCTGGCCAAAATTTTCTGGTTTAGTTTTAGTAACTGTTTTCAGCATCAAAACTATTAGTATAATACTCAAATACCATGCAATCTAGGGTAAGCAATCAAATGTTTTCCTTTCAGAAAGATAAATGTCTAAAACACAGACCAAATAAATAATCATTTTTATTTTACTGTCTTCAGTGGACTTTTAAGAGTCTGAGAAGGCAAAGTCATGGAATCTGGGACTGTTTAAAATATATGACAAATTATTAAAACTATGTATACTATGACAAAATTCTAGACATATTTAGTTACATTCCTGTATTGCCTCTTTTTTATGTTCTTCCCCACATAAACTCATTTAGAAGTCTTAGGTTTATTTTTCCTATACAAAATTTGTCCTTTGGCCTTCCTAGATTCTGTAAAGAATAATCTGTGCTTCCACCTGAATGGCTTTTCAGGATGCTGGGCAAAAGATCCTATATGAAATACATCACATAGGTGTGACTAGCATGAATAAAATACACTTCTTTTTCTCCCTATAAAATTGCAATTTCTCATTTCTTTTCCTTAAGGTCCACTTCTATTTTTTTTTTTTTTCAAATTCCTAAGTCTATAAAAGATAAATCTTGGGAGGAACATTAATGAGCTACAAAAGTATTTCTTGTTTACCTGAAGTAGCAGAATATGATGATAAGCACCAGAAGTATACTGCAAACAGTCACTGAGATCAGCAGGGCCTTATGGTGGATGTTTCCTTCAGCAAAATCTGGGGTTGAAAACAGGAAAGGTGGAAAATTCAGAAAGGGAGGTGGTATGAAGTCAGTATGAAAAGACACACCCTTAAAAACTTCATTAAGCAGAAGGTCATTTCCTTTCTTTTCTAATGAAGTCCTGTGCAAGATACCCCTGGATTCTCCAGGCATTTCATGCACTTTCTCTTTGACCCTCACTGAGCAGGGCAGAACTGGCACCTCCAAAATTGTATTTGATTTTTCGGCCCTCATTCAGGCAAAACATAGCCTTGATTTGTAGTTCTCTGTTTGGGTCTGAATGAAAATTTAATTAAGACCTGTAACACTGTCTTAACCTGAGTGATCAGCCAGGACATGCAAAAAATACTGCCTCTATTTTAAAATGGTCATATTAAGTAGCATCATATTGAATAGTTAATATTTAAAAACAAACAAACCAAACCAAACCAAACCAGAAAGCCACAAGAAAACTGCATTTATCCTAGGAATGAAAACATAGAAAACTATTCAACCTCCAAGAAGGCAGGCCACAAGACATCTTGAGAGTATATTTCCATCATTACAGAATAATCCATCTCTTAGATCCTGTTTTTCTCCTCCATTTACTTTAAAGCAGCCCTGTGTGCCATAGTCCTTCCTATGCTTGCGGGCAAAACTATTGCTCCAGCAGCTATTCTGTAAAATACTTTGAAAACGAAACATGTCAAGTAACTTGTAGAAAATGCTGTTACATAAAAACTATTAAAATGTTTCAGTCAATTTTTGCATAGGAAACACGTATTCTCCTTCAAAGCATAACATTAATCTCCAAATTTGTATTCTCAGCTCAGTCAAGCAAGTCTGATCTTCATGCATGTTTCTCTGCTGAAAACCAAAGAAACCTAGTACTATTCTTTTTTAACCTCCCCTACTACCCAAACTCCCAAATTACAGTATTGCAGCATGTAGATACACATGCACCACCCTCCTGAAGGTCCTGTCTGGTAAAACGCAAACGAGGGCCATGTTTTCTGAAGCTCTTCCAGCCTTGCTGTCTTGCATCCTTCACTCTAATGCCCGACACATCGTAGAATGCAAGAAACCTATCCTTATTGACTCATCCTGGAACAATGTTATTATGTTTCAGATTTACAAGGGTAATGAGAGGAGGAGATTCCTAAGGGACTCTTAGTTTACTGTCAGACTCTTGATTTTAAAGATCCAGTTTCTCCTTCTTTTTTGGCTCCCAAACTATTCCTTCCCTTCCCCTTTCCACTACAAACATAGATTACCTATCAACGCGCCTTTTGATCACACTGGTCATGTTTTAACCTGCCATTACCTGCTCCGGGAGCATTAACAATGTAAACATTCAAGACACGGCTGATGCCTTTGAAAGGGGACACTGATACCATGCCTATCAGGAAAACACTCGAGCCCATCATTCTCCCTGCCACAGCAGATTTATCCCTGGCCTGCCACTCCAAGTGGGCTGTGACTCAAAACCGAGAGCCCACCAGGGAATCCAGACCTCTCTCGTGAAGGCAATGGCTGTTTGGCAAGGCTGAGAGCTCTAGGTTGTGCTTTGTAAGCAGCCTGTGTCAGCCACCACTTCCCGCTAAAATGTGTGGTTTGTAACAGTTCATGCCACAGCCCATCAGCTGAAGAGAGGATAAACAGAGCACTGAGACCATATAGTGGCATTTTATACCTGGATACCTAACTTGCAAGAGTTTTCCCACTTCACTGAGTAAAACATGATGGAAGTTGGGGTTTTGTGCTCAACAGTAATGAAAGCTGGCACAAGACACAGAGGGAGCAATTCAGGTCTTTCTCGTTCTTGTCTATGCTATATGACAAAGCCATGGAAATCTGCACATTTATACAGACACAAAGTGCTGCACATGAACTTGTTCATGCTGCCTGTGCATGAATGAGTATGTACATTTGGAGAGGGATGACAAAGATGCTGAAATCTTGAAGCAAAATCTTGTAATTTTTAGGGTTTAAGTGATCCAAACCTTGTGCTCAATGTTTCTAATGGCTTTTGCCATTCGGAAAAGTAATGCTGTCTGGTTTTCCCAGAGGCCAGAAGGTATTTTGGAAGTGTTTAACTCTTAGAAGAACTTCAGGCTCCAACACTGCAAAACTGTTCTGGTACCCAAATACAACTATGTGAAGCAAGTGCAAGGAAAGCATGCAAGAGATAAAAGATTGTGTCCTGATCTCCTTAATGGGAGTGGCTGATGGAGAATGCAGCAGCACCAATGTTTTTCTTGCAGTGGGTGATATCCCCCATGCTGGCAGTGTCAGCTGACACAGCTTTAGTAGTGGTCCACTATGCAACTGGCTCTCACAGGAGGAGAGAGTAAGTTGCATATGTATTTATATTTATTTGGCTACGTATGATGAGAGGCAATACTGACGGTAAGTGAGCTATTCTCTCACCTTTCATACACTTCCTGCACTTTTAAAGAATTTTGGCAGAATTTGATTTGCTTGCACATTTGAGGACTTCATAAACCTGATGGCATGTGGACAACAAAAGATTAAATGCATGCCCCCATCCTTACACCAGCAGTATCTGTTCTGCTGCACTGAAGCAGGCTGATGCTGCCAGAGATCAACTCTTTCCTCCTCCTCCAACACACCATTCCCCTCAGAGCTGCAGGACAAACCACTTTTACCTTGCACACTTTTTGGCACTTCCTTGACCAGGTGGAGGAATGGGGCAGCTCAGCTGTGAGTCTGCCTAATGACTGGCTTATGGGCTCTACAGTGAAGACCATGGTGGGTCCCGGTCAGTACCAGTTTAGGTGAGGGAGACACTCTGTCCTTTAAGAACGGCAGCACTGTGCTTTTTCGTGTTATGTTACTTGGTAACTGCAAGGTGCCAAGCAGTAGGGTTATGAGAATAAGCAGCAGCTTCCACGGAAGCAGCAGTGAGCGATTGCCAGGAGTATGGTGTGGGGAGTGCAAAACTAACACGTAGTAGGTTTGGGAGGCTTCTTCACATACCTTGGCTGGCTGATAATTCCAGAGCCCAGCAAACAGCACGTTAACAGTTTCCCGTAATATGAAAACAGCAGTGCGTGCTGGTGGCAGTGATGGGCTCAGTGATACCAAGTTGCCTCTCAGTTATTCTCCTGCGTGTGATTTCCCCCTCCTCCACCACTCATTTCCCTCCTACCATCCAGAGGACCATGCTGAGGAGTGCACTGAAAATGCCACCCAGCAGGTTCAAGGGAGAAGTCAGCATATCAAAGGGAGAGGTGGTTCTCCTCCCTCCCCAGGTCCCTCCAGTTCACAATGTTACAGTTATCCAAGTCAAAACGGCAGTGAAATCCGAGGCGTGGAGACTGTGTGCACACATCAAACCCCATCATTCCTCCAATCATTCCCTTGCCCATTCATCACTTGCTATACAGGCAGGGAGCCAGACACGGTGGCACCACCACTTCTGCTTATATAGGCTCTAAATCAGCAAAGACATATTTCTCCTTTTGACTGGTCTCAGCCTGTGCTTTCGCTGGGATTTCCAGGAATATCTTTTATTGTTTAAAGCAGAGGTGTAATATCAGACCCAATTATGATTTTCATTTCCTTAATAAGACAGATGTGTATCTGGCGCAAGGACTCGGTGGTTTCTCTGGGGTATTTTATCCTGCTACTTCAGTACTGAGAGGAGCTCAAAATTTACACTTAGCTGTTGTTTCTTCATCTTGCTTAACAAGTCTTGCTTTGACCAGTGTTAACTCTTCTAGGTCTCGCTTTATGTATGTGGTCCTCCTTTCTTTTCGGGGGGGGCTAAGGGGTGGGGGGAGTGGGAGGATGAGTTGCAGCATATATCTTTCTAGCACATATATCTTTCCAGCACATGCCAGGTCTGGAGAAGCACTTTGAGAGCACAAGTCACTTGCCTTTGTAGATGTTACCTTGGTGCATAGGTCAATTTGCAGTTCAGCAACCTCTGACCTGCAGCTGTATGCTCTTCTATCTCTCTCATGAGGTATCACCTCGGACGTGAGAAGCCAAATTCATCAGAAGCCAAATTTCTTTTAATGCTACGGAGCATACGTATCTTTCGTGGAATCCTGAAGGCCAGAAGATTGTTCCTAGAAGCTTGTTTTTAAGCTCATCTCTCTTTCCTTGTACTTAGAATTCTAACAGTACTCAGACAAACACAGCTTAATCTGTTTCCAGTAGATACAATGATCACAGTCATAGTACTGGGCAGCAGCAGTAGCATGTATTTGTACACAGTGTTCCTAGTTGCAGTGAGGATCTACAGTTCTAACTATGGCTTTTTTCTGAGGTTTCATATTAGGATATAGCAGCGACAAATTAAAAAGGTCTGGCACCAAGAATGACATATATACTTAAGGCTTTAATAAAGGTGCTGACTTCAGCCTGTTCAGCCACATTTAATGAAGGAGCTCCTGAAATGTGTTCCTACAATACACTGTCAAGATACTGGTAGTGTGAGAGCTTGTTTCAAACAAAAATCTTCAGAATATTTTGAGTGAGTACATCGCCTTTTGTTTGTCATGCTAAAATAGACAACTATGCAACACAGAACAGCTAGAACCCTGTTCCAACTCTCTGAAATTTTTAAGAAATATTGTCTCTGCTATTTAATGTGTCTGCCACCACGGTGCCAAAGTGATACTTTAGTTACCCCATATACACAAAGAACAAAGTCAGCATCGATCCAAACAACTTCTGCCACTACCAGAAGTTTGTTTTATTGCTTTCTGCATAAGCAGCAGAGAGTTGCCAAATAATTAAAATCTCAGTAAGGCAGATGTCTAGTGCTAGGCATGGGTTCAGTATTTTTAAGAAGTTTTAATGTAGAATAAACTCAGCAGTAAGAAGAAATCATGGCAGTGTTTTACAAACTGATATTTAATGAAAGACTAAGTAAGTGTGAACAAATATTGACTTCTTTCTGGAGCTACTCTCTCAGTCCAAAGAACTTTATAAAATGAAATAAACCAACAAAGTAGTATATAACTCTTCTGCTGGAAGTCAGAATTTTACGAGGTTTCACTGCCTTAATGGCTTTCTAGTAAACAGTGAAGTATTTACATACTACTCTCCATAGGCTTGATTCTGCAGCCCATCTGTGCAGAATTTCATAGGCGTGAAGGGAACAGCTTCCACAAGCGAAGGCTTTCTCCAAGCATGCATTTGTGTAAGTATCTGCTGTTTGCATAACTCAAGAGTGCATCTGCACACTGATCTGGATATTCAACACAGAATACCATGACTATAAATCCTTCTGCAACTTTGAGCTGACTCAATGCTGACCACCAATTCATGCCAATGCCAAGAGTTTATCCTGGATGAATCTATACTTCCTCAGGAATACATTTCTATAAAATGTGTTCTGCTACATCCAGACAAAAATAGCTTTACCAGCTTTCAGAAAGTGATGTTTAAACAAACACAAATGCTAAAACCTTGCCCAGCATCAACTAAGTTACATGTCCATTTGCTCTCAAATATCAAAAAAAAAAAAAAAAACCAAAACAACAAAACAAAATCAAACAGTGTATGAGTTCTTAGCCTACATTCTATTTTCAGCTACATTTTTCAAGTAGAAAATGTACCTTCATGACTTGTTATTGGTCTAGTCTAGATTATCAGGTCTTTTAAAGAAGAAAAGCTTAGTGGACTACAGTCAACTTGAACTGACTAATTAACTACTGCAGACCTGGTCTCAGATATGCGTGGAGTTCTGGAGGACAGTAATTCATGTTGCAAGGACTAGAGAGAGGATTCAGTTTGATTATCAGGCTAAAAACGTACATGGCCAAAGGCATTCTCTGCCATGACTAATGTTGTGGGAGAGGATCATCCCAAGTCTTTGGGATGATTGCTGATAGCTAGCAGGTCTGTGCTAGGACACTACTGTGTGACTCCAAAGCATCTGCTGTTCACTGCATGTGTGCAATGGGAATAACAGCAAGTATCAGCAATCACGGGCCAAGACACTGCTCCACACATGATTACAGGCATGCAGAAATACTGTTTAACGCCATTTATCTCTCTAATCATGGGATTTTGGACAGGTGTGCTTCAGTTTTGACTCTGTTTCTTCCTAAGGCACAAAGAGCAATGGCAGGAAAAGATTGGTTTAGGATTAGATTTTGTTCTGCTTACTTCCCCTTACCTCGATTCTTCAGTGGTGGCAGTGTAGGGTGAAGGTGTTTGTTACAGTAATCCTGGCCTGTGCAACATTCAATAGATCTTCTTTGGTGTGGAATAGGAGTGTCCTGAAACACACAATTTGACAGAAAGCAATTCATTACCTGTGTTGTAAATATATAGCCATTCTGCACTTGAGAGAAACAAGTGCTTACTAGCTGGACTGCAATCTGCTAAGGTTTTCTTGGAAGTGTGGAGTAATGATTTCTGCCACCCAGTGTATCCAGCAATGCTTCATATAGATAATTAAGGTATGAACTCACTCCTGACTTACTTCTGTTGGTGCCCTAACGCAGCAGAAGGGACTCTAATGATGCAAGTCAGAACTGTGAAAGTCATACACATCCATCAGTTAGACTTATATTGCAAAAATGAGTTAATGTGGGTATCCAAAACAGTTTAGCCAAACTAATACAGGAATTGCTGTGTGGACTAATTTAACTGCTGATTCTGGTCTCATGGGAAGCTTGGTAAAATACCTTCCATAGGCCTTAATGATTAGATCATTCCCATACTCACAAAAAACCATTTAAAGTTAAAATGAGGAAAGGCAAACATTTTAGAACCACCTTGCTCCAGTGCCCATACCCCTTCCATTCCTGCAGATAGTTTTCCGTGGGGTGATCACTGTACTTGAAGGGAATTTCTGGCACCAAAACTCCAAAACTAAAGTGCAATTGCACATAAGCCAAAATATTTGCTGCAGTCCATCAAATCATATCCTAACTACCTTTAGCTACCTTGGAGACTTCAGGAGTTAGACTGAATTTCTCTAAATCCAAACTTCCTCTGAGTGGGAGTGTTACTCGTAACAACAGCACCAAAACCAAAACCAAGTTATCCTTACAAGCAGCTGCACTATCATCTTTTGGGGGTACACACACACTCCTCTCTGCAATCAGTGTGGATCAACTATCTGCCAAATGAGCAGCAGTGAAGAACATGGACGTAGTAATGTCTGTTGACTGCACTTTAACTGAAAGCTATCAAACATTCAAGCAACCCCTGGCGGGAAATACTTCCTTACCCGACACTGGAAGTCTGAGCCCTCTAATCCAAGACATCCTTTGGTGATTAAATGTCCACCAGACTCATCTTCTTCTATTATGGTGAAGCAGTATCCATCAGTGCTGAGGATTGGAAAGAATGAATCAGGAAAATGCACTGAAGTGAAAAATGCAATGCGGAATATTGTCTTAAACTTTGCTCCATGCAAGGCAAATCTGCCATTAGCAAATCGACATACTAAGGCTGCTGTGGACCAGGTGCTGCATGCACAGAGGAGGCTCTGCTTTGGAGCTGACACACTTACCTTTCCAATATTTCACAGTTATAAAAATCCTGCTAAAAATATCTTAATTCTCTGCCTTTGGTCATTCGTATGTTGAGACTTCAGAGACCCATATAAATGCAACCTTCAAGCTGCAAAAGGTCTGACTTGCCTGTTGGAACAAGGCATGGATACTTACACCACTGTACAGGCCTGAAGAAAGAAATATTCTTGAGATACTAAATGTAAAATATTGTTACGAGTGATTTGTGATTCCTGTTTTAACCATATTACAAACTGCAACACTCTTGTATATGGGTTCTTGAGTTATCATCAACACCCTTCATAATTGTTTACTTGGGTTATAAGCCTAAAGTGATCCATAACGCTTCCGTTTACAAGAACATGCACCAGGTAGGACAAGTATACTAACAGATGGCTAGATGGTGCTGGTGATAAATGTCTTTCCTTGATGAAGGTCAAATGAGGTCGAAAGAGGGGGAGGAGGGCATGGAAAGGATGGCTGCATTTTATTAAGACTGCCGTACATTAATTTCTCAGCACTCTGAGGGAGATATGTAATGTGTAAGAAACAAAAATTGACTGATTTGCAGGAAGAAGATCCAAAAATAAAGAAAAAGCCCCTTAAACAAGACATTTTGTCACATAAAAAATATTCTTTTATTTCCCCAGGAAAATAACACTGGTTATTACGTGCAATGAGTATTTTTCAGAAGAGAAACTCAGTTAAACCAAGGAAATACAAAGAAAAAAGGATTAGAAAACTTAAACACAGCAAAATTTCAGATGATTTGCTCCTTACTTAAAAGAAAGGAGATCTAACAGAGCAACAAGAGCAAAGGCAATGAAGATGTAGGAAATGAGAGGCACAGTTACACATTTAAGAGATAAACACAATTTGTAAGTATTAGCAACATGACAGAGAGCTACTGCATAGGATCATGTCAAACATTTGCTGTGGCGTATTTTTATATTAGTGGTGCAGGGTCTAGCCACAGTAAGCTTATTACTTCAAATAATAATCTATCATGGGTTATTGACTTCTGGATTTGAAAAGTAACCAGTTGCACATTACAAATTACTTTCTCAGAAAAGCGAGCAATGAATTCTACTCTTCTTTGACATTGTGCATACATGTAAGGCAGAGGAGACAGTAACCTTTCTGGGCAACCACCACCTTGATTTCATTGCTTAAGCTTAAAAGATAGGAACAATAGCATTGCCAAGAGAGACTGTAAGGAATCCATTAGAGTAGAATATTATATTGGATTAGATTTTATTTGTTTGCATGGTGCCTTTGATTCAAAGTAATGAGTAAGTTTAACCCAGGGGACAGAGAAACAAAACAATAAATTGCAATCGAGTGAAACACAAAAATGAACTCCACAGCTAACAGTTCTCAGCAAAATAAACCAAAACTCTTGGTTCATCAAAGAAAGAAGGGGAAGGAAAAGTCAAATTGTTTGTAAAAGGGAAAAAAGGAAACAGAAAAGTCAGCAGTTTTAATTCTGTATTTCTGACTTGACATGGGACTCTGATTCTTAGCTCATTTCTGAAAATTAAATTCAGGCTCCTCAAGCACTTTAGTCCCTCTGAATATTTCACTCCAAATTGAAAAACAAAATTGGATTGGATAGAGCAAAAAAAGTTATAGATTAAAAAAAAGTTATAGATCTCCAACAATAAGGATAAATCATGCTTTTTACAGACAATTTCAGAATAATGAAGGAAAAATGAGAGACAAGAATAGCAATGCTGAGCAGAATAAACACTGGTACTGCTTGTTTCTATGAAAAAAAAAAAGACCAAACCTAAAAGTTTTCACACAATGTAAGAACTCATTTTCTTTTTGAAAATTTCTGAAGCTTGGGTGAGAGAGAGAAGTGACTCTTCCGAAAAGAAAGAAGTACCTTCTGCCTGCTTCCTCCTCCTGCCCCTGACCTGTTCTCCTGGTTCACAGGATGTGAAATGGACCACACACTGCAAGTAAAGGGCAGGACATACCCCTGCTGTTTCATTGATTACCCTACCTCATACCGTTCTGCCCATGGTAGGAATGAAACTGTTCCTACTAATACAAGTCAGAAACAAGTCAGATGAGCCTGCATCATCTCAAAGTTTATATTTATTTTGGCGACTGCACAAACAGAATCATCTGTACATCCCCTATATATACAAAGCAGCACAAAAAAACCTATTTTCTCCACTTCCTAGGATAGACCTACTATTTTCTTAAACTCTGCAATTTGAATCCTGTGGAATTTGATTCTGCAAATGGTGTGCAAAGATGAAACGCAATGTGATGTAACTGAATACATCTGGATACACATCCACTAACCATCTCCACTAAAGCATCATCTTATTAGAGGATGGTGTGGGAGAGTGATTAAATACATTTTGGATGTGATCATTAATAAGCACAGATTTCCTATGTCACGTATTTGCCAAGAGTGAATTTTTCAGCCAAGTCAAATACCAGGAAAATAGAGGGAGTTAATAGATGGAACACTAATAGACACTGATATAGAAGGTGCTGCTACAACTACACATTACCAAAAAGAAAGTGGTGATCGTAACTCAGACCTTTACAAAATGTCAGAAGAGAGGAACCAAGGCAAACAGCTTTGCATCTGCTCACACAGATGTCCTCACTGGCCAGCAGCCATTTCTCACAGAAGATGTGATTCCTCAGCTACCAAAACTTGACTGCTGAAGACTTCCCATCCGGCTCTGTGCGTGTGAGACACAGCCAGGGATGGCAATAAATAACTGTGAAAAGCAACATCTATCCCTCACTCAGTGACTATCACAAACAGGTTAAATAACTTGAAAAAAAGATCCCTTATCTTTAATTCTATTGGAAAATGAGTCCATATGAGTATTATTACTTTTGTCAATTCCTCCTCTTTATATTCATGATTTTGGTATCAGAAAGAGCAAGAGCATCTTCTCATTTACATCCAAAGAAACATGGCAAGTTTCTGCATTGTTCTTAAAATGATACAAAAATGTTAGATTATATTATGTACAGAAACTGAGAATTCATATTCTTTTGTAAAGACTGCCTGAAATAATGATTTGAAGATTGGCTGACTCCCAAATTGTATCTAATTCATGTATTTTGTCCTTTGTTTAAGGATGATGATGATGAAGGCCAAATTCAGCAAAATGCTGTCTTTGGACACCATTCATAAAATAAAGAGTCTTTGCAAATGTGTTCAATAGAGGGTCATTTTTCAGAAAACACAATATAGTTAGCAGCTGTACATCAGGGAAGTAACATGAAATAAAGTGAGAAGAGCATTGTACAGTTGTTGGGCCAGATGCACCTTCAGATGTTCACACAACTACTCTGAAGGCAAGGAGAGAATTACAGGTGTAACAAAGCAAAGAAAGTGGCTCACAGCAAGCCACGGTTTCTGGTCACACTACTCTCCAAGATCGTGATGCTGGTCCTAGCATGATCTGCTGTGTATGGTAACTTCTGGCTCTCTTGGTGCTCAATGATGACCCTACACGCAGAGAGAAACGAGGGTACCCAACACGTCCTAGCAGAGCTAGGATATTACTCATTATTAATATTTTTGGTATTATTATTTATAGACCTATCAGTCAATATTTTCTTTATACTACCTGCCCATAGTATTCTTCCAGGACTGAGACATCACTAAATGTGTCTTGCCTTGTTTTATTAAATCACGAAGTATATCTAACAGTTCTTCCTGGCATGTAGGGTCACATCACAAAAAACAAGTCCTTATGCCAATCTCTGAGGGAGAGCCCTAGAAACTGTCCGGGCTTCATGCAGAGTATAGATTTGACAGGTCTATAGACCTGATGGTACAACTCAGAATATGGCAACAGCACCAAGCATGGGTACCCCTGCATTTTCACCAGGCTCTCTAGCACTGTTTGCTTATTTGCAAAATACATCTCAGCAGATGTGAGAACTATCAAAAAGAAAATAGTCAAAGTGACTCATCTCCCTCTTTTCCTTTCCCCTTTTTCTTTTATTCCTTTCTTTTGTCTCAAAAATTTAAACACAAACCATATGTTTTCTTTTACTTCACAGTAGGCTCACACTGCTATTGAACTTGTATGATGTTCTTATACTTTAATGCTAGGACATAGTTAATGTGGGTATTTGTTGTTAAGGATCTTTCTGGTTGTTTTTATATAACTCAATTTATTATGCAAGGGAAGTTTTAGGTATTCCAGCACTTTTGCACAGTAACACCAAAGTGCTCCCACACACTAAAACACCATCTGAGAGTAATGCAGCAGGCTGCAGTACAGGAAGGCTGTACTTGCACTACTATCTAGCCTAAGGTATATATTAAATACTTAATGTGCAAGCAACACATTAACAAAACTAAAATCAAGGAATTTCTGGGGCACACTTGAAAAGTGTGGGATGGGGACTTTGAGTTTTTCCCCAACACACTAGGGGTGAAGTCACCTGCTGAGCCACCAATGAGACATATGGCCCTGACACAGGAGGTAAGAAAGGACTGGGGTTTCCAAGAATTTGTCTCTGTCGGCCTTTAGGGGTTTTTTTGGTTTAATCATGAAAGGAGACTTAAATACCTCTGGTACAGCCCTGTATAAAGGACTAAATTAAAAAAATAAACATTAAAAAAATTGAAAGACTAAAATGTAAGACCTCACCATAGCTTCTTTATCAGAAAATGCTCAACTTCTCCCTAAAAATTACGCTTAAAATAAAAGCTGCCTGAACCCAGTTCTTTGGCCACTGTCAAAGTCTTCTTCATTTTACATACCAAATTACAAAAAAAAAATTCAATCATATGATCTGGAGAAAGGAGAATGAAAATAGCATCGCTCAAGTGAATTATCACCTCTGATAACACTGAAAAAACAATTATTTTATTGCCTTACATAACCAAAACTACCTCAATTGGGCAGAAATACAATCCAGTAGGCAAAACATAAGAACTTAAACTTTATCAACCCAATCTTTAGAACTGTCAGCATTTATTTGTGCATGAAAATAAGAGTGCGACAAGGCACCTAATCAGCCTCAGCATTTACTGCAATCCCATTATAGTCAAAGCCAATGAAATGTTACACTACATTTTAAAATACGCAATTAATTATGATTAGACAGAACTGTCCATGCATTCACTTTGTACACACAAAACTTGATATGGAACAGTAAAACAAGGTCCTGGTTGTGTTCAAAGCACCTTTGACCTTCTTTACTGAAACCTTTTTATGAATCACACAGATGTTCAGAAAGAAGAATAAAGTTTCAACATGCTGCAGTTTAATACACCCTGTACAAGCAGAGGATTGCGAGCCTTCTCCAAAGATCTTAATTGTCAGGACCCTGAGCGCACTAATGAACTTCAATTGTCCAGAAAGACCCCAGCTGGGATCCCCTTTTCCCCCTATACAGATGCCCTGCCCAGGGGCTCGATTTAAAATGAGGTCGGAGCAGTGGCACGGGAGTGCCTGCCACTTATAGCCATATGAAGGGCCATTGAAGGAGCTGTCTCTGCCTTTTGTGTTCAGACACCCTTGGGGAAACGGGATCCTGGTGAGTGAAGATATGGTCAGCCTCAGCTCCTGGCTTGGCCCCCTTCTGCTACACCCTGACATCAACCCCCCCTTGATGAGCTGACCCTTTAATGGATCTTCCAAAACTTGTTGTGCTCACAGACTGCCCCATTTTTTAAAGCACACATGACTAGAGCTACTACTTTCCTATTGAGACAGAAAGCAATCTGCCTTTTAAGCTGCAGTATTATCCTTGGCTCCCTAAAGTATTATTGGACTTCAGGTGCAGAAGTATAAAGAAAGGGAAATTCTGTACAGGAGCACAGCAGGCTGTTAGAGGATTTGATATGGGTGTGGATAAAAATTGTCTTTTAGATGTCTAAAAATACAGTTATGGAGAGGATTTTAAATGGCCACCAGATGTCCTCATTTTTATACAAACATTCAGACTACTGCTACTATGGCAGGATCTGTACTTTAATAGATGAATACCTGTGGTAGCAGATAAAAAACTTCACGTGAGATGACAGACTGCTTTTTATGAGAAATTTTAAATGGCGATTGCAGTAGGACTAGCTATTCTACTCTGAGAGTTTTAATTTAAACACAGCTGGAAATGTTTTTCCATTGAACTTTCAGAGGTCCTCGCTCTTGGGCTCACAAAAGGCTTCAGTGCTTTGGTAAGAACCTTGGTAGGGACAGTGGCTCTCCAGAGCCCAAGCCCTGGCTAGGGTTGTCTCAGTGAATTTGTCTGGCTTTGCCAGGCCCTCGTGTGCACCAGCACACACTGGCTCATCCCTGTCAGGCTGGCACACCCAAACTCTGCAGGTCCAAGCACTGCCCAAAGCTTAACAGATCGATAGAGGTGATGAGAAGTTTTTTATTTTTTTTTTAAATATCAAATGCAAAAAGCTTTTAGTGGCTACATCAGAGGCAAGCAGATAATTAATTCAATAACTTTTAATCTGAAGCAGTCAATTTATTCTTCAGACAGACACTGCAATCAATACTGCTTGAACTTCAAAATGGGGAAACTTCCTTTATAGTGAGGTTCAATGATAATTCCCAAGTGCTTTAAAACTGTGCCAATATCCATTCAGGCTATGAAATATGAAAGTTACTGCCTGACTAGCAGGATAATCCCAAAACAAAGGGGAAGCAAATAATCCCTGCTAACCTGGTTGATTGTGCTCAAATCTTTTGAAACCTTGCCTCAATCCAGCCAGCTAAACAGACACCTGATAACTACTCTTTCCCAACAGTAGGCTTAGTATCGTCTTCTCTCCGTAACATCCCATTTCACTTATGATCTGTAATTCCAGCTTTGTAGAAGGGAGTTTAAGAAAGGAACCACTACAGACTAACAGTTAAGAAGATGTAGGGAAAACATGGGATGTTGGGTCCTTCATACCTCACTGCATCTCTGACACCAAGGCAGTGGGAGCCATAGCAATGATCACCATCATATACAGGATTACTGCTGACAAGCCACAAAGGCAAGGTATTTAAATTAATTTAATTTTTTGGTGTTATTACTCCAAACTCCTCAGCAATTTTTCACTTATGCTGTTGCTCACTGGGCAAGAGGCAAGGTGGGTACTGCTCAGGTGATGCACAGGACAGGAATGAGTTGTTGATCTAATGCAAGTCTGACTGTTCCCATATTCCTGGACAGAAAAGTGATTAATATTTGATGGGTAAATTCCAGTTTCAATTACTATTTTGATGTCTAAATTGGAAAGATAATTTTGTCACTCAAGTAGAACATTCAAGCCTAACATCTTCAAATATTATGAAGACAAAAGGGGTTATAATTTTATGTTTTATTACCACTTAACTGCCTATCCCTAGGCATTAACACCTAAAAAAAACGTTTGACATTTGACACCATAAGGGGGGTCTCTGAAGATAATGTGTTTAAAGTGTTGCAGCAAGGGAAAATGCACAGATCCATTTTAACAGGACATTACTTATAGTTCCTGGTAACATGAAAAATAATTAATGTCAATGACACCTACAAAGCAACACGCAATAGCAGGCCTACCCAGCTGGGGTATAAACCTTGTTCAAATGCCTCCTTAACATTGATCCCTTTGTGCTTCCCAATTCATGGATTTAAAAGTCATCTGCAACTTCCCCGTTACCATGTGTGTGAGAAGCACATATGAGAGCTGTGGCTCTTGCTGGGCAGGAACGGGAAACAGCTGATTCACACTGCAGGGGATCTGCAAATTGATATCAGAGTGGGCTTTTACAGCTTTTAAACTGTCATGTGAGAACAGTTAGGTCTAACTCCTGGCTAGAACATGGGTTTGTAGAAAGAGGATAGAAAGGAAAAATAGTATTTACAGCTTTGTCAGTATTTACAGTTATGTCACCAAAACTGTGATACACTTCAGTATGAAACTGCAGGCTAAGAAGAATTAAGTCAGGCTACAAAAGAACACTCAAAAATCCAACAAAGCAATCAATATCTTCAGCAACGTTAGGCTTTCCCCATTTATCTTTTTAATACTCTGCCTTGAAGAGCTGACACAATGTTCGACTACCTCACCTCAAACAGCACTGTATACCAAACTGGGATCTCCAGCTGGGCTCACATCTGTGCCCTGCTTTGATGCTTCTGATTCCCACAGCTCCACCCACCCATGACTGAAAGTGTGTATCTCCAGAATCATACCTGCTCCGAATAAGCAGAAAAGTTTAAATTCCTCATATGGATCATGAAGAGCTTGGCCTAACTTTGTTGCGGCTAAAGTAAACTGTAACCTGCATCTCAAGCCAAGACAAAGGTTTTTGACCTCTGCCTTCATTCAACAACTGGTTTTGAGTAGGGTAAGGAAACAGCAGCTTGGTCCCACCACAGGTACCCTCAGTCACCTCTGCTTGCTGCAGTCCATTGTCAGTGCCACAGAGCAGCTGACACTGCAACAAGACCCATGCTGAACCTTCAAGGAGCCTGTGCACATCTGGACATGCATCTCCCCCAGGGAGGCAAAAGGATCCAAGTGAGAGATTTGTAGTACTCTAAGCACAAAACAAAATAGAAGAAAATACTAGTATAAGAAAATACTCAACCTCAACTGAAATACTTCACCTCAAGGTAAAGATTGTTTTCCTTTTAACATGGAAACAAGAAAAAGAACCCAACAAAGCCTTGAAGACCTACAGAAAATAGCTCAGCTGTTGCAAGGACAGAGACAAAGACCAGGGTTCTTATAAATGCTGTTCTGTTGAAAGTGATTGTAAATTTATAAGCATTTACTGACATTTCCATATATCTCCATTAAGTCTTTTCTCAGTAACTGCATGCACTTTAAAAAAAAATGTTCTGCCTTCAGAATATTTCATATTAATAAACTTATTATCTAAAATGATAAATAACTATATACCCTAACATAAAAATATGAATATGTAGCTGATATCTGGGTAACAATTACCTCTGATTTTTAGACACAATGTATAACAGCTCATTTACATGTTAATGCTTAAATAAAATCTGCAACACCCATCTGGGGATTGCTGAGCTACCACAAATATGTTTTCCCATGTTTCCTTGGCAAATACGTATCCCACATACCTGCAGGTGCTGTTCACTGAGTCCTCAGGGCAGTGGTGGTGGCACTGACAGGAGAGCTTCTTCTGTGGAGGGGCAGGTGCCGTACTCTCGTCATCTTTTCTGGTCTCCATGCTCAGCTTGCCAGAACTTCGCAAGGGCATGTTGTCTGCAAAATTGGCTGTAAATATTTGAGGGAAAGAAAAAGAAACAGTTTTAGGTTGCATTGCAAGACTTGAAATGAAGGCTTAAATGTATTTCCACACATCAACATTTGAGAAAGTTATTTGAGACAAGTGTTCACTACAGAGTGGTGTTCTATAAGAGACTCTGAAACGTTCACCATGGTTGATGCATATTGGACCTTTTTTGTATTAGACCAAAGGTGCTGATGTTCAAGTTCTGCTGCAGCCATGAGATATATTGTGCTTTTAGTATTATACACTGCAGAGTACAGCTTTTCTTCTATTGCATTACACAAGTCAAATCCTTGGTTACACCTTTGAGCTTTCTTTATCTCTACAGCACTTGACACAATTCTACATCCACTGAACCCTATAAAAATCAGTCGGATTTATGGCACTCCAGGCACAACAGAACATGAGCATACAAATCAACAAAGATTTAACAGTAAGTGATCTGTTTTCAACAGCACTTTCTGTGACTGAATTGCATAAGCACTACTTAGAAAAAAAGGAAAAAACTTCATTTCTGTAAAAAAAGTCTATAAACAAAGAAAAGGACAAGAATGTGTTTTAGAATGAAAAATTTTGAAATATAGGGAGATATATTTATAAAAGTATCAGAGTACTGAATCTCTGTGGAGCTGGTGGAGTACAGCTGGAGATGCTGGTGATAGGCTTGAAGCTGTTTAAGCAACTTTCCCCAGCTCTACTCATAAATATCAGTTTTCAGTCCTTGTGAGTGTTTTAAGCCTCAAAAACAAAAATGAGATTAGCATGAAAAGCTTTGACTGGCAGTTCCTCACTTTCCTTTTGGTCCTTGTAAGAAAACTTACTAAAGGGTCATTTAAAAACAGCTGTCCCTAACAGAGTAGTTGAAGAGCAGGCTTCAAAGTCTTGATTTACTGTTAAGTCTTTAGAAACAACTGGCATTATAATTATTTTGACTGGCTCCTGAACTGCTGCTTTGACTCTAAAATCTTCCCCGAATCTCCATCATCAGGACTGATAAATTGTGGAGCTGACAGAAAATGCAATCTTATTTAGCTCCCTACAGAGAGATGGAGGGGTCAAACAGGCAGAGGTGATGGGAACAAGTAGCTACACTTCAGGGCTTGGATGGCAAGAACAGGCTGAAAGATTCTGAAGCAGTGAGAGGCTGTAGGAAGCTCAGGGCTGTTCAACCAGTCCATGCCCTTAGGAGGACTAACAAAGTCCAGTCTGCGCTCCTGGGTGTGTGGGACCAGCCAGTACCTGAGCACAGGCATGTACATCATGCCTCCCAGCTGTACACCCCTCCTCTCCTGTGCCGGGTCTGAAAGGAAAGTCCTGCAAATGGATAGGCACTGGGAACAACTGGCAGACAGGCTTTAATTTTTTTTGTTCAATGTAACAAGAGATATGCAAGCTTAACCCTATCCAATTCACAAAAAAGCTGCAACTTGTTACCTCTGGGAAAAGTGAGGCTTTGCACATAAAAGCACTGCATTTAGAGAACTGTTCGCTTTTTGAACATCATAGCCCTTCCATGCCTTGCATATTCCTTGCACAAGAAGTATATTAATAATATTAAGGGGATATACTTGAAAGAGAATCATTCACCATACCAAATACACCTATGAAATACAAAACTCCTACAGCTTGACCTTTGGTCAGTACCTACGTATGCCACTGAAACAGACAGGATTTTTATTAGCGCACCTCTTCTAAAAGTCAAACCAGAAAAAATAGTTACAGAACATATACAAACTATGGGCTTGTAACTCTTGTGGCCAGCATAAAGAGATAAACTGGATTTATGACAGGACTGGATGTCAAAGTCCCACATACTGTTTTTATTAACATTTGGCAAAATTAGAGCTAAATGCATTAGTTCACTCAAGAGACATTGTGTATCTGTGTTGTGTGCTTGTAGCTGTATCATAAGATGTAGTAGATGCTTAAGGAAAAAAACACACCGGTTTTTGTTTCTAACAATATCATTACGATACATAAAAATGCAGCCTGTATATAACAAATTAATATCAACAGATGTTTGCTCCCTGAATCACAGGATTAGAGATTATGTAAACTCTCTTTCAATCAGCAATTTTTGTCTGTATCATTTTATTACCATGAATGGGGAATGTTCAGCTATTATACTCCTGTAAAGGATTTTCAGATTTCAAGCTCAGAAGGCAACAAAGTGAACTTCTAGCTCATGAGGCAATTGAGTGAAATAGTTTGCTTTGTGCATCATTTCCATGCTCTTTCTACAAGTTATCTGCGGTTTCAGCAGGGATCTTTCCCCAGCAAGCAGTGCAAAGACAAAAACATTTTACACCTAGCACAAAAAAAAAGGAAAGGTTTAATCACACCTGATTAAACAGGTTGATGCCTGAAGATGTTAAATTTAGACAGCTAAATACCTTCCTCATAATATATACAACTGTAGATATTTCCTTTTTTCCAACAAATTATTAAGGCAGTCATATGCAAATGCAATCTGTGCCCACCACTCACCAGGGTTGTGACCATGAATAGCTTCTGCAAAACTTGCCATAAACAACTTGCCTACATCTGGCTGTACTCTCAGACATAATAAGAGAAATGGACGTTGCTGAATTAGATTAAAAAATCTGAATGTCATTCAAAGTATCACAGCTGGCTATTTCAAGATGTAGTTTGTTTTTTAGAAAATTTAGGACAAGTAGGCTGGCATTCAAATTTACGCTTTCCAAGAGCTGGAAGCAAGAATGCAGCCTAGGATTTTGCTTTCAGTTAACAGCCAGAGACAAAACTAGTCCAAAGTCATTGCAGTTCAATACCAAATACATTACATCAAAATAAAATTAAAATAGGTAGGAATAAGAAATTTTTAAGCTAGCTCTTTTCTGTCCTCTAAAATGAAAGACTCTTCTCTCTCTATTCTCTTGCTCCTTTCATGCCTTAATTGCCTGTCTGCTAGCTAAAAAGACTGGCAGATTTTTGCCACTGAAATTCAGATGTCTCACCAGCAGATAACTGTAGAACACGTAAAAAGTCTTCTCCTACTCAGAGCTGAATATCAACAAGGTCTTTTGACTATCACATCTCCTTTACTTTAGAGCAGTTCCTTTCCCAAAATCTAACATCTAGGAAGGAACCCACCTGAGCTTTCCAGCTTGGCAATGAGCTGATCCTGATTTCAGGTGTGAAATGCACAGTTTGGGATGGTGAACAGCTTGCTCATCTTGCATCTGCTGCTGTGCTGTAGCAAGCACATGTTGGTCATGAAGATATGTTTCTGTCTAGGGATTAGAAGCCATTTGGGTTTTTAAAGCTCTCCTAAGAAGCTTCATCCAAGAGCCCTGAAAGCAAGGGATTTCAAGCAATTTAAGTTTGGCTGCTTCTTTGCTGTAGCCTAATTTGTTACAGTCTGCTTATGGGCAGCTTCCCACTGAACTGAGCACAGCTTGGGAGAACTGCTGAAAAACAGCGATATCAAAAATCAGGTTATTTTAGCGTGATGAGAAATTTACTGACAGCATCAGGGAATTAATCAAAACAGTTGAGAGCCTGAAGGTCACCATCAGACTCCTATACCTTAATCAGATTTAGTTGGTTTTCTCAGCTTATCTCTCTTTCTCCACTAAAATTCATCAGCATGTACAAAGCACCTTCTACCACAAGGATTGGCAGTCAGCCACCATGGCTTTTATGTCTCTTAGGAGAGCAACTCCAAAGATATTTTCCTCTCTAGAACTGGGACCTCTGAAAACTGTGATGTGGTGGCCTCTGTCATCAATCTCTACCTAAGAATCGGGACTGTGTGCAGCATGCTACTGTTGTGTTTTTTCCAAATGTGTGTGTCTCTTCCCATGCTTTGAGCTCCTATATGGAAAGATATGCCTACAAAGATCCTTAAGCCAGGAGACAGAAAACAAGGATAATAAAGTGCTGTAAGATGAAAGCCATTCTCACGGTCATTCAGGATAATACTAATGTCTAATTTAAAGCCCTATTAACCTCCATTGCCAAAAAAAAATCATTCTATTGGATATATTCTTCCATTTTGCCTCCCATCCCTCCAACACTTCATGGTAATCTATGAGCACGAAGATTTGCATCAAAATACTAACTTTGTCATATGGCAAACCCTTTCATGGCATTTCAGTTAGTTTTGCTATGACTTTTTTTAGATGACTGGTAAGTGGTTACAAGATTCCCACTCCATAATCAGAGTGAAGTAACTACCAGGATGAATCACAACTTTGTTTTAAATAATGTTGTTTTTTCTTGGTTTGAAAGGTCTATAAACAGCGGTACCTTGCACACAAAAGGAAAATCACCTATTAAAACTTTTCATTGACTCACATAGGTGCAAAAAAAATCTGATCTAGAGAGCCATTCTCTTAGTGTGCATTCAGTCCTCAAGCACTCTGCCATGGCTGCCAATAAGTACTTCAGCCCCTGCCAACCGTAGCCATAGTTATGTGATTTGGACAGAAATTTCTCCACTAGAATCTGGAAAAAGCCCAGTAACTCATTTCACGCTGGCCCACAGCCATCAGATGGTAATGACTTTTGGGCACTGCTCTGATTCAACAAGTGTGGCAATGGAGGAGGTAAAAAGCTCTTTATTCTGTTTCTCTGTATTCTGTAGTTTAAATCCTAAGCCATCCTGTTCCTGAAGGATGAAAAAATAGCAATAGTTATCTTAACAGATTGTTTTCTGTGCCACAGTTGTGTGATTTATGTGCTGTCTATGTAGTGAAATCTCCCATAACCTTGCATGGGTTTGCCAGGAGTAAAAGTCAGACTTGTTCCTTCCCAAAACAGGTGCTAGGGGCCACAAACAAGTATGTTCAGAAAAAAATAGTATCAGAGTTCTGTGCTTACATCTTTCTACATAGGGTATTTGAAGCCTCAGATTGATTCAATACCATCTACTCACATTTTTACAGCCCAATAACCACATTTGGCTAGCAACAGCACCCACTGACTGGGGGCGACGCTTACTGCTTCAAAGAAGGTACGCATCTAGGAAGCTCTACACATCATGGAATAACTGTTTCAGCTGCTGCTTCTGACTGGAAATTAAGGATATTCATACATAAGTATCTGAACAGAAACTGAAAACAAAACAAAGCAACCCACCCAAACCTCAGAAGAAAATCAGTTAACTAGATAGAAGTGTTAGATAGAAATTTTAAACCACAAAGTGACTTCATCTATGCCCTACATTAGCCTACATAGTGTGCTTTTCCTCAAAACAGACTTTTACTAAAATACAAAACTATCTTGCAACACCCTGCTAGAGTTTCCTATGCTATATCATAAACCCCAGCCTAATGACTGCCCACCAGGCCAGGGTTATACCATCAACATGATTATTTTAGGAGAAAGGGAAATAGGTAACTGCTAACTCGCTCTACTTCAGTCATCAGAGAAACGAATTTCCATGGGGTATTTTTTGGCAAATAGTCAGCAATGAAAACACAGCATAGTTAAAGAACTTGAAATAAATTACACCTCTTAACTCGGCCTGATCTACTGTGTAAAATAGTCAAGAGGTAACAGTAAACCACTTTTTTATTGGTGATAATTATATAACAGAGAAAGAAAACTGGATCATGACAGTTTCCCTTTGCTGGATATTCAAGGCTGCCATAAAACTCCAGAAAAGATCAGATGTTGTTACCGGCATATTTTTGATTCAAGAACACTGTAAACAAAATCTGTCATTAATACACCAGAAAAATGAAAACAACACGCTTTCCTTTTCATATTGCACTAGCAAGCCCAAACTGACGTTGATATCAATCATTGTTTGAAAACAGCTGTACCTTGATGCACATTCAATGTCATAAACTGACATGCTAAAGTAACTATAGCACTGTGGGGGCTTATGCATGATTTGCACCATTTCCCACATATGCTGGATTTCCAGTACACCAAAGTACATAGAACCTATACATTGCTCCTTCTTATCTGTGTATTTCAAAATTTGGGATTGTTTTGCTTCTGTTCATGATGCAAACAGGTTTAAAATAAAATGCACTTCTAAACAATCTGTCAAGGTGGTTTTCTTAAAAACTGTTTCTGTCCATGTTCATAGAATTGCCACCGAGTGCCAGTATAGCTACATGCATACAGCACCACTCTAAACAATGTATTTATTTTTCAGAATTATTAGCTAAACTAGTTAAGTTCAGCATGTAATGTAATAAGCTGTGACAAAACCATTGAGAAAAGACCCTTCAAACTAATACCCATACCATACTAGTCACAACTTAAAAACACAAAGGTTTCCTTGGTATCACTGCCCATGGAAAATGCACATGTAATTTGCTGTCTACCATTACATCACAGTTTGAATGAGGGTTACTTTTTTTCTGGTTTCACCTCATTTCTGCTGTCCACACTTAACTTTTAACATATTTTTCATTTGGAAGAAAATGAGAATGGGTTGACATATTTTTCACAGCATGAGATAGTATACTAACACAAGAGGAAAAATAAATAAATAAGTAACAGAAAAGAAAGAAAACTTCAAAATTTCCAAGGGAGGCTACCTATCAGCTGCAATTTTCCATTAATAAATAATTTCCCCAACTCTGTCAAACCTCTCACTCAATCCTTCCCTTCTACAATATTTTGGTTCAATCTGTAAATGTTCCATGACAAATAAAACTTTTTAAATGTGACTTTTTAATATTTGTAAAGATGAATGAACACAGGTATTTCACATAATTCTCATTAAGATATTAACATTATATAATTTTAATCCCTTTTCAAGAGCCGTATTTTACACAGCAAAGGGAAAATGTGTTGGAGCTACCACTATTCTGAATTAGGTCCTCTTGTACAGTTCAAAATGAACAAACACAATGTAAACATTTCTGTAAATGTACTACAGTCACTTCATGCATGCATGAGTATTATAGGTAATCAAACTGGAAAAATGGCATGCAAATATTTCATAAATACTGAGATCCAAGGTCCAATCTGAGAATGACTGACTCCTCTGGATGCAGAGAAGGCAAAGATACTGAATATCTTCTTTGCATTGGTCTTCACTGACAAGACTTGCCCTCAGGAATCTCTAACCCAAGAGACCAAGGTAAAGGAATGCTGGAAGGCAGACCTTCCCTTGGTCAAGGAGGATGAGGTTAGAGAATACTTAAGCAAACTTGATATCCACAGGTTCTTGGGCCCTGACAGGATGAAGTCATGAGTGCTGAGAGAGCTGGCACACACCGTAACAAATCAACTCACAATCATCTTTGAAAGGTTGTGGCAATCCAGAGAGGTGCCTGAGGACTGGAAGAAAGCAAACATTATCCCAGTTTTTAACAGGGGCAAGAAGGAGGACCCAAGGACCTATTGGCCAGTCGCTCTCACCACAATCCCTGGAAAGGTGATGGAGCACCTCATTCTGGAAGCCATCTCTATCCTCATGGACGACAAGCAGGTAATCAGGACTAGTCAACAAAGACTCACTAAAGTTAAATTATGCTTGACCAATCTGATTATCTTCTTTAAAGAAACCCCTGGATGGATGAGAGGAGAGCAGTGGACGTTGTCTGCCTGAACTTCAGAAAGGCTTTCAACACTCTTTCTCACAACATCCTCATAGGCAAACTCAGGAAGTGTGGACTGGATGAGTGGACAGAATTGGCTGAATGGTAGATCCCAGAGGGTTGCAAACAGAGGCACAAGCTCTAGATGGAGGTCTGTCACCAGTGGTGTCCCCCAAGGTCCCCCAGAGGGCTGTGCAGCCCTTCAGAAGGACCTGGAGGGGTTGGAGAGATGGGTAGAGAAGAAACATCTGAAATCCATCAAAGGCAATTGCAGGGTCCTGCACCTGGGAAGGAATAACACCATGTACCAGTACAGACTGAAGGCCAACCTGTTGGAAAGCAGCTTAGCAGAGAAGGACGTGGGGGTCCTGGTGAACAACAAGCTGTCCATGAGCATCACCTGATCAAAACAGGGGATGGAAGTTAACGTACAAAGACGTGAAACGAGCAGTCTGGATATTAAGCTACAAACTGCAGAGTCTGTGCTATATTGTTCATTTAGAAAATTTTTATTAAAAAAATATAGGAAGATTGCGGTTAACATCCAAAGCTAATTATTTCTGCTTCTAAGTTGCAAATTACCACATACACCTGCAGTTCCAAGCAGCAAACACAAAATGTAACCATGAAGAGATTACGCAAACATCACTACAAGTGATCTTGAAAACTCTCCTAACAGTAGTAAAAGGGAAAAAAACACACAGATGGGAAACAACGCAATGTGATACCTTTGCTACTAATCTATGCTTTGCTATCTGATCTTTAGGAAAGCAGCAAAGATCACACTGGGCAAGCTGTAGATTTTTACTTATTATCATTTCAGATGATATTTAGACTGAGGCATTAAGACAATGGAATTTAAAAGAAACAGCAATAGACAGCTTTGACTCTGTGGCTCTCTTAGATATGCTTAATAAATCATTGTCACTCCTGTTCCCTTTCCTAGTGAAAAGAAACACAAGCGCACCATGCAGCCAAGACAAAAATAGCTCCTGGAAGATAAAAATATTAACTAATCATTCTCACTCCAAGATCAAAGACTGCACCTGTATATTAAAATATAATTAGCATGTGCACATGCCATGCTTGCAGAAAACACTGCCAACATTATTTAGAGGTGCCAATGCCCTTGTAACTGACTGGGCTTGGCTGTTCACAAGCAGATGTGACATAACTCCAGCTCAGCCAAAAGGGCAAACAACTTCATAAACTATTACCTCCTTTCTAATTCCTGCTACACTGGAATCATTCCCTCTCACTTCTCATAAGAATAAATTAAACAGTGTAGATATTCACAAAACCAAAACTGTCATATAGCTATCTTATGGCATAAGCATGCCATACATTTAACGGGTTTTTAAAAATTTACAGCCATACATATATAACTCTACTTAAACTTTGTTTATTGATTAGCTTATCATGCTTCTTAAATCAGGGGGATGATACTTCCTACCGATTCCCCTTCCCACTTTTCCTCAAGTGCCTGTCTATCTCCCGGAAGGACAGATTATTTCTTGTTTGAAAAAATAACTAGTATATTTGGATAATTTTTCATGGATGAATGCCATATGCTTCCCTATATCCCACGTGATTACAACACTCTTAGCAACTGACTGTTGCTGAATGAAGTGCTCAAGAATCTGCAAGAATTTTTCTGCCTGGAGGCAAATGCCACCCTGACAGGTCACAAGGCCAAGCAGAGTTTTAAGCAATTGAACAAGTGACAGTATAAATTCCTGCCCTGTTAAGCTGCCAAGGCAGGGACTGCACTGAACTGACTGCTGTTACTGTTGGCCTCACCACACACACTGCACAGGGATTTGAACTGCATGTGTAGAAACTGTGAGTGATGAAGAAGATCTTTGTGTTCAAGGAGGAGGGCTGAGGCACAAATCTTATCTTCTGCAAACATGGTCAAATGGAACAGAAAGTGTCATTGACTTATTCACTTTGACAGAAAACAGATAAATCCATTTAGAGGGGAAGGAAAGCATCTTTACTGCAAACCAAAATTAATTGCATGCATGGAACAACAATAATTAATTTTGACCACAGACATAAGCGCTATGGTTTTCCAGAAGCGTTTGAGTAGCTTAGAGGCATTTCCCTGTCTGAATACTTCAGAGCATCTGCTGAGCTGGTGTCTGGGGTGGAAGGAGGTCCATGCCACACGTGCCAATGGCACTGCCATCAAACTATAAACCAGTCTCCACTGTCAGGCTTCCATGCTCATCCACTCACTCAGGTCTCTGGAAGAGGAGGAACCAGTCGCCAGCCCAACAGGGTTTCCTTGCTTTGTTTTTCTTCAATGTCATATGAATATATCTTCACAATCACACTTCATAAAGAACCATAAAGTCTAAGAAAGAAGTGTGAATTGCAAACACCACTGCAGACTTTTGTCCCATGTGAACTTCTCCCTGACCAGAAGTTTTCAAGAGCTGCATGACCACCTTTCTCTCATTAGAATTTCTCTACAGATTTCTCTACAATTCTAGTCAAATGTAAAACTTTCTTTTTTTCCCAGTGCCCAGCCATATATGAACAGTGATGAAAAGTTCTAGGAGAATAAGTACGTTGTTTTTTGGCTATTTTTCCACTTAACTGGTATATGATATGCATAGAACAGATGCAGCATTTTAATAAACATTACTGACAAACACATGCACTATATATCACCAAAGCACCATTAGAGAGAAAGGTGACTATTGCTAAGGCTAAAACCAGTCCCAGCTCTGTAATGTATCCTCACAAGACAAACCTGGCATCAAAATTGGCCTATAATTGCCAAAATATTTATTTTTAAATTAACTTCAAACTCAAAGATTAATATTAAAGTACATTGCATGAGAAAAAGTGAAACATCCTTTTAAATTCAATACTAGGCAGAATTCCAAGTGCTAGTTCTTTCAAAAACCTCTTTTTTACTCAGTCCTCACCAAAAAAAAGGAACCAGGAAATCTTTTCTTTTATCTGCAGTATTATCTCTGTAAATCTACCACCTTTCCCCTTAAATCTAAACCAACGAAAGTGTATCTAAAGGTTTGCAGCAGATCCCTGACACCAGACAAACTCTGACCCACAGTCCAAGTGAATGAATAGGAAATCTCCAGTACGTGTGTGTGTCCCTGCAAGAACTGGCTGCAAACACAAGACTGTGTACCATGAGCAGCTGGCTCCCTGTTGCCGCACATCTTGCCAGCACATCAGTGATATTGCTTTTCCTTCAGTCATGCATTTCCCTCTTCAGACTTTCTGCAGAACCCACTGAACACATTGTTTTACCTTCTTCTTTCAGTCTCTCTAGTGTTCTGCTCAAACCAGGCTCTAAAAAAAAAAAAAAACAAAAGAAAAAAAAATAGGAAAAGAAAGAAAAGAAGAGAAAGAATAAAGAAGAAAAAGAGTGTGGGAGCGGGGGGGAATCACAAGTGCTTTGTGAGCTGAAAAACTAAGCCTTCTACTTACACTGGGTTTCCGCGCACTTACTACATCATTGCCAGATTCCCCGAAGATGAGAGTCATGTGAGGAGGCAGAGGGTGGCTCGTGGGGCTCTGCTAAGCAAACACTGCACTGTAGGCTGGGCTAATCCTGCACCTGTGGCATGTTATTCAGCAGTAAAGAAATGTAGTCCAGACTGCCTCTGCTTAATACGGCTCAGCTGTTTCTCTCTGTACTCTCTTTGATTGTAAGCTGGCAAACAATATTATTTCAGCCAGGCGGAGTGGAATATTCAGGCTACATAGGATATGACAGTAGAAAGGTGAAAGAAAAAGAAAATCCTGGAATTACAAATAAAACAGAGATTCTGAGCAATACAGAATTTGTAATTATTTCCAGATGCCTGCCAAAGGCTTCCAAGATCACTATGTGAAATGCACACTGAAGCTGCAGCCTTCTGCTCCTCACCTTCCTTTAAAGTGCGTCTACCTGTGATACAGGATACATCACAGTGGCCTGGCCCTCATTTATCCAATTCAATACACATTTGTCAATGAGCACAATCATGAGAAGGTTTCAGTGCTTTTTAGGCTTCCTCTAGTTTACTTTGTAGGCAAAACAAAAAAGCCGATTGAGAACAGAATCTTAAAAGAAATTGCATGCAACCAGCAATTTGTGATTTTATTTTCAGAGAACAAGCCACCAAAGAAGTTGTGAAGTTGCTAGCAGGATACATAGGCTTTATCATACCACATCACAAAAATTAAAAAAAAAAAAGAGAAAATATAGGAAACTTGACAAAACTTACATAAACATCAAACTTTGGTCCTGTAATGGGACAATAGCAAGAATTTCACTCCAAAGTAGAGCACGTAACAACTGAGAATAATTTATTACCCCGATATTTGCTGTACAATTTGACTAATCACTGCTAAAAATTCCCTGTAATACACACACACACACATAAACCAAATGAGTATTATTTAAACACAAAATCCCACAGATTAATATTTCAGATACTTGAAATAATTCAGTTAACTTGTAATTTTAATACAGGGAAAAGTAAGCTGGTAATTGGGATTTATTCCAGATAACATGGTCATAATATATCACACCCCATTCACATAACATGTAACATCTCTCACTTCGATGGTAGTATCTAACTGTTAGAGATGACCTATAGCTACTCTAACTAATTTTTCTTTCTGATATTAAGTTGCAAATTTCAGACATTACAGTCAGAACATGTTCATGGCATTTGTACTCAAATGCTATTCTCTACAAAGAGGTACTTCAGTTTCTGCTCTATCATTACCAAATCTAATTCCATGTTTGGAAACTGGTAATGAAAAAAAGAAAAAAAGGTATCTGCACATTCAGAACTGTATCCAATTTCGTGTTGGGAGGTTTATTGCAGCTGCTGTTTACCAATGGGATTATTTCCAAAGAAATAAGAGCTTTGTTCCTATGAGAAAATGTTCAAAACTAATCTGGAACTATGTGAACTTTCAACTGGTTTCTTATGGAAGAGCTGACTTTTCAGGATGCTTAGTGAAACAAGTACAATATCTGAATATTTGATCTGATCTCAGAGAAAAAGGTAAGAAACAAGATTTTATGTAACACAAACATGAAAATAAAGAAGTTGCCTCCAATTGCCTCTTTCAAAAAAAATGTGCATGTATTTTCTTTGCAAATACTACTTCCTTTTTCTGAAGTCTGACACGCTTTTTTTAAAGCTATTCAATACCAGCAGAGGCAATGGTTCGATTTTAACTCCTCCATACTGTTTGGTCTGCTCCTGCTGCGTCCCTACTTTAGAAGGCTACTGGTACACTCAATCAAGACCACATTTACCACAAGAAAAAGATACAAGACATGCAAACTTCTGCCAACACAACACTGTTAACATGGTTCAGCTAGAAACATCTTGGATTGCATAGTGGTGCTCCTGGTAGCAATCACGTTCCTCCTCTTCAACTCTCTGAGGGCATCCTGCTCATTCTGCCTTGGGTCTCCTATAGCTCATTCATGGGAATGTTCAACAAAAACATCTTTGTAGCTGTAAGTAGTGTTTTGAATTTCCTTTCTTTGTACAGCATGGCTTTTGCACCATATGTGGTGTTATCCAGACTGTTCTCTGCACCAGCCTGCTGTTCTCCTGACAATACAAAGCTCAAAACCTACTTTTAATATAATGTGAAAATTCAGAAAAACAATGAAGAACATGGAAGCTGGAGCATAAACAAGACTGATATAAGTTTCTTTAAGTAGGAACAGCTTTCATATACAGTTCCTTTTACAACCCGTCACCCACCTAAATGTTTACATTTAATTAGCCTTCAAAACAGTGGACTAGATGGCTGTGGAGACATAGGAATTAGGTACAGAGACCGCTTTGTATATCAGCAGCTGAAATTCACCTAAATACAGAAAAAGCTGCCTGCTAGACTGCCTATTTGAAATCAGAACATTGTGCTGTCTAAAATTCTTCAAGGGCAGTAACCACCTCACAACACCTATATTTGCAATTTCCAATAAATACTCTTTCAGTAAGTTAAAAACACTCAGGAAAAGACTGTACTGACAGGCTGACAGAGAACAGAAGAATACTGATGCTTAATGCCATGAGGCATTGTTGCTCCTCATATTGTTTAAATCAGATGGATAAACAAGGAACTTTTGTTCCCAAGGTAATAATAGAACATTACTGATGGGTGGTAGATCTACTGCTCTTTTCTTTGTTTCTTTCCCCTTTCTCTTCCCAGAGCATGCACTTAACCCTATCACAAAGGAAAGCTTACCACTCTCCATTCAGGAACTATGCCAAAGGTCAGGAAAATAAAAAAAGTCATCTTTCTTTCTTTCTTTTCATTAATAAATTAAAATGTCATATAAAAATACATACAACAAAATATAGTAATTGCCAGCTGCCTAATTATTTTCTCATCCTCTTCCAGACTTCAACACAATGCCTCTCTTGGGCTCCCTGCCAGTGATGTTCAGAACATTATAAATATACTCCATTTTTGCAAAGACTTTATGTTGCAAACTATACTCTGATGGGCATAGTTGAAGCAAATATAGGAATAATCTGACATTATTTACTTTAAATTATGAGGGAAGCGAGATTACAATGTGCTGTCATCTCACTCTTGAGTTTGTATCCACATTCGTAGAAGAACAGTTCAGTAATAGGAGGTTAGAGGTGGCCAAGGACAAGTTTTGTTTCCCAATTAACACTACTGAGCCATGAAAACCTTGTCTACGAGGCGCCATCACATACAAACTATCCTCCCACTGCACAGGGCCCTTGCTCTCTGCAGAGTTCAGTGTCTCCTGACTTGCTCAACAGTGTAAGCAGAGGGATCATTAGTTATGACTAGTAGTGTCTCAGAGATAATGTTGACTCTTATTTCAGGAACTATTAAGTTATAAACACTGCTCTGAAAGCCATTTATCTGCCTTTTAAGATAAACAGAGAAGCTATTCAATTAAGTAGACTGCAAGAAGTAAGCTACAGATGCCAAATCGAACAACTTTTAAATTCCAAGAAAAAAGAAAATCTGTTCATTTCATAAGCACAACTTTATACTATGAAATTACTGACATGGAAGTTCATAAGCAGCAGAGCTTAACCACTCCACTATGTCTGATTAAAAAGTACAAATCGAAGTGCAATTATAAAACAGTCAAATCCAAGCAATCTAAATTACATACACATAAAATTTGCAAGTTACTACAGCATCTGCCAGTTCTGAAGTATAAGGTTATGAACTTGCAATCCTCATACAGCAGTATTTACATTTTATCTCCACATCGCTACAATTTGAAAATGAGAAGCTATCCTAGACCTCCACAAATGAGATAAATGCCGGAGATGTCATAATGGAATCTGCACTTGCTAAGGAGAACATTCTTAGTGAGATAAGCAAAAGAGCATGAAATTAATTTCTTGAGTCCTGCCAACTAACCAAATTTTTAAAATTAACATTATCAATCTGTTTTGATGTACCGCTATGAGATCTTTAACATACTAATTTAATAAAATTAAAAGCAAAAAAACGAACCTCAAACCACTAAAAGGCATACCCATGAAACAGTTTCCAGCATCCTTTAAAGAGATATAAAATACAAGGTATTCTGAGTGTCAAGAAAAAAGACAGAATATTTTTTTGTCACAAAAATTAAAAACCTGATCTTTCCTCGCACTTCCAGATGCCACAGATTTTCATGCCAGCTCTGAGGTCAGACAGGGGAACATGCAGGTGCACCATGCATCAGCAGCTGAAAGCTTGCAAAGCTGTGCTGGAATCTGATCTGCCCACCCTCCCTACATTCCTGCCGGCATTATAAACGTTCCCTGGAGGAATAATACCCTAATGTGGACTAATTTTCCGCAAACAGCCCCAGCTTCATTAAACCTCTTCTTTATCAGCATTGTTCAAAGCAGTTTTTCTGGTAATATTGAACTCTCTTACACCCATCTAAACAGAAAAGAAACTCCTTTTATGTTCTCTCTAGAATCATTTCTCCTATTCAGGTCCACTGGCACTACACAATGGATTCAATAAAAATATTCAGTTTCATCGTATGGTAGTAATGTCCTAAAGATTATAATATGGATTAAGAGAGAGAGAGGGAGTCTGTTCCTATAAATAAAGAGATCACTCTCCAAACCAGACTTGATAGATTTTTATGAGTGGCTCATCTCAGCAAACGGGTAAGGTCAAATACATTCAGAGGACAATATTCCTAAAGCAGATGTTTTCCAGGACCTGAAATTCTTTACAGTCCTTAAATGACCTTTTACCCTTCCCTAGACAAATCCTTTTACCTTCAGTGACATCACACGGACTCTGCTAACACAAAAAGCCTTTGCCATTATGAGAATTAAAAAATTTGACTGTGTTATCACCTAGCTTCATTGTGGAGCCAAAGAGGTGCTAGTCTGCATTCAAGCACCCTGCAAAGCAGCATAACCTAAGAGTGAAGCTATGACATGCAAAAACCAAAAGTGGATTGCCTTCCCAAAGTGATGAATATATCATCTTATCCCAGAAGCTTCATGATGCACATTGCCCATCTGCAAATCCTTGATGTGAATGATTATGTTCTTCTAAAAGCACTTCTGGTTTGCAGATGATAATTTTTATTACAGGACTGGCAGAAGAATGCCATCTGCAGATACTCCTTCTTCCTCAGCTCCATCCAGATTATCTGGAATGGCCTGAAACTCCAAATACAGCAGAGGATTACAAAATACAGGACAGAGATGCAGCCAGAGGGCATCAGTCTGTCCTAGCCACACACTAATGATGATCTTGAAATTATAAAACCAGTTGTACTGGTTGCGAGTTCAGAGTAAAACAGCAGACCGAACAGTGCTGTATATTCCAGTGTTTCTTCTACCTGCTGTTCAACGTACAAACACTCCAAAGGGATTGCCAAGAATACGGACACTGGGAAAAGGAAATGCCAGCAAAAGCACTGGGAGAAGGCAAGCCATGCATCCACAGCCTTTCACCAGTCCAATTCTAGCTAGTAGGGATATTTTGAAAAAAATATAAACAAACGTACTGTCTATATACTACATATATAAGATACATATCCTATCTAAACACAATATATATAAAAATGAATAACCTGTGAGAGCTCTAAATTGCGGAAATGAAGAGGTAGTTGCACTGAACAAATCACTGTGGAAATAAAATTATTTGAAAATGGAAAATACCACTACTATTTAATTTGATAATGTCAATATTAGCAATGTAAGTATGAAAGCTATGGTCCTCATAGCCATTCTTCTCACATGCACAACGAATACAAGTCCATGATGTAACATTTTGATCATATGCATTTAACTATTAAAAAAAGGACTTAAATGAAAACTGCTATTTATGAACAGACTTCTGAAGCAATAGCTCTATGCAAGAAACCAGATGCTCCCCCCATGCACAGCTCAGTAACTGACCTTGCAGAGACAAACCTGCAATACTGCACAGTGCATGTGCTCTGATGACCAGGTGGTGCTAAGCACAAGAATGAGTGCTTATGTTCTCCATATCATGAAAAGAAAGATCTAAGTATTGCATTTTACACCATTTATAAATGAAAATAAAACAATGTCTCCCATATTTTATTATTCTGTTCTTCTAAGCACTCTCTCTTCTCTCCCATTTTTCCTCAACCTACTGCCTCCACAGTCTTTTAAGTATTTAATTTTTTTCTCTTTTTTAAAATAATTTGGCTCTTTCATATTAACCATATTTGGTTAGTATATTTTGGTTCTTTTTCTTTTAAATAACACAAGTTTTCTTTCAAACACTCAACTTTCCCCGGACTTATATTCCCCTGGCTTCTTCTTCAGTTGCCTCTCTTCTGTTCTATTCTATAACATGATCCCTGTTCCAGCCCCTCACTCCTCCTGCTTTCTAATGATGCTGTAACAAGCTCATGGGTATTTTCCCCTCCTTCCTCTCTCACTTATGTTCTCCTCACCTTTTGAATGATTTATGTCAAACCATCTGACCTTGACTCCTTCCCCAGCCCTTGTGCATCCAACTCACTTTCCCATCCCTTTAAAAGCACACTCAAGATGACCTCACAAACCCAAACCAGGCACCGCTTGCTCCCAGCTGCTGTGTACCTGTACACTCGGCACACATGCAACGTATCACACTCAGTCCTCTACAGGAGGGCAACCTCTGCATGGCTTTTCTGCTGGTTCTCAAGCTTCTCTGGGAAGTGAAGCTTTTATTCTTCCTTCCCAGGTTTCTCTCTGCAGAGCACCCCAAAATGACTGCTGTGTATCAAGAGCAAGAGCAAGAAGACGCTGCTGCCTCTGAGAAGGAAAAACAAACAGGACACAAGCAGAGGCCCCCTGACTTGATGCCGTGCTTGCCAATTCAGTAGCTCACATGACGAACTGCCTTTTTTTTGTTGATCAATTTTTTCAGTTTTGTTTTTCGGGATGTTGGTATGTTTTCTAGAGACAACCAAGTAAAATAACAGAGGCTGTTGTCTACTTATTTCAGTTGAGATCCCAAGCTACTATTAATCCATTAAAACTGAACTAGAAACTTTGACTTCAGCAAAATGCCAACAACAGCATGAGTCTTCTAGAGACTTCATAGGAAACTGAGAAAAAAGTGGTTATGCTCACCAATATGAATTTAAAATATCAAAGATAATTTCTTCTTTTCCTTTTCTTTTTTATATCTATTTTAAAGAGATGGAAATTGTCATCCAACTGAAGTTCCACTTCTTTCAGCTCCAGTCAATCTCTAAAAACACTCCAAGTCTTAAGAATGAGGGGCCTATAGCAACCATGCATTTCAAGCTGAGATGCTGTGTGATTTCAGAGAGAAATAAAAATATTTTCTCAAGCTTTCAACTTTTCACTTGTATAAAATAGTTTATTTTACAGCTAGGTAAAGGTGTAAAATTAAACTTCATCAGTGTAATGTAGTGTAACTCACTATAAATACTGTTGACATAACTAAATGCATGAACTGTGCAACATTTTCCATCAGAATATGTAAGGGAATAGATGCCAAATATAGGGTAAAAGAATAAAAAAAAGTCAGCTTTCTTCTGTAAAATAGCAGAATTCCCAAAGAATGTGTTGGTGGTCAACTCTCTGACAAATGAAAGGTTGTTTTCATGCTACACATCCTGACTATTGGTTTGATCAACCTTGACTAAGAAATAAGTATTTTGGTATTCTGTAAATAAGCACAGGGATTACTATATTCCCATAAAGTCATCTGAAATTACTCCCTCCCAGCTTGTATTTCTTATTGCTGTTCTTTTAATGCACCACTGCTAAATTAACTCCCTCCACAACCTTGTCATAGAGAAATGATTTTCTAAAGTCCCTTCCTGGGTGAGAACCAAACCAGATAAAACAGCCAGTATCAATGAGTTTCAGTCAGATGAACAAGGAAAAGGGTAAAACCAGTTTTTAGGGATGGATGTGATGACTATAGACATTCATACTTTCCTACACCTAATAATTTCTATTTCTACACTGTTTTCCTTTCCAAAGTCCCCCTGGACTGAAGTAGGTGGAGATAAGTTTGATCTCTGTGACCTAAAGAACCAGACTGATCTGTATTTCCACACAGCAGAAAAACCTTCCAAAAGTCGATCTACCTCAACACAGAATTCCTATCTTTCAGCCTAAGTTACCACCATGCTCAAGGAAACACATTTAAAGGATTTAGTAATATATTCAGCAGAAAATCAATGTAAACACTTAAATATGTGTGACAATAGAAAATATATCAGATTTAGTCGTTTTCTTCTACAAAATATACCATAGCTAACTAATCTTACTCAAAAATTACTTCTTTAGAATACTGCAGGTCCTCATATTGGAAATGCCTACTTTGTTCACTGACAAAAATGACATGTAACATAGATGGCACAAACCCAAGAATGCCAATCGGAAATTCAGCTGCAACTATGACTAATGTTTGCTAAATTGATAGTGAGCCACGGTTGTAGGAGCCTCTTTAGGAGCTGAGCCGCGAGGCATGCATTCCAGCTGCTGGCTTGTATCAAGAAAAGGAAGAGGGAGTATTACTGGGGAGGAAATATCATGGGTACTCTCTGTTAGCTTTATCTTGGAAGGTGGCTTAGAACTGGAGTTTAAAACCCTGGCTCCTAACGTGAGAGAACATGCAACTCACATTGATCCTAGAGACCAAAAAAGTGTTGGTGGGCTATATTCATGACTTCTCTTTACTAAATGTTACCTAGTTAACCTCAAAACAAGCAAGAATGAACCTTTTAATAACTACTTGAAAGAATGAGGCTACTAAATTTGTGTTCAGAAAAGTCCAGAATATAGTCTGAAAGAAAAAAAAAACATTTTCTTGCACCATCAACTATATACTTTTGTTAATCAGCAACAGAATTTCTTATATGAATACAATTGTTGTAAACCAACAAACCTAGGAAGTTACATTTAAAGGAGGGTGTCAGATATTCATGAAAAAGTATTCATAAGAGGAACAATTAAATACATAAACAACTGAATTAGCACTTTACCATTTATTCTACATCCTGATGGCTGCAGTTTCAATGGGTGATACACTCAGGAAAACACAACCTTACTTCTTTAGTTTTATTCTCAACAGCATTGTTGACATGGGTTATTAAATTGAGCAGACTCAAATCTGAAGTTTGCTGTATTTCAGGTAAGAACCCATGATTTCTGGAATTTCCGTACTGGTTGTACACTCCTAACACAAGACATGATAACAAACACTTTAAAAATCCTGAAGTTACAGAATGAAATCTCAGCTTTACTGCAAGCAATGTTAGTTTTGCCATCACCTCCAATGGGTTTAATATTTCAAGGGAAGACATCAACTGCACAGAATTCCTCTTCCTTTCTCTGTCGCTTAGAGAAAGTCAATTAAAAAAAATTATGTACTGAAGCAATTACTGTTTGTTGCCTAGATCTTAATTCCCACTGCAAATAGAGTCATGATGTTAAAATGAGGGTAAAAAAAACCCCAGCATGCACTGTAACAGATTTACAAGATTCCTTTCAGATTTCATTCATTGTTCTGCAGCCCATGAAATACTAGGGAGCCTTGGGAACAAGTCAAAACCCTTGACTTTAAAACGTCACACCCATTCAGAAAGAGATGACTATGAACAACAGTATTCTAGCATCATATTTCTGGTTCCCTTCACTAGTATAAAATGGTTTCAGATTCAGCAATAATATTAATCAAGTGTTTTAAGACCGCCTTCTCCTTTCCTTGCAAAATTGCTCCTCTTAGCACTCTCAGGAGTTTTTCCTTCTGCCAAAGGTAAATTCAGTTTCTTCCCATAACAGTCATGGCAAAATAAGGCTCTGTTGGGGTCAGGGGAAAAATCTATCAGCGCTGGAGGAAAAGAAAATCCCCAAAAGAGAAAACCAAAGACACCTCAGACTCTTTGTGGATTGAGATGCAGCCCACCGGAATGGAGTAAAAGAAGTTCTACAGTTTTATAGCAGTTAGAGACAGAATTATGCACTGTATTAGAATAGCTAGGCAATTGTCATTATTCCAAATATTCTCATTGGTTGTAACTCCCCAGTTTGCCCCAGTTACCCCCTTGTTATTGGCTGTCCATTTCGCGGGTTCGAGGCTGTCCCCCATTGGCCAGCTGGTGCCCATGACAACGGCACGTCTCTCTGAGATGTCACCAGCTGGCCACTCCCTTTCTCCTCCCCAATCTGCCCTTTTATAGTAAGCCCTTCCCACTTTTCCCTTTCTTGATGTAGACCTGCCCTAGCTCCTCCCTAAACTCCACCCCTGTTCTGGAATCTTCCCCGCTCTACCCCATATAAGCTGGCATCACCTCAGAATAAACGGCCATTCTGCACCATTCCCCGAGCAGAGTGGTCCTTCCTGTCATTCCCAGCAGGTCTGCGTCAAGGCTCAGCACACTTCTAGCCAGGACTAGATGTACTTTTTATAGGTCATTGTATTAGAGTAGTTCAAACCAAAATACTGCCAAATTAAAGGTGAAAAAATCCATGCTTTTCAGAAATGCTTACCAGAAACCAGCATAGTCATATTACCCCACCTCTATGTTGTATTACTTACAGAAGTTCAAAAAGATTCAGTAAAACAGATTCTTTCTCTCTTTTTTTTTTTATTTATACCTCTTTCAGAGAGCTTTCCAACTAAAGTTGTGAACAGTGGGGGAAAAAAGCAAAACAGGCAGCACACTGAAAAATAACCACAAATGATCCATCTTAGAGATGTGGGGAGAACTGGGGAGAATTATTTACAGAAAAGATGTGCTAGAAAGTTTTTCTTAGATACATCTCCCCATCTCCAAAGAACTTCATAGTTTTTCTGTATGTTGATATCCATTGTTTTATTTGCCCTACAGCAAACACAATCATTACACCAGTGTCTCCATTCTGTCCCTGCCACCCTTTTCCAGGAGAAAGCCTTCCCCCTTGCCTCAGTATAGAATCACCGAAATGTCATCACAAGACTACCTAACAGTGGGGGCCAACCTTTCCTCAGTAAAGCAAGCTATAAGATTTTAACAGACTGACATTCAGCTTCAACTCAACAAAAGATTTCCAGGGGTTCATACAAGGAGAAGAGATGGCTGACAATGTGCTCAGGCATTCAGGCCTGTGTATGAACTTCTCAACCCACCCTGCAACAATTAGGATATCGACAAAGGACTCTATCTCCACAGTGACACAGGGAGTAGTTCTTGCCAAAAGAAACACCCCTTTCAAAATTCTGCCAGCAGGGGTGTGCAGGTGTTTCCCCGCTCCTAATTTTGTACACCATTGGTTGGGGGACCTCTTTATCTTCTAGTCCCAAACCACATGTGCTGGGACTTCCTTAAACTGTAGAGATTATTGTTAAAGAAAAAACAAATTATAGAAATCTAAATAATCCTCAGAGATCACATTTATGTCTGATTTAAGCTATAAACAAAAACTGGCGGCGGAATAAGGGTAGGTCTCCTCTCCTCCCATTTAAGCCATCAAAACCTACTCTCCAAATTTTCTTTCCACGTAACACAGACACATATTTCAGATATAAAGAATCGTCTTCTGGACCCATTCTTCCGAAATACCTAACAATTTCCAAAGCATCCTTCACTCTCCTTCACCTATGGATACTGGGCAGACAGCTAACCTGTAGGCACTGAAGGAGAGGTGGTACATACTGTACTCCCATGGTTTGGATACACTCTTCACTTTCTGAGCTTTGTACTCATTAAAGATATGAATCAGAAGCAAATCCCTTTCTGAATGTGCTTTGTAAAGAAAAATAGGATACAATGTCTGAAACACTTAAACCCCGTGTACTGTTTTTATGCCTGCTGCCAAGACCAGACGCAGTGATGCTCTTTGGCCAGCTGTGGTCCACAGGACATGGGTTAAAGTCTTTTTTCACCAAAGAAAGCTATCTAAAGCACAACTTCTCCATGCCCCTGTTCCAAAGATGCGTGTTTTGGGCTGCAGTAGATCTTCTCATTTCAACCAGCAGCTCTGTGACACAATCCAGAGGCTGAAGGAGATGTAAACTATTTACTCTGACTCTGCGTACCTTATTTTTGCAAGCCAGCAGGCCAGCCTCTCTGAGCTATGTTTGTTTATAAGGCAAGTGTTCCCTGCTCCTGCAGGGTGCTCATTGAAGAAAATGCCTGGGACTTTCTCTGTTTAAGGAAAGCCACTAAGTGATCTGCATTTCTGGCATGGGAGATGATTTATTTAACTTGAAAATAGCTGTGAAAAACAGTACAGTGAGTGCAGAAGACACCAGAAGAACCTGATGTCACAAATGATGCTGCCAGACAAGAGAAGACACTCACACAGAGATCATATGGAAGTATGAAGGAACCTTAAAAAGCTCTCAGTGAAAATGTGCATAGTCTGGTTTCACATGTATGCTGTGCACTTTCTCTGTCCCTTTCTTTTCCACTCCTACCTCTATAATACTTCTCCCTGGATAGTCTGTCTTTCTATATGTCATTGTTGATTTTTGGGGTGTTCTTCGGTTTTGTTCTGGGTTAATTTTTTTTTTTTTAATAAAACAGGGTTGCCCAAGCTTGAGGATGAACATACAAGCAATTTCCAGATTTGAAGACTACTAAAAATAAAAACTGGAAATACGCTTAAATAAGTTACGGAAGCTTCCTCCAATAATGTTCCAGCCAACCTGCAAATTTCATTTTGAATGCATGTTGTTCAGCCCACAGGATTTAGTTTCTTTTCTAGATTATTTACTCCTTTTTGAAATCATTGTATTTGGAGTTTGTTGCTTAGAACCAGGTCAATGTTTACATGGAAACGCTATTTTGAAACAAAATTATTTACATTTTACTGAGAACAAATTTTACTCATACATTTTCAAAAATCCTGCTTTTATTTAGTTGAAACTATTAGTCAAATGTAACTCAAATTTGTGAACACTTTGGACTTAAACCAAAACATTTTTCTGATAGCCTTTACTTTCGTATGCTTTATAATTGTCTTAACTTCTTCAATCAGCTCTATCTACCATATCACTTTCCAATCTTTTAGGAGAAAAATTAAGAACACTGATGAAAAAGACTATTGGGAATTTCCCATTGTATCTATACATTTTAATAGGATGTTAAGGTCACAGATTAGACTGAAAAGAAATACAAGATAAACCCAAGTAAAAATGTCTTTTCTAATTTTTCCTCATAGAAGTGGAAATGCTGGGGAGTTAAAACTTAGGAAATTTACAGGAAGTCATGTGACATATTGAGACACTCGCTTCAATATCTACAGAGCTATGATAAACACTAGAAAAGCCCCTATTTAGATGTGAAAATAAAGTGACATGCTGGGTCCTAGTTAAAACAAGTAATCATTCTGCCGTCCTCTCAGTATTCAAGACTTTGTCATATTAGGCAGCAGAAATTTGGGAAACACCCATATCACAAATTACCTCAAAGGTTTGGTGTTACAAAGATGTCGATGATTCATTTAGAAGTATTTCTGGGGTTTTATAAGGCTTAATGCAAACCACACTCTGTTTATTTTTATTTTTTTTTTAATATGTAAGGAGGGCGCAGCTCCACATTGGTGATTAAATTCCAGAGGTGGAACAAGGGTTTCAGCCACAGCTGGGGCCAGCCCTGCTGGATAAAAAGTATCATATAAGACACACCACATATTTCCCATGGAATCACAGAAAAGGGGCATTTTGAGAGAGAAGGATGTATTGTCTTGTAGCTTTCCTTCAGTAGCAAACCTCACAGTTACTCACTCTGTCTTTTCAAAACATCCTACTTTGTGAAGGCTGACTTTGCTTCATTCCTTTTACTTATTATGAGAAAGCAAGGAAGAGAGAAATATCTAACATAAAATGCAAGTGGGATGTAAAAGTAAAGCTGGCTAAGAATCTGGTCTCCTCTCCCACTGATGTGTCTCAGTGTGTACTGTTTCACACACCATGCAAACTTTTCAGGGCAGTACATTTTCATTTCCGTCGCAGCACCACTTCTAGTAGTACTGGGCTGCTTGAGTTTAGTTAGTGCTGAAGGAGAAGGTTTAAAAATGCCTTTCGAACTCCGTACGGCTCTCTGTACAACATGGCTGCAAATTAATAAAGTCTTCATTTGCTAGAAGAACAACTCTTAGCTTCAGCATCAAATATTGGACAAATACAGTACTAATTAAACGGCAGTCCTGATGCATGAAGTCTCTGTTAGACTACAGGGCAGCCTTAAGAGAAGCTCTCCAGTTCTGGCAGCATGCCTCATCCCCACTTTGGACTTTTAAGGGTAACTTCAGCATGCTTTACACAGCCCACTATTAACAACTGCTCATCACATCTTTTCTGTCTCCTCTGCTTTAAGCCCACCTGGCAGGATCATTACTTAAACCAATAAAAATAAATTATTCATTAACATTTTCAGAGTATTAAATACTTTTTCAAGATTAAAATGTATCAGATGACCAGCTTTTTTTTTCTACTTTTCAACATTTAGTGTTCAAAATGTCAGTCCTGAGCAACTTTCTGTGGGATATTTTCCATTTAATACAGAAAAAATATTTAGATAGAGCACCTGTAAAGTCTCTGGAGCAAATCTTAAATAATTGCTACTGACTGCAGTGACTAGCACTGCAAGGAAACCTAAGGGAATATATAGGTTTACTTTGAACACTATATTGTATTATTTTTCATAAATGCTTGCCCCTGAAAATGGGACTAAATCATGCAAAGGTCTTTATTCTCTGGAGAGATCTCCACTTTGCATTAGTATATCCTGCTAGGGTAAGACTGCATGAATGTTGTTCCCCACGGAATAATATGAGGACACTGAAAAAAATCTTACTAGAATGAGAGTTAAACATTGCCAAAAACCACCTACAAAGAATACCTCTTTATCCACCAGCTTGGACATTAAATCTCACTTATATAACTTTAAATGAAAGCTATAACCTGAAAACTGGTGTTTGTAAGTATAATGCTCATTATAATAGCTTTATAAATGAAACTTGCTCACCCTGGAAGTGTGTCTGTACTTCACCACCTTGTTGCCAACTGTGTGAAAGACAGCAGTGAAGGTGCAGAAAAGAATGGCTTCAATATTTTATGCTGGGGGTTAGTTTCAAGGGTTTGGCAGTCGGATTTACTTCCATGCTCTACAGATCAGAGGCAGAACAGTTATTTGAATTCTTTCTCCATTACTACCTTTCTGTCACTCAGAAGTTCACCTTTATTCATTAACAGAAGGAAGAGATGGAGAGCTGAAATCCTCTCCATCAAAATCCACCCTTTTGTTTCTCACAACACACTGGGATTACTCATGTATGAGGAGAGAATGCTGCCCCTTGCAGGCATTTTGTTCAATAAATACAATCTATTATTTTTGTGATTTTAAAAAATGCTTGATTTTAAAAACCAGTTTAAACAAATGATAATTTGGGGTGACAAACTTCTGAGTCTAACCAGCTGGGCTTTAAACTCCTATGCATATCTCTACTACATCTTTTAAATGAGCCTCCAATTCTTGTCTCAAGTCTTCTAAGCGTTGACAGAAGTGTAGCCTTCAAGTCCGAAGTCCAGTGTTGGTTCTCACACACTGAAGAGATGCTGATGGATACGTTTGCAAGCAGACACATTCAGTGTATAGAAACAGCGAGGTGCTGAAAATAAAACTCGAAGTTCTGGCATTTCCTTTAGAAGATATAAGACAACACAGCAATCTTAGCAAGCATTATTGTGATGAAAGAACCCAACAGGACAGCTGTTGTGTGAAAAACCCTAGACAAATAATGCTTGTTCAGTTAAAATGAGATATACTGCTAAGGCCTTTTTACATTGTTTTGTCAAGAAGATCATTCTCCAGGTCCTGAGTAGATTGAAGAGATGTTAAGGTTTAATTTGAAAGAGTCTTCAAATTATTTAACAGATCATCAAGATATTAGGATGTTTTCTCCAACTGTACAAATCAATTAATGTGCGTATATTGAGGCCCAGATACTCCACAGGAGCATGGATGTCTTTGCATGGACAGAGATGGGAGATTACATCTCATTCTCTTCTGTATGCTACATGAATTCACATACTACAGATTGGACTAAAAGACAAGTTTCTGCATTGCTCAGGAAAGCAGCTGGATTGAACTGTGTGTAAATTTAGCCTGAAGTGTTTTGTCTTATCTATCAAACAGTGAACAGTCACCTCAGTCATCCTTGCAGGCAGAACAACAAAGGAGCTAATCCTGATTAGGTCTAACCTTGTCTGAATCACATTTATGTTCACCCTGGAAAAACAGGTCACATACATTAATCCAGCCTGCAAAAGTATCTAGAACCAGAAAACCTGTCAGCCAAAGGACAAGTCATGTGCCCAGTCACCTGACATGAGCCATTCACCCTGTCTTAGCAAGAATTTTACCACTGCAAGAATTTAACCACTGGCAACCTGTTCAACTTCCTTGCTTTCCTCTCTCCTCTTTCCCAAGTTGCTCAACAGCAACAAAGAGCTAGCAATACATAAAAGGAAAAAGAATTACACCCTTGTAGATGAATTATTTTTAAAAAATCTAAATTTGGTGAAGACTCAATATAAAGGTCTAAAAGAGGCAAGACTCTGCAGGGAGAAGCTTCTGCTAACAGAATCTTTCTGAGGAAGGTGAAGAGGGAAAACGAATCAGAAAAACTCCTCCAGGAGAGTAGTTTATAAGTAAGATGTTCTCTGTAAGAGCAAGCAGGACAGCCTAAAGTTTATCCAAGGCAGACTACGTTTTATACCCCTTCCGGCATGAACAGACATCCTATTTTGCTGCTCACAAACTGGCTGAACTAGGAAAACATGTGCTGACAGTTTGGATACCATCAAAATTAAGGTGTCAGCCTCACTTTGAGATCACTCAACTGAAGAATTGTCTTAGCTTAACCAGAAGCATTTCACTGCTAATGGCCAGCAAGCAAATTTGCTGGCTTGCTCATTTCCTTCTATGAATATGCGCCAGCACACCTGAATTTTACAGCAGAATAAAGGAAAATCCAGAACGCTGCTGCTAAGCTTACTGTTCATAATTAAATCACTGCAAGATCTTTTTTCGCAGACCTTTTTCGGGCCATTTTCCAGGATGAAGCAACAGCTGTCTTTGCCAATCTCCTTACAGGCAAAGAAAATTTTCAAGATTAATTGCTCTGATAGAAAACAGGAGATTTTCTTTTTTGCTTTTCTTTGCTAGCGTTACTTCTCCTGCGTCAAGTTTCTGATCCTGGAGGCATTTCCAACTGCAAATTAATTAGAGGTTTGATAAGCTGCATACCTGTTGTTCATAGAGATCAGTAGTTTTATACTTAAAGCCCCCTTTTATTTCCTAGAAGACTATAAAATTAATTTCCTACTTTTCCAAGGAGGCTAATGTGAGGCAATTGCTGATGTCTTCCTATGGTTTGAAGCATAGCAAAAGGAAACCTCAGCTGAAAATTTGGCTTTAGTAGAGGACAAGAGCCTGAAAACATATCAATCCCTGCACTTCCCCTAAGGAGCTTCCAACTAACCTATCAACGAAAGTAGCAGAGCACATAATCCAGATTGGTGGGTGCCCTTGATGAAACTCATGCTACACAGGATGTCATCCTTTTTAATTAGGACATTTAACAGATGAATATGGCCAAGAACCAGAATTGCCTGTTCTTGTTTAAGAATAAGCTCTCCACCCAAACAAAGTATTAATGTGTCACTCTGTATAATAAATACATGACTTGCGATACAAAGAAGCATAGTTGAATAGCTTTGGCCTTGTCTCGAACTAATTTATTTTAAGTCTATATATAACAAGTTCCTCTGACAATGAATTGTGTAACGTCTACAAGACAAAAAACGGCACACTTCGTTAGCTCCAGAAAGACAGGTGGACTGACAGAAACTTCCACTTAGTGCTTTATTGGCTGCCTGCCATGGTTTGAATGGGGGCAATTATGAAAAAATTGAACACATGACTTTAATAAGCTTCAATATAGATTGCTGTCTGGTTAAAACAGAGCTTTACAATGAGTTACTCTGGGTCTAGTCTTTGCTGCTAGGAACAAATGTGTTGTTTCAGACGTCAATCATATACTCTTGGCATTATCTGAAAAGGTTAGCAAGAATACTGACATGTGGAATTGTGGATGACAGGAAGCAGCCACAGCACTGATTTCCCTCCACATCCTGTGAGATAACAGACTCTCTCCGTGCCAGTGGGGAAGTACCTCCCTGAGCACGACAGGGATGTGGCAGCAGCACCTGACTCCAGGAATGCACAGCAAAGAACAGCTACCATTGCTGCGGGGGTTCAGTAGCACACCCTGCAAGTGGAGTCCTCTGATGCCAAGGCAGAGGTTCTCTGTCCAGAACTGAGCACTGAACACTCTAGAGATAAATTAAAACCGATCTTATCAAATCTTTAGGATGGATATGTCTTGATACAAAGGTGTCCTTCTCTGGTTTTACAGTTCAAGCTCCCACCTCCAGCAACTGAATTAGCTATGAGTAAGACAGCAAATAATGCATCATTTCATGCTCACCCTGAGGTCAGGGAGGCACCGCTGCAGCAGTTAATGCTTGTTCCACATCTTGAGAAGTTTAAATGAAAAGTTGAGGTTTAGATGAACCACCAAGTCTCCCTCCCAACCAACACTCTTCCCTCCCCAGCCAAGCACACACCGCCTTTTAGAAAAAAACTCACTCACATGTACCCCAAGGGAACTGCTCTTTCAGCAATGAAAGGTCTGCAGGGAACTTCTTCAGGACTGAAGCAGCCCACTGATGGGGGAAGCAGTCAGTCACTGGCCCATTGCATGAGAGCCTACATGTGAGCCACAGAAATCCAGACTTGCTGGAACTGCTCACATGGGAATGGGGGCAGAAAGCCTGCCCAGAGCAAGAGCAGCGTGGTCCCAGCCTCCCATGCAAATTCTTACTAATTCCCTAGCAGCACAAGCAGCAGGATGGTTTCTCCCCAGTCTCGAGTCCCCACTCCCATCTGCCAACTCCAGCTCCCTCCCCAGGTAGCACTGAGGATGCATCAGTCCATTGTGCTAACATGCATCTTTGGTCCTCTCTGCACTACTTCACACATTGTTTTTCACTCTGTGTGTATGCATACATTCATTCAAAATACAAAACCCAGCACAGTTATTGCGTAACAAAAATGCACTCAAATGGCCATATCTAGTAGTACATTCCCAGGACAAAAGGCTCACGTTTCCAGTCCAGTCTCACCTGTGACAAGACTGCTAATGCAACTGCAGATTATTTTATCCCCTATCAAAAAACCCCACCACAAACCAAAACAAAATAACCCACCAAAAACCACGCTAAAACCCCAGAAAAACAAATAAACAAAAAAACCGAAAACAAACAAAACCCCCCCAAAAATGAAAACAAAAAATGCTGTTCCATTCAGTGAGAAATGGGCTGCATTCCCCTGGGAGTGAAAAGTAAAAGGAATATGAGTAATTTTCTATAGCTTTGTCCTTGAGTAGGACCATGCCAGCAAAACATTTTAATACCTTAGCATGTTCAGCTATGGCATTATCAGAACTGCTCCTGTCCCTGCATTTTTCGATTTTTCTGAATGCCTGTACTCATTGCTTCTGCCTGTACTGATCTTGCCTGCTTCAGTCATCCCCCTTCACATGCATTTGAGAAGAGCTGTGTATGGGCACCAAACCCTTTTGCCACTCCAGACTGCTTGTTCTTACGCTGCATGAGTGCATCATTTAAAATGTGACACAACATGAAGTAACTATTGCTATCACTTGCTCACCACTAAGTGATACTAATTTTTCTTTCACAGGTTCAGAGTATTTTCAGGTGTTGCCTCCAATACTACTATATTCTTTAATTTCAACGTGATTGCAAATTATCAGTAAAAGTAGTGGCAATTATTAACAACAGGAACAATGTGTACTAATGACAAATCCATATGAGACATTTTTGACACACCAGAAATTCAGTAAGGACAAGACCAAAATGAACTGTCATAATTTGGTGCGCAAATAAAACCTGGAAAACTGGCTAGTCAATAATGTGCAGCATCAGACAGGAGGTCACTGACTTAATGTGAGTCATCAGTGCAATAATTTATGAGAAAGCAGTTACCATATCAGGAGACATCCACAGACTGTTCTACATGAGAAAGGAGAAACGAGCTTCCTACTCAGGGCAGTGAAGTCGCTTCAAGAGCAGTGTCATGCTTTACGCAGCATCACGCTCAGAGGACAAAAACATGTGAAAAAAGATCCAGAAAGTCACAAAAAGTACCCTCACTAATTTGAAAACAATTAATCATGAGATTTGTTCAGTCTAGAGACAAGGCCACATGGTTACAGCTCCAAAATAAGCAAAAGGTTTCTGCAAAGAGAGATGAAATATACCTTTGCTCCATGTGCAATTGCACAGGATGAGAAAAAATAAAGCTGAATAATTTGAAAACAATTCTCAGACATCCCGAAGATGTCTGACTAAGAATGGAACCAGATTGCCTACAGAGGTACAAAAATAAATCTTTATTCCCAAAGGTTTAAAAAATGGTTAGAAAAATTGGTGTCAGAAATGGCTTAGGTACAGTTAAATATGCCTTCAGGTGGAAGAATCGCCTAGACAATAGGCGATTCTTTGCAGACTTACTGTCTCACTCTCTATGGATTTACCTCGAAATGCAAATTAAACTCATTCAAAAACTGAAACCAAACCTCCTAATTTTTAAAACATCAAAACTCTTAAAATGTACTTTCATTTTTTAATTTAATCACACTGAAATTCTAACTTGGCCTAATGAACAAAAGGAAAAGTAATCTAAACCCAGAATGTTTCAATGTAACCCTCATAAAACACATATTACGGTGACTCTGTCTTTCTGTCAGTTGCTCACCAAGCCAAAAGATCTATCCTTCACAGTGTTCTTATCAAGATAATTCCATTATTGGAATTCCAAGATTTCAACAATATTGTTCCCATATGAAGAGGTTTGATCAGTTATAGTATCAGTCTTGGGGACAGTCTGGAATCCTAGAATTATAAACTGGTTTGGGTTGTAAGGGACCTTAAAGGCCTTTAAGATCTAGTTCCAACATCCCTGTCCCAGCCTGTTATCTTCAAAGAGAAATTATAAAAAAAACAAAAAAAACCAAACCAAACCAAACAAAAAAAAAAAAAAAAACACAAAAAAACCCAAACAGCTGAAAAATGCTAAGGAGACTGAAGTATTTTGCTTTTTCTTAACTCTGGAGACTCAGAACTTGAAATAAGTCCTAAATTAAATTTATTTTTAATACACACTGAACGCTGCAGAATGTTTCCCTAGTCATGATAATTTAACTTCAGAGGAACAAGGCAATATTAAAAACTGCTCTGTGCCTCTACCCATATTTTCTAATCTCCTCTGAGATTATCTTTAATGCAGGCAAGAAAGCATCACTTTTAAGTAAAAAAATCCATATCATATTTGTCTCCAGCCCTTTAATTGTTTAATGCAATTCTCTTTGGAAGATGTTCAGGTTCATCCATACAATCTTTTTTTTTTTTCCAAAAGTCTTATCAATATTTTGAACTATAAAGCTACTTAGTTTATAAGTTGTTTTGATTTTTCAAATAAGTCCAACTGAAGTTGTAACAAACAATACAATTTACCATGTCTTCCCCCATTCAATGTATGGAATCTCTTGTTAATAGTAGCTTCTGCCAGTTGGGATTTTGGTTATCAGAGCAGGAAAATTTTGCTTGCCAAAGCTTGTTCTTTATGCACAGCTGGAGAACTTTGTCTTTAGCACAGAATTACCATATATGCACATGCAACTGAATTGTTAATTTCTAGGGGAAGATGAAAACCAATATTTTCAATGTAGTGTGAAAGATAATAAATAGTAAAACCAACAAGGGACACGCACAAGAAAGGAAATAGAGAGCCATAGTAGAACCAGTCAACTCAGCTGGACTGAAGCTGCCAGGCAAAAACCAGTTCTTTACTAACAATATTAATGTTTTATGTATAGCCTGGACTCCTAACAGGCAAAAGAATGTTTCAAAAAAGGGAGGGAAAATGCTATTGCAAAGAGTTCCTTCATGTGTCTTCACAGGGGCTTTAAGAAAAGAGATACTAAGCGTTTGAAACATTGCAGAACTGTCTTGAATTTCTTTAATGATCTGTGTCCACCAAGTTTCAGGAAAAAATTCCAAAGAGCACACACTGCTGGAGCACAGTACACTGCAAGCATGCTGTGTTCAGCTCCATCCTTTGGGAAACACAAGCAGGTGTTTTGATGGAATGCTTTGCCTGAAACCTGCCTTTTGATTATTGTGGCTTTGGAGACCTTTTGAAAAGAGAGACCTGACAAGGGTATTGAGCTTTGTTTAGAGAACTTAATCCTCATTCTCACAGCTGCTGACAGGAAAAGGCTATGTTTTGCTTAAGGAAAAGATTCCTTTCTTAGAATCAAGGGATGAAAGTGGTAGAGAAGAGCAAACATCATCCCCCCACTCCACCCCCCCAAACAGCACAGTTAACACACCCAACACCTGACTGTTAACAGCAGGAGAAACATCCCTTTACAGTTCAAATATAAATATAAATCAAAGTAAAAAATTTCTGCCAGGAGGCACTGGGCATTACAGGGATACAAAAAACATCAAAATAATAACCAGATCCTGAGAGACACCGAGTTCCTCCCTTCTGTTGAAATGAATGGTGCAGAGAGTGCTACAGATGAAACCTGAGCAGTTGCTTACATCATTCCAGTGCTATACTGAGCACTATCTGAAATATTTCCAAAAAAGAGGAAAAAAGACTTAATGTAAACCGATATTCCAGTCTTGGATGCACACATTGCCATGAGCTTTGATTTCCATTACTTCTAAAATACTGATAATGTGAGTCCTAAGAAAATATTTGTTCAAAGTGTCCATAGATTGATTTTTTTTTTCTCCTCCTAAGATCTTTATTTATACCAGTGGCACACAAACCTAGAGACTTTCAAACATACTGGGAACCAAGAGTGAGGTGCTCGAACAAGCTGCCCAGAGCAGCTGTGGATGTCCCACCCCAGGCCAGATTGGATGGAGCTTTGAGCAACCTGGTCTTGTGGAAGGTGTCCCCTGCCCATGGTGGGGGAGTTGGAACTAGATGATCTTTAAGATCCTTTCCAACCCAAACTCTATGACGCTGTGATATTTCAATATTACAGGCTAGTAAATACAATTTGAAGCATTACAGTTCATTTCATGAAGAAGTTCTGTTAACTTTTTCTCAAACAAGATCTTTACCCTAAAGAGTTTGTACTATGTGTGCATTTGTTGCTGCTCCTTCAGAGAGCTGACCTAGCCTGGACAAGTAATAAACCAGTAAACTCCTCTGGCTGTACTAATTCTGAAGAGTTGGATTTCCTGAAAATGCCATCTCCAAAGGAATATGACAGCTCAACAGGACTTTTACAGCAGCCTCAGTTGCTGCCTGTGGAAGGCTATGACAGGCTGTGCAATGGCACAGTGGATGATGTTGTTCAGCTCAATACTTGGAAACTGATGAGGAAACTAGATGGGTGGAGAAATAGACCTGAAAAGCTGAGAAAAAGCATTGGATATAAAACCAGTAAGAAGTTGAAGTGAGCTGAGAACTCAGGGCAGTGGGAGCTATATAAACTCACATAAAGAGGGGAATGGGCTGGGGACAATTGGGTTGAGTGAGAAAAAGAGTTGCTGGATGTTTCTCTACAGCTTAGAATGGGACTTTGATTTGATCAATCTCCTCACTCCTCTGTGCAAAAACCTTTCTGCGAGGTGCTAGCAAAATGCCCTGTCCCTTCCCAGGGCTGGACACATGGAGATTTGTAACCTATTATTTGTACCACTTACTCCGTTCACTCAAGTGGAAAGTTTTGTGACATGGATATGCATGGTCATCTTGCTGCATCATGCTTTGGCACAATGAGGGTGTGTGCTGCACGAGAGGACTTCTGTTTTTCATTTGATTTTTTTCAACTCTAAACAATAATCCATAAAGCCGCAGTATGTTAAAAGCACATTTAAAACAAAACAACAAACCAACAACAATTCACCTACTGAGGCGATGGCTGAATTAGTGTTACTTCTCCAGGTTTGTTTAACAAAAGATACTTACTGTTGCCTGTAGAACCCTTTTTCAATTTTTTCCAGAAACCTACAAGGTAGATGAGGTAAATAACCATGAGGAGAAAAAAACATTAAAAAAGGAGGGGAAAAAAAAGAATTATCTCCAAGAAATGCCACTACATGCTTTGCTGTGACCCGTGACCTGCTTCTCCCGGCGCTACCTGGATGTGAAACCAGCAGCCACTAAGCCACTCTTTTCTCAAGTGATACCCAGTTCTCTGCTCCACTTCTCTCTGTGCTCAACCTGAAAACCACAGTTCTAATCCAAAAGCACACTGAGCACTCCCAGGTATCACTGATGTCAGGAAGGCCATGCTCTCCCTCAAGTAAGCACATGCCAAAGGATGGAGCCCAAAGTACCGCAAAACCAAGCATGTAGTAGAACAAGGGCATGATAGCACAACTGGCTTTAGCCAATGTCAGAACACACTTCCACTGAAAGAGAAAGTCCAACCACAAAATCAGATTCCTTCTCTTTTGGCAGGGTTATTTTTCAGTCACATCAGTGATCTGCTCCACTGTGCAGCCAACCAAGTCCCAGGGAGAAGAATCTACATCAAGGAGTTGTACACTGTTGCTCACATGCTTAATTTTACCCAAATGTGAAACCGCAGCCTGGGTGTCTTCCACCCTGAACTGTCCTCAGACTCAATGCTCTATCTGAAAAGTGGGGGGACAGATATCCCTTTGTCTAACCATGGTCATTTGTAAAACTAAACTGAAGCTCCTATAATGATACTATAATGATGGGTGTCTCAGGAAAAAAGCCAAGGAAACAAATAATTACAGCCTCAGCAGGGTTTGAATAGTATGTGGTAAATAAGGTGATGGTCACGCATTGAACACATTGGAAAATACAGCCAAAATAAAACAATGAATAGGGTCTCATTAAGCAAGGGCTGTTCATCTTTTATACTGAAGAAAGCAGGGGTCCAGCAGAAAAGCTAGTCTATTATGCAATTGAAGACTGCATAGCAATGCATATGCACAGAGGTCAAACAAAGGTTGCATGTGCAACATAAACAGACATTTTGAATGCAGCACTCGTAAGGGTATTTTCATCTGGTTTTGTGCTTGTGTATGAAACTTAACAGGCAGTGTTTACAGACTTGACATCATTTAAGATCTATAAATTGTCTTTCTAAATGGCATGCTACTCTCCTTAAAATGTATTGCATTTAGTGCATTAAGCACTTAGTTAAATTCATTGGTCCAGATGAGGCAGGAGACCAGATTAACAGATTCAGTTTTAGAGTGCTGTGGTTGGGGAACACACCTTTTCTCTGCCACAATCCCTCCTATGGTTCTTGTGAGGAGGCCAAAACATGACCTCACAAATGAAGATCCTGTCTGAAAATCAGATAAATAAATGAATGACAAACACTGTGCCTAGGGAAATACATTCTCCATTATTTTAGATTAACCTCTCTCAGTAAAAACAATGGCAATGTAATCAGTCAGTAGTTTGTAGCCTAACTGGGCTGCCATAGGACCACTCAGATTTTGAAAGCCATTTAGTCCAGCATACAGAATAGCAGCATTCTGTTACTGTTTATATATGTATATAATTTATATATTTTTATATATATATACACACCTACAAATAATTACTTTGTCACCAGTGAAGATAGCTACTCCCAATTAATGTCTCTCATAAACAGCTTTATGGAGTCAGGCTGCATTATTATTTCCATTTTGCAGGAAAGAATGTGAAACGAGAGCAGACAAGATTCATAAAATCTTGATGCCTAACTCCTACTGAAATGAGCCAAACTTGGTTCCACTGGAGAAGTGGATCCACAAATCAGATGAGCACCTAAGTGGGATTATACTTTGTATCTTTAAAAGGTCTTTAGTGAACTGAATACGAATTTTTTCAGAAAATTGAGCTGTATTATTTCCTTCAGTAAGGGGTCAGTTACTACCACAAAAACATTAAACAGATGAGAGAAATTGAAGCAGAGGGGTGATGGGGTTTTGGTTATTCCAAATGGTTGCAGTGGTGGGTTTAATGGCTCTTTTTTCACGCTGCTTATGACTTATTTTTCCCCTAATATTGTCTACTTCTTGTATAAATAGAAGAAATAGTATGCCAATAAACAATGAAAATATAAAAAGTGTTGATGCTGTCACAGAATAAGAAAAATCTTGTCATTTTAGCTAACAATTTCAGCAGCACAGATTTCTATCCATCTTTTAGATCTATATAAAATTATAACAAAGACTTACACCACCACCTTAATTTAGCCCTGAAAAATCCTTCTGATGTCACATGTGTTAAACCTAACCACAGGACCAAAGTACTCCTCTAGCTCTTCAATCCAAGTGCGAAAAGTGTTTGCCCACTAGTAGAAATGCATTGTTAGGAGAGAAGCGAGGGCAGTGTACCATTCACAGGAATTTTTCATTAATTCTCATTTTTGCTCTTTTGAGAATGTCCATGGCGGGGCTGCAGCCATTCTCCAATGTAACACTCACCTAAGAACTGCCCACCGAAAGCATGAATGTTCTTCCCAGAAGCAGCAATGTCATCTCAGTGCCAGGACATGAAAACACACAGGTTGTGTTTGTTCTCAGTGGGTGCTGGCGCCCACAGTTGAAAAGCTACAGATGCCGTTCCCTCCTTGCTCTCTAAACACGCAGAGGACTCTGCAAACACATTGCTTACAGAACATGCAGAAAAGCAGAGCTTTTTCACCTATTAAGAACAATGTGTTTTAGAGACAGAATTTATTTTTCCTTATTTTTACATCAGCTAGGCTTTATTTCTCTCTGTTACCCAAAATAACCTTAAGATGTTTGTTACAAAAGGAAGGCTGTACCATTAGGCTTATTTTAACACGCTTTTTGGCGGCAGGATGCTACCTTACTGCATAAACATGTTCTAAGGGAAAGAAGCTTGGTTAAAAAGGTTAGATTCTTACATAAACAATGGCCAAGGCAGTTTATGTGCTTCCATAACCTAGTGGCATTCCATTTTATTTGTTTATGAGATTTAGTTTGCTTTTCTTTGGTAGTACTATTTTGTTATTAAACAAAATACATACATGACTGAAGCACATGTCCACAGACCAAGAAAGTACCTAGGGCTTTATTTTGGCCCAAAGAATAATTTCTGAGGGATTTATGTAAAAGTTACAATATAGAGTTTAAAACAATTAACACAGTACAATGACAGCAGATATTCGAGACTGAATTCTTCTCAGGTTGTATAAAACACAGCAGCTCCCTCCATCACAAAGAACAGTCAGCCTAAGACAAGCAGTAAAACGACTCAAAAACCAAATCAAAAACCAAAGTACTGTTAATAACCATCCACAAGGATAACTATCTGCTACTAAAGATATTGGATCAATCACAAACATTTTGGAGGACACTGTTTTAAAGGGAATTGACCAGGAAAAATGTCAGAATATCACTATGCTTCTGTATCTGGTTTTGCATGGAAACAATAATCTAGGAGAAATGTGAATTGATGTACATTTAATACAGCCACTACCAAGGAGGAACTATTACACATACCAGCATCTCTATTTCATACAGAGCAGCAATTCCATGCCCAAATTTTCCCACATGAACAAGACTCTCCCTAGACAGTTTAATCCTCACTGTCCAGCTAAAATGCTAAAATGCAGCTGTGCTATCCCTATTTGCAGTAAAAAACTTCTCAAATTTTCTTCATTACAGCTATAGCTGGAATTTTCATCTCCCCTTCTTTTTTTAAAGGAAAAAATGTTAGTAACAACTGAGCTGGACAAAATCAGTTACAAAATTTTATAAAAGTCATAATTACTGCAAGCAATTTTTTACGTTCCCTCTTTTCACTGACGACTTCTGACATATATGTATTTTCCAATTTATAAGGCAATAAAACTAATACATAAAGTACATCTTCAGGCAGCCATTAACAACTGAACTGCTAAGAGAACATACAGAAAACCACATTTAAAAAAATAATAAAGTTTATGAATGTTCCAGCTCTCTGAAAACTGACCTGAGAGAATGCTCCCCAAATCTAAATTTATTTGCAAAACTAAAGTTGGTAGTGACAGATTCAGAAGGTGGCAATGTTATGTCTTCATCTGCAGCTGTATTTTCAGCTGGTGACTTCCCACAGGCAGCTATCATTCATTCAACAAAATCTACTCAGTGGCCCTTATTCAAACAGAATATGTTTAAAAACTTAAAACAAAATACTGACTTTTCACTTGTTACTCTGTCACAATAGAAAAGAGTTTTGTACAATGCTACATTGATCTAATAAATTTTATGCATTCAGATTTTAGAAGAGGATAATAATTAATTTATTTAATATATATATTGCTTGATCACAACATATGTCAATGTAGAATTAGATTGCTAATCTATTACATTTCAGACTAGGATTTCTGTGCTTTTTTATGCTAAAGGAAAATCTAGCTTACTGCTGTAAAGATTCACTCTGTATACAAGTTGCCATGGTTAGAAAAAAAAAGTTCTTTTATTACTTAGGCTGACCAGACACAAAACAAAGGCTTCCATCAAAAGCCTTAGATGGTACCCAACCCAGGTAAAAGAAGAAATCAAGCCCATTTGTTTCTGAAGATGTGTCACTGATGCTGATTTTCCTAGTGCTACTGCACAGTCACCAAGACAATCTGCTTTTGGGAAGAAAGAGAAATTTGCTAGAAACCTCCTGCAAATGAAACCCAGATGCTTAAGCACGATCCCAGATGTCTCCTGCAGCGTGTGGCTTTGATAGATTAAATTGAGCATAAGAAAGAGATGAAATATTTATGAAAATTAAATTTGCAGGATGCATGTTGGTAAGCCTGAAAAACACTTTTTTCAAACAAAGACAGGAAACCACGTTTTTCACCCAATTGGGTTAGGTGAGGTTATAGGGGTGGCATTCATGGAGTAACCCAGATGCTTACCTTTCATGCAGACTGCTTAGCTTTTATTCAGACCACTCCTTTCAGAAAAAGGGACCACAAATACTGTCTCTGACACCAGTGTATCAAACATTTATAAACAACACACGGAAATGAACTATTCTGTTTCACTCCTTATTCAACAAAAGTTTAGTATTTCGAAGGCTCCGAAAAAGCTCAAATCATATACAGCATTCTGTGTAATGGTATCGTGTACTGGACACCAAATACTATTGACACAAACAAACCTGCCTTCTTCCACATTTAAGGGAATGCTATCAGACACTTAAGTAAATTAATACATCGTTAGATGTCTTCAGGCTATTTGTTCACCAAAACTTCATACTTGTACTGGATTCCTCAAAAAAAACAGTGGAGGAAAAAAAAAAAGAGAGTAAATGTGGCAAAAGAGAAGAGAAAGCATAAATTAATTAAGATCACTTACAATTAAATTGAATCATGTAAACACTAAATACCTCCATTCTTCAATGATAAATGTCTTGCATAAAATCTCCAAACACAGCTAAAGCTCCCTCTCTCCATGGTCCAGGTCTTGCCTGCCTCAGTAGATCTGTTATTACCAGCGTAAGCCCTACTACAGAACACAATCAGGTCTTCCTTTCCTAGCCATTCCTACATTTCATCCCTCTGCAGGTAATTGTCTTAGAAAGGGTAGCACTCCCTTTCAAGATGCTGTTCTCTCTCTTCTGGAGAACTGAGAAATCCAGAAGAAATTTCTAGAAGTTAATCTTTGTGATTATTTAGCACTTGATTACTTCAAAATTCTGTTTGATACAAATATCCATTCAAATAGAGAACTATGACTTAATACACATAGATGCATGCAAAAGAAGTACAAACGGTTAATATTTATACTGTGGATTAATAATAAAGGGGCTGCACCTCTCTGTGTAGCTCACTGAATACTTTTGAAACAGAAACCAAAAGGCCATTAAACTTCAGCAAAGCAGGAATGGAGACAAATCTAACACTTCCCATCACCCCTGTGCTCCTTGAACACCTCCTGAGTGCATCAAAGGGCCACCGGATGAGCCAGGACAGCAGAGCTGTCTCAAAGGAGATCAGGGGTTTATTTGAAGAAGCTCAGCAAGTGACATTTCCCAAACTCTCTTTCAAAAAAGGAGCGACAAATATCCCATTTCCTTTTCATGGAATGTTTATACACCAAGGCTCAAGTACCTTTTGCGCTGCCAAGCTAATGCAAAACCACATTTAATCAGAGGAAGAACAATACACTTGCTTAGTTTGCACATTTTGACTTGTATTTACAAGAATACACTGTATCTGAAGCAACGGTCCAAAAATGTGCTGATAAAAGATCAGCACTATCGCAATATCACTGTAACTCACAGACATCATAAAAATCAGTAGCCTGAGAAAATATGTCCCCTACAGTCTGTTTGCAGTGTCAAATGGTAAAAAGTAGTAGAGCTGGAAATAGAAGTTAGTAAAAATAAAAGACGGTTCTTGGTCTGGATAACTAAACTGGCACACTAAGCTTGTTCATTTTAATTTTAAGGGAGTTAAGCCTCCATTTCTGCAAAGTACTCAAGGAAGAGAGTAGTCTTGTTACGCTCAAAAGGACCATTCAAGTTTAAAATCGCACAGGTCTCTGAAGTAACCTGTTCAGCAAATGCTTCACGGTTACTCTGGTTAACGCATGGCACATCTAATTTCAGTCCACTTAAGTATTCTTCCTTCTAGATATGAATCCAGAAAAACAGGCATTCAGAAACCACATAAGTGAAGTGTTTGCCAAACTGCAAAAGAAGTCAGGCCTTTAAACCCAGTAGCTTTGTCAAGGCCAGACAGGAGAGGATGGGTAATAAACTCCAGTTCAGAACAACTGGTGCAAAGTACGCTTCATATGTCCTGAGCTGAACCATATCTCCTAGAAAAACAAGGAAGGAGACAATAAAAGAAGGAAAGACCCTAGTATTGCTATCTTCCCTACAGGTATGATGCTGAAGAGATCAGATTTCAAGCACCTGTGATACTCACCACAAGCTACTTTTATTGCTGATTAGTAGTGAGAGATTAATAGCTGGAGATGCCACATAACAGCTGCAGCCTAAGACTCTTGAACACAGACATGGTTATGCATTTAACAGCTGGGTTCAAACTTCCAGTGGATTGTTCCGTATGGTAACTAGGATCAGTTTACAGTTGAAAAATTATTACTTTAAATGCACACTGTACAACTACACCACACAGCTACCTCTAAAGTAACCCATCTCAAAGGTTACCTATCCTCAGACTTCCTGGATCATCCTTCAACTTTCAGCAAATCAAACACTGTTAGGTCCTATCCCCTAATTCCCACAATTTTCAGCTGTAAGCCTCTGAGATCAAATTGCATCAGGGAGCAGCAAATATTAGAGGTGGAAGGGAAGGCCTGGCACTTCTCCAGATGGCAACTAGAGCAGCAGGTGAACATGATTTTTTCAGATTAAACCGAAGTAGAGTGTTGCCTGCTAAATCCCTTGAGCAGTGAACTGTACAACAAATAATTATACAAAAGAATTCTGTTACATCAGGTTTATATATTCACCATATTGCAATGATAATTAACCATTACCTCTGCTCAAAGTCCCTGTGGCTTTGGATCCATTAATTGGAAAGGCTGATATGACACTCCACAGCATGAGGCTGGGGTACACCAACAGAGAGCACACAGGCATAAGCATTATACTCCTCTGCAAAGATATAACTGGCTCCTGCCCAGTTTTCTCATACTTTCTCTCCCATATTTTCAAAAAATGCTACACTCATTCAGAAAGACCCCTCTGCAATTTCCATATATCACTTTAGGATAAGGCTGCGACACCGTCAGTGCCTATTCAAAAGATGCTTATTTGTAGCTCTACTTGGGATGATACCAATGGTAGTACAGGAAGATGGAAAAATCTTCCAAATAAATATTCTGCCTCTATCCCACATAGGCAGGATGGGCAGGACAATCTCAGCTTTTTGGTAAAGCTCCATTTTTACAGTAAGTTAAGGCTTACACTTCATTCCACATATAGGACTGATATAATTATGCATTGTCAGATGCAAAGGATTTAGGTCAAAACTACAATTTTGTTCCAAAGCTCAGTCTCTTATGCAACAATTTTTTTTTTAGCTGAACTTTGCTCAGATTAGGGGATAAAAGACAGTTTTCAAAACAAAGAAGTGGTTTTGGTAAGAAGAGATTTTGTCACCCGTTTCCTTTACAGCACAGCCCTCCAGGTTGCATCACCACTCACATAAACATTTTTTCTAACAGTTCAGTTAAATTAGCTTTTGGCCTACATTAGGGTTCAGTCTTCAAACAAACATTACCTTTTCTGACTTTATTTTTGAGCATTTTCTTCAGAAAGAACCTCCTTAAGTGTGAATCCCAGCCTGGAAAATTGCCCTCTCCAAGTTTGCAATGCAAGATAGAAGTAGAAAATAGTGCTTGGTCCAAAAGCTTGAACTCAAGACCTGCAATTCAGTCTGACTGAATTACTCTGCCTTTCTTCCTTATGCTTTGATCTTAAGTTTAGAGAAGACTAAATTCAGTCAAAAATGCTCCAACAGACAGATATGAGCAGCACCCAACACTGGTCCCAAGTGAAACGTGTCAAAAATATTCCAATTCTGTCTAGGACAAAATATAGCCCTTGTAGACATACAACAAATAAGATTGCATGTAAATTGGCTGGCATTCAAAAATGTTCTTAAGAAGCTGAAGAAATGTTCGGAAGAGACTGGGGTGCTATTCAGACAGTATAATACAATACCCAGTCATTATAACATAATGCACGCACCAAATCAATTGCACATATATATAAAAATATTCAGGTCTGAGTTCTGCATTTTGAGGAACATACAGAGAGACTGAAAAATGCACAGCAAAGTTCAGCAAAAGTAATTGGAGACACTCAAGACGAGGAAAAAAAAACTGGGCTTCAACTGACACAAAGATGACCAGAGTACACTTAGAACTAATATTTCTAGAGGAGAGAATAGAGAGACACTGGAACCAATTGCTTGGAAACCTGCAGTTTGAAGGGAAGTCAAAAAACATATGCATGTCAGAGGGATCAACTAAACTCTTGATATCTAGTGCAAATCATCCATTACATTAATGATATAACTATATTAGATATTAGGAACCATGTGGAACCATCAGGATCTCCCCAGGCATAGGTATGGGCAAACGATAGTAATTCATATCCTCATTGTGAACATCCTGCAAGGAAACAGAAGTTTTGAAGGGAAAAAATAGATGCATCAACTAAGCAAATTTAAGCTAGAATTAATACAGCTTTAGAAAGCCTTGATTTCAGCCTGAGGCATGGACTGAATTACTTAAAAGACCTCTTAATTTGATTTTAAGCTCCCTTTTTGTAACAATTTCTGGCCTTGAAACTGACCCATAACCCAAAGGTTATGAGGAAGCAAAGTATTACAGTGATGCAACTTAAAGAGAAATATTACATAAAAAGTTCAATTATACAGTCCATAGCTTTACAAGTTTTTTTCTATGGATTTAGCTCCTAAAATTATCCTAAAATAGTCAGCTTCAATTTCTATCACTTTGCCTTTCTTTATTTACTGAAAGATCTGGGGTGGTTTCTGTCTTATATTCAGTATTTCAGAGAAGGACATGGAGCTGCTGAAGGCACCTGAGGGAACCTACATGGCCATTTCCTGGCAAAGATTCCCCAGTACAAGCCTCTCACCCTCTGAGTAGTGCTGGCAAACAAATTCACAGTCCATGAGAGGGGAAAAAAAATCTGTGCTTACCAAGCCTACTAGTTACGTTTCCTAAAAAAAAAAAAAATTGTACAAGTGGTCAAAAATCAAGAAAAGATCTGACTCCAAACTGCCACGAAGTTAGGAATGTATTTCAAATGCAAGCTGTGAACTCATAAGCAGCTACGTTTCAAATTACTCTACTGGGAATCTCCTACTGACACTTCTAATTACACTGTTGATAAGACACAGTATCTGAGGATCTTCTCTTTTGGCATAATTGGTGCATGCTCATCTTTATGCCTGAAATTGCGCAGAGGGAAAAATCTTGGTCTTTTCTAGACAACCTAAGTTTTCTGTGCACATCTTTCAGCAGCTTACTATATTTCTTCTACAGATCTGCCTAATCCCCTTCCAGATGTTCCTAAATCAGAATACACATGATTTCCTTGAAGATCATAGCAACATGTTTTTCAATGTCTTTGGGAACACGTTATTTTGGTATGGATAACTCTCAGGATCATCTAAGAACCTCCTTGTTTTTCAAGGGATCACACAAAAAGAATAGTATCAAAGCATTTACCCATCAAAATTTTAAAAGGGAAGAGAGAAACTAGTAAGACTCAGGAACATAAATTTATGACTCCTGGTTTCAAGGTAGTTGATGCAGTCCCGGCTGCACTCCCTACTTCGGCAGTAGAGGGTGCTGGCAGAATACTGAGGGTCCCTGCAAAGATATCCAGAACTGGTCAGTCAGGTGTGCCGGCAATTTGCCGAGAGCCTGCATGTCACAAAAGTATCACTTAGGAAGAGCAGCACCAGTGAATGGTTTTAAACTGGTTTTTCAGTATCATCTGAAGTCTTTAGCTCATCTCATGCCAAACTGTGCAGCACGTTCACCCCTATGCCTCATGCGTAACTTCTGCAGTCACGTCTGAGAACGAAGCCAAACGTTAGATAAAAACCATCAGCACAGTATTTTTGTGATTCAAGGAGAAAATGATTGACCAAGGATTGCAAGCTTGAATCTGAACTGCGTATACCGTTTCATTTGTTAGGATTTCTGCAGTCCAACTGCTGCCCAGAATTCTGCTCTGCATCTATCACGCTCTCCCCAAGCCCAGCTGCTCCCATGGATGCTGCATCCACTTCCCACCACATGAAAGCTTTCAGGGCCAACGGACTACACGAGTGGCACTGCTGTTTCTTCTGCTCCTTAGCTGTAGCATGTCTTATTAAGAAAGCCAGAGTAAAATCATCTCAAGGGTAAGGGAAACTTATGGTTGATGCTGAAGGGCTGTAGGTGAGGTCAAGAAAATTCACCTGTTCAGTTAACAGAACTGAGAAAGAAGAAACTTCCTTGCTGTGCATATTTTTTTCTCTTTTCAGATGTGATACACAGCTTGCTAGCTGCTTCATAATGAAAACATTCAAGCCAAAATATCCAAGAATGTTTCATTACATTATATACCACTTTTCCAAAGACACTAAGCCTAACAGAAAAATGAGTCTGCAATGACACTAATTTCAGAGTTCTTCCAAAGAACATCACTACATGAATGATATGTTACTGCAAGCACAAAGACTCCCAAAAAACTCCCCAAAACACGTCAGCTCATTTACTGCACCCAGAACTCGTTCTCAAATGNCGTCAGCCGGTGGGGCAGGGCAAGGCAAGGCAGGGCGGAGGGAGCCGGGACACGGCCACCCGGGGACACAAAGGGGCAGGCGGGACGGCGGCGCGGGGGAATCGAGCCAGGTACCCTTGGGCTGCCCCGGCCCCGGCACACCCCCCGCCCCGCAGGGAAGTCGAAGCCGTCCCGGCTTTCGCACATCAAACGTGCCCTCTGCCCATAAAGAGACCCGCGCTCGGGAACCGCGATCCTTCCCCGGGCAGAAAGCGCTCGGCAGCAGCAGCTGATGGCTGCCAGGAACCAGGAGGAACCAGGAGGAATCGGGAGNCCCATAACCCAAAGGTTATGAGGAAGCAAAGTATTACAGTGATGCAACTTAAAGAGAAATATTACATAAAAAGTTCAATTATACAGTCCATAGCTTTACAAGTTTTTTTCTATGGATTTAGCTCCTAAAATTATCCTAAAATAGTCAGCTTCAATTTCTATCACTTTGCCTTTCTTTATTTACTGAAAGATCTGGGGTGGTTTCTGTCTTATATTCAGTATTTCAGAGAAGGACATGGAGCTGCTGAAGGCACCTGAGGGAACCTACATGGCCATTTCCTGGCAAAGATTCCCCAGTACAAGCCTCTCACCCTCTGAGTAGTGCTGGCAAACAAATTCACAGTCCATGAGAGGGGAAAAAAAATCTGTGCTTACCAAGCCTACTAGTTNGGAACCAGGAGGAACCAGGAGGAATCGGGAGGAACCAGGAGGAACCGACAGCTCCGCTCCTGCCCGGCGTGGGTTCGCACAGGGCACCCTCCCCGCAGCTTGTCACCGGACAACTGTTACAAACACTTTCTAAGCTTGTGTCATTCTTCGAGTACTAAATGAGCCGCTTCGATATTTGTGCAGTGCAGGATTGCCCTATTAGCCTGTTAGTGAATCAGCCGCACATGCGGATTTAACCTCACGCCTGATGGATCACGCATGCAACGCAGTTCTGTCGCTTCTCCGCTGGGCACATTAAACAAAGCCACCCCATCTATGGCTAGGGTTTATAGACTTCTACGTTATCCAGTCATCAACAGATGCAATCCCACAAAATCACCCACTGAATCACAGGATCATTTAAGGCTGAAGAGACCTCTAGGATCATTAAGTCGAACAGTTANTAAAAAAAAAAAAAATTGTACAAGTGGTCAAAAATCAAGAAAAGATCTGACTCCAAACTGCCACGAAGTTAGGAATGTATTTCAAATGCAAGCTGTGAACTCATAAGCAGCTACGTTTCAAATTACTCTACTGGGAATCTCCTACTGACACTTCTAATTACACTGTTGATAAGACACAGTATCTGAGGATCTTCTCTTTTGGCATAATTGGTGCATGCTCATCTTTATGCCTGAAATTGCGCAGAGGGAAAAATCTTGGTCTTTTCTAGACAACCTAAGTTTTCTGTGCACATCTTTCAGCAGCTTACTATATTTCTTCTACAGATCTGCCTAATCCCCTTCCAGATGTTCCTAAATCAGAATACACATGATTTCCTTGAAGATCATAGCAACATGTTTTTCAATGTCTTTGGGAACACGTTATTTTGGTATGGATAACTCTCAGGATCATCTAAGAACCTCCTTGTTTTTCAAGGGATCACACAAAAAGAATAGTATCAAAGCATTTACCCATCAAAATTTTAAAAGGGAAGAGAGAAACTAGTAAGACTCAGGAACATAAATTTATGACTCCTGGTTTCAAGGTAGTTGATGCAGTCCCGGCTGCACTCCCTACTTCGGCAGTAGAGGGTGCTGGCAGAATACTGAGGGTCCCTGCAAAGATATCCAGAACTGGTCAGTCAGGTGTGCCGGCAATTTGCCGAGAGCCTGCATGTCACAAAAGTATCACTTAGGAAGAGCAGCACCAGTGAATGGTTTTAAACTGGTTTTTCAGTATCATCTGAAGTCTTTAGCTCATCTCATGCCAAACTGTGCAGCACGTTCACCCCTATGCCTCATGCGTAACTTCTGCAGTCACGTCTGAGAACGAAGCCAAACGTTAGATAAAAACCATCAGCACAGTATTTTTGTGATTCAAGGAGAAAATGATTGACCAAGGATTGCAAGCTTGAATCTGAACTGCGTATACCGTTTCATTTGTTAGGATTTCTGCAGTCCAACTGCTGCCCAGAATTCTGCTCTGCATCTATCACGCTCTCCCCAAGCCCAGCTGCTCCCATGGATGCTGCATCCACTTCCCACCACATGAAAGCTTTCAGGGCCAACGGACTACACGAGTGGCACTGCTGTTTCTTCTGCTCCTTAGCTGTAGCATGTCTTATTAAGAAAGCCAGAGTAAAATCATCTCAAGGGTAAGGGAAACTTATGGTTGATGCTGAAGGGCTGTAGGTGAGGTCAAGAAAATTCACCTGTTCAGTTAACAGAACTGAGAAAGAAGAAACTTCCTTGCTGTGCATATTTTTTTCTCTTTTCAGATGTGATACACAGCTTGCTAGCTGCTTCATAATGAAAACATTCAAGCCAAAATATCCAAGAATGTTTCATTACATTATATACCACTTTTCCAAAGACACTAAGCCTAACAGAAAAATGAGTCTGCAATGACACTAATTTCAGAGTTCTTCCAAAGAACATCACTACATGAATGATATGTTACTGCAAGCACAAAGACTCCCAAAAAACTCCCCAAAACACGTCAGCTCATTTACTGCACCCAGAACTCGTTCTCAAATGCAATTTCTGTATGTTTCAAACCCTCTAATACACACTCCTTATTTTCAGTCTCTGTAATGAATAAAGCTACTATGATTCTGCTGTCAATCACAATTCTGCCTTCCTGCAATGTTTACTGCTAATTAGTGCCCCCTTTTTTCTTATTAGCTATGGCAAATTTTTGCTTCTTGATGGGCAAATACGGCATTTTCACTTATAATTAGCATGATGCTTTACTGCTAAGAGTGAAGCATGAACATGTTCAGTCTTCCTACGAAACCCGCACAACGTTCCTTAAGTCTATAGCTACTACTGAACTCCCCTCGCTGTTAAAAGGAGTCACCAGACAAAGTTACCAGAAAAGCCTGAAACGCTCAATATTTCTAACGGCGGATTTGCTACAACACAACCGTTTTAAAACTTTGTCTTTTGAGCGGCGCGAGTGGCCGCAAGTCGCGCCATCAGACAGCGAACAGCAGCGGGAGTGGCAGCTCACGCCGTCCCACCGCGCCGGCTGTCCCCGCACGCCGAGCGCCTCCGGAGCATCCCCCGCTCCGCCGCACCCCGCAGCCTGGCAGGACCACTGCCGCAGGCGGGAGCTAAAATCCTTCCCCCGTCGCCCCGTCCGCGGGCACCTTCCCGCAGCCCGCTGCCCCCCTCCCTCCGTCCTGTCCGTCGGTCGGTCGCTCCCCGCTCACCTCGGGCGTGCAGCCAGCGCCGCTCCAGCTCCCAAGGATAGCCGCACGGCCCAGCCCGCTCCGCACGCCCGCCCCGGCCGCCTCCTCGCCGCGCCCCCGCCCCCGGCCGCCNTATTTGTGCAGTGCAGGATTGCCCTATTAGCCTGTTAGTGAATCAGCCGCACATGCGGATTTAACCTCACGCCTGATGGATCACGCATGCAACGCAGTTCTGTCGCTTCTCCGCTGGGCACATTAAACAAAGCCACCCCATCTATGGCTAGGGTTTATAGACTTCTACGTTATCCAGTCATCAACAGATGCAATCCCACAAAATCACCCACTGAATCACAGGATCATTTAAGGCTGAAGAGACCTCTAGGATCATTAAGTCGAACAGTTAACCATGTTCACCACTAAACCACATTCCATAGTGCCACATCCACATGGCTTTCGAACCACCTACACATCTGCCCCTTAGGATGGGAACAACTGTTGGGAACAACTGTTACAGCATCAAACAGCACAAGTATGTAGTCTATGTTCTTCAACAAAACGCAGGTGAGATCCTTAAAACACTGAATACAGTAATATAATAGGAAAATTACAAACTGATGTACTACAATAAAAAGAGGCTCCGAATCACCACTGAGAAAAAAACAAAAAACACCAACAAAACCCCCAAACAAACAAAAATCTCTGAGTGGGGGAAAACTAGGTTTTTACAATTAAACTCCATATCAATATCCTGTCATAATTAATGACAGCACTTGCCTTTTATCTGTAACAATGAGAAAAGTAGGGTTTGTGATTCATTAGCTCACTTATGACAATGTTTGTTCAGTTTGGCACTGATACTGGACTGCTGTAGCTAATGAAAGCCTGGCATGTTATTAGGTAAATGCCACTACCACACTTCAAATGGTATTTGGCTTCAAATAAGTGATCCCCCTGAAACTTTCTGGGGAAGATCCACATCTTTGATGATGTTTAACAAAATAGAAAACTTTGAAGCATCTGCCTAGTAGCTGTCATACAACAATATGTAATACAGAAGAAAATTCCCTTTTAATGTGTCTCAGAGTAATCTGGCCAAAGTGTTCATAAATCAGACCTTGACCAGCTATCACAAATGTGAGCATTACTCATCTTCCTAGTGATGAGAGGAATTTATTTTTCTTTCTTCATTTGTTTAAAACCCTATTACCTGCTTGATTACTATACCAATTTACAATACAACTGCAACACCAACATCCGTTTCTATACACATGAATGTAATGCAACGTTTATGTGTATATAATCATCACCATGTGAATATACTTTTTTCAGTCTTTCTCATGTGTTTTCATTGGAATATATAGCAAGGAAATAACAGAGTAGTGTCTAAACTATTTATTTTTGAATATGAGTCCTAAATTCAGATTTGCTCCACACAAATCAGTTTTCATGGGAAGAATTACCTTTGTTCTAAAATTTGTATTTAACCTACATGTGGTCTTCAAAAAGAATGCTTGACATTTCCTTCCCAAATTCCCATAACCAATCTCTTAGAGTAATGCTTTGTCATCTACTGACACAATTTTAAATGTTTGTTACTAAAACTAAAAATCCCAACTGCCATATATCACATATATTTCATTGTACACTACAGAGCAGGCCATTCTTCCTACATCAAACACAAAATGGCATTCCTATGATGTTTTTGACTGTAAGATGGAAGATTATCACTACTTTGGACACTTGGGATGGACACCAAAAGCTTCAGCTGTGTGACCTTAAAGGACTAGATGAATTCAAAGCTCCAAATGTCTGAATCTGAAAGACTGCCATTAAAAGTATGGGAAATCTAACTGAGATGCTTTTAGGATGCTAGCAGAACCCATGCATCAAGAAAAGGAGTTTCTTGTGCAGACTAAAGCAAAGAAATGTTTAAAATCAGTCTTTCATTCATGTTTGTATCTAACCACAAATTCACAGTGGGAAGAATCTCAAATAAAATTGCAAAGCTGCACCCTGACTGGGCAACTTAAGACAATGTGTGCTGATATGGCTAGGGTTAGCTAGTCAGGCTCCCTGAAGGAAACTGGAGATCTGCATGCTGGCATAGAAAAGTGAGCTGAGGTAAAGCTTAAAATTACCAGCTTTCATCAGTTTCTTTCCAGCACTAACCAGAGGTGCCCAACAGATGGTATTTGTTAGGGTGTGGAAAGCAGGAGGACTCTTAGACTGAGAGTCAATGATGGATCTCTGTAAATTAAGTGGGTTTTTTTGCAAATCCATACAGGATAAATGGATATCAGGTGCTATTTCTCTTTGGGACCCTGGCCAAAAAGAAAGCAAGCATATATTACTTTAACACATATCTTGATCACTTTTTGGAATTAAAAGAAGGGCGGGGGGGGGGCGGAATATGTAATATGGTTGCTTTAAGACACCATTGTCATGAATTTGATGACACAAGAGGTTTCCTCTCCTGTCTTGTATCCCAGTGTTTCAGACCTTAACTTGAATAATACTGTCCCATTCAGCAGAGCAGAGGGGACAGCACAGAGATGGGAAGCAAAGGGAAGGGAGAGGTTGTCCTGCTCCTGTTTCTCTGACGTCTTCAAAGTTCAAAGTATGAACTGCAACTACGAAATCTTTTTTATTGTGCATTTTCAATGAGGAGCAGGACACTCCTGTTATTATTAGAGCACAAAGCAAAATAAATGAAGTACACAACAACGTGCTATAATTACAGGGTTTGTAGGCAGGCTGTCGGCGTTCATGGATCTTTCCCTTAGTCCTGAGGAATACATCAATATTATACACTTACTTATACAATGTGCAAGCAAGCAAAAGTATTGCAAATTATTGCCCTGATAGGGACATTATATTTCTAAAAATGAAAATTTTCAAGTCATCATAAGCGTGGGAAAAAAAAACACTTGCACATCTTAGAGGATGACATCATTGTTTCCATAGCTGTTAATGTTGCCAATGATGTAACCATATCTTTTATTTCTTCCTGCTAATTATGCTATTTTCCTATGTATTTTGTGTTCTGTAAAAGCTCTTTGCCTATTAAAATCCTTTTCTGAGCAGAAGCACAAATCAAAAAAGTCTAAATTAACAACATTTCATTGCTGGTCTCTTTCTAGATTAAAAACAATCCAGTACTTAAACTACAGTAAGTAATAGCCACAAGTGGAAGGGATTTTTTTTCAGATGAAACCTGCTTTCTCCAGGAAAGCTGGCAGAAATGAATTCTTGAAGGCATTATTCTCTAATATTTTTATTCACTTTGTGGTGAAACAGTGTCTCCACCTGTGAAAAAACAAACTCAAAACGAATAAAAAGATGCTTTCGCTCCACTTGAAAAATTGAAGCATTCAAATCCAGGGACAGGCAGACAACCAAAGATGTGATGTGCTTGGAAATCTCTGAAAAGACTCTTAAAAGGCACTGCAGAGGTGAATTGAACCTCTTTTGCCCAAGTTTCTTCCCTCTTGCCCCACTCCAGCTATGGGGATGCTCCCCTGGCAGCCCGAAAAGAGCCACGTACCCCAGGCCCTGCACAGGAGCAGCCACTGCCTTGCACACAGCCCCCTTCCCCCTGTGATCCAGCTGAGGGGACCATCTAGTATTCCAAACACGTATTCTTCTGGGTTTTGTTTCTTTTTTTTTTTTTTTTTCTAGAGATCTGCCAAAGTTCTCCCTCCCCTCTGACACACACCCCATTTGGAAAGGGTAAAAAAGCAGCAAGAAGACAGAAAAAAACCCCTAACTTGTCCAAAGCACGCAAGGATGATTTGTGTTCTCACTTATGGGGCATGACTGTCACCGTTGATCTGCTTTCAGGCCTAGATTACATCTGATAAGGGTTGACCTTATTTGAGTATTCACACATTATGCACTCATGGAGAGCATGTGGACACAAAAGTCCCTCAGATGTTCTGGGCATCAATCACGCTCACAGCATGGAGGCTGACAAACTTTTCTTCCCTTAACTCGGGAGAGGAGAGGGTAGTCCAAGACAGACTTAATAAAGTTTAAAGCTGTGCCACAGTATATTTGGGGCCCATTGTCTTCTAAAAGTGTTCTTTTCAACAGATTCTCTGCAGTTACCACGGGCAACAATTCGGCTTTAACAAATTGGGGCGAACTGTGTGCAGACTGTAGGGAGGAGGGGAAGTGAACAAAAGGCTTGCCAGGTCTGTTAAATAAAAGCCGAACAACCAAAGCCCTTCTGTTTCTTACCTGCCCTGTATTTACAAAAACAAAGTAAGTTCTAAAAATCATTCCTAAGAATGGAGTATTTTCAAAGCATAACTTAAAGCAAATGACATCCTTAAGAACTCATGAACCTATTGTTCACCATACACGAATACTTACACGCATTACCACAAATAACATGTGTTTTTGTAAAGGATATATTATAACAATCACTAATGGCTAAAACATTTCATATGTTGCAATGACTGACACCTCTATTTAATCTTTCCTGATTTCACAAGAACTACAACTGGTTTTATAAACCTCCTGCTTCAGTCTACATGTTGATTTTAAATTATGAGAGCCAGGAAACAACAAGAGCATATAGCAGGTGATGTATGTGCTGCTCTGAAATGTACTTACCAGCAGGGCCTTGCTGAATTTGTAAAGTCTACGTTCTCATACAGTATCCCCCTTACAGACAAAACTGACTGTAAGTTTTGTCTTGCAGTTTACAAAACTGGAGTCTTGTAAACAAGGCTACATACAAATGCTCTGTAGCCAAAAGACTATAGTCTTTTGTCTAACTATAGTCTGGTTATAGACTGTGGACGTTCATGGAAACAAATAAACTGCCCAAAAAAAGCCATCATACCTAGCTCTCAAACCCCTTTTATTCTCCGTATCTGTAGACTACATGAAATGACTCTTAAAAGAAAGTGTGATTTGCTTTGGTTGATCATGCTGGTTAACTCCAAAACTTACTCAGGCCATGTAAACTTTCTTTCACAGCTGGCCACTCCAGCAGAAACAGTAAGCTAAGGAATTTTTTCATACGACTGGAAAAAAATAAGTGCAAAATTCAAATACTCATTTGCTGCTGCAGTTTAGGAGATCCGTTCACAGTATGATGCATCTCATTGTGGTGAAGTTTTGTTACTTTTCCAGAACTGGTGGGTTGTGTTTTGTTCCTTCTAAAGCCATTCATTTCTCAGTTATATATCAAAAGTGACTGATCCTTGAGAAAAGGAGCAGTACACTGCCAAGAGAGGTGAAAAGACCTTTGGATTAAGCCACAGGAAAAGTATATTGAGAAGGAAGTAGTATTCAGGCACAAGAAAATCTAGTCATTTCCAGTAAAATGGGCAATATCCAAGATGATAACATAGAGAAATCCACTACCAATTTCACTGAATTTTAATTTAAGCCATTCCCAGCAGTAGCACAGACACTCACTGCCTTCAGGAGGTACATTTCCTAATGAGAACCTACTGTAGCTGTGCATTGTGTGTTGCAACATATTCTTTTTAAAATACAAGCAGTAAACCATCCACCTCATTGCAAGTGGGAATCAGAATATGGTATGCTAACTAAGGGCTGAGGTTTAAGGCCACATGCCCAGTCTATAAATCTGTGCTCAGCTTGAACTGAAGCGTTCATTAGAAGGTTTTTGGCAACAGAGCATTGGGATCACAGAGTTTCAAACAAATAATCATCTTAGTAAGAGATTCTACCCAGTTTAATATTAGATTGGGTCCACATCTTTTTTTTTTTTTCCCCTTGGTTAAAAAGTAGCCTTTAAAACTTGAAATATTTTGATGAAAAGAAATTAATTTCTTTTAGCATTATAAGCACACACACTAACATGCACACATAGGAGCTCACCCCATTAAAAGTTTATTGGCTTCAATTGCATTACCTACAACATGGATTATTCTATGATATGAATAAAAGTGCATTTCTCCAACAAGCTGGATCAAAATCTAAACGTGTGAAGGAAGACTGTACCTTTAACTTTACTAATGCTCCTTGCCAACTATAGGCTGACTGTATTTCGGTAAGGAACCAATATCATAAAAGGAAAGTTAAAAGAGCTTGGATACATGTTTGACTTAATGAACCAGAAATGAGTATTTATAATGTTTTATCATATTCTCCCTGATCTTGCAATGACAACCTGCACATGGTACTCCAACTAGAACTTGTCCCCACAAACTGTGAGCCACCATCAGCTCACAGCAATGTATCTACCACAACTACCACTACCACAGCAACTGTATCTGCGTATTCTGCCCAGATGTCTCAGACTGTGGCAAAATAAAACCGTACCTAGCTACAGAGGCTAAAGGCTTCCCAAAAGGTCACATAACACAGCAATTTCTGTGCTGACATATTGGATCAGAGCAATAGCTCAGTTTGTCCATACTCCTGTCTCCAATAAAAGGTATTTGCTTTTTATTAATTTTTAAATGCACTGCTTTTTAATTTCATTGGGATGTCTCCTGCCTTTTATTATGTAAAAGGTTAAATGGAAGAATTCAATTTGCTTCTTCTTTTTATATGCATTATTTTATTTTCCTTATTCTGTCTCCTCTTATAGAAGTCCTCTCTAACCAGTCCCCAAATTTTAAATTTCTTGCTCCTCTAGGAGAGAGTTTATTTCATATTTTAGTCAATCCCCTATCCCTGCTGCACCTTTTTATCAGCTGAGGTGGCCTGATGCAAATGCGGTGTTCCTGGTAGGACGTGACACTCACTGAGTGACACAACCACCTCAGAATCAGCTCTGTTGTTTGGAGTTAAACATTTTATTCTCTTTTCTCACTGTGCAAAGCAGATTTCTTTGACTTGTTCACGAGGATACTTTTTGTACTCAGCTATTTCAAAATTCTGGAAATATATCAGGATTTTGTATTTGACAAGGTGCATTTGCTGAAAATACTTTAACCAGCACACTTGTATCAATTTAGCAAATCTCTTGCAGTTTTGCTCAATTCTTTCTGATCTAAGCTAATTCAGATAATTACTTTTTATTTCCCTGAAGTCCCTTTTTCCTCCAAAGCTTAACATACCCAAAACCAATTCCAGAAGTAGCTTGTTACTGCCTTCCTGGTGGCAGGAGCCTCCCAAATCTCCATTTCTCCTTTCCTTTTCAATATGCCAAAGAATGAGGCTGCGAGAGGATGGATGAGAAAGACCAACAGAGATGCGTGGTTTGGTGTCATGATTGGGTACAGAAAAGAGGAGTGCCTGAAGACAGCTGTAACTAACCTCAAAAAATTCTTTTAATCATTCACACTACTTTTCAGGGCTTTTCTCTCTCATCCATAGATGAGATCCCTCCATCTGGGGAGCTGAATCCCCCTGACCCAGCAGTCTACCTGCTCGCCTGCCACAGGCAGAGCTGGCAGCTGTTCTTCAGCCCCTTTCACCACCTGGGAACCTAAATTTAGACCTCTGGCCTGGCCAGAAGAAGGGGTTGAAGGGTCGAGGACAGACGTGCTCAGTCCTATTCTCAGAATGCTGTCAGGGTGCTTAAGCCACTCGTGCACTCCTGCTTGGTGCATCATCAGACCTCCCTGCTAGGTGAGGTCTTTCAAGGCGGCTGCAATGCCAGTTAACATGCACATTTGAAAGTGTGAGACATCAAAGTTTAAGTCTACATTAATAAGCCACTCTATAATGAACTTTGCCTTTTGTAACTGAGAAAAATTATACTAATGAGTGTTAAGCATGAATAAAAGTAATAAACAATACTTTTATACCACCAAGTGTTCTCAACAATTAAGTTACACCAGAGTTTCTTGGTACAATATCTTATCAGTACATAATTTCATATTCAGAAGTTCCTTTCAGCACAGTTTGTATTTCAGGCTCCAAGCTATTCTCCCAAGCAATAAATGGACAAAGACATAGATTTATTCACCCTGCTTCCACCCGAAAAGCATGTCTGATGGATTTGGAAAGTGTCCTACAAATTCAAGATAGGCATCTGCCAAAATAAATCCTACTCTAATGGTTGCAGAGGATATTGTTTCCTCCCATACCCCTTTATTGGTTAACAATTTTCTGTTGAAATCACTTTTTTTTTAGTTTTTATTTCTTTTCCTGAGTAAACCAACTTGTTCCTCTGTTTGCAATCACAATGCTCTACAGCTTGAACTTCACAGCAGATCACCCTGAAGAACCATGGTGGCACACTAGTTTTAGGTACCCAGGTTTCCAGGGAGGTTAATTACATAATATACACACTATTCATAACTTTCCTATAATTACAGGTGCACAAAGACCACAGAAGTAACCAAACACATAGAAAGTAAATGCATTTCGTGGCATCAATGTCATGAAGAGCACAAGCAGTACTTGATACCCAGATAAATCTTAGCTGTATTTACAGATTTATCAGGAGGACATGATCAGAAAAGAAAAAAACAAACAAACCCCACCAAAACAACAAAAAATACCCCAACAACAACCAAATTCCACTGCTATTAAATTCTATGTATTACAACAGAAGACATGTGAAACCTCAAAACAGTCCCTAACATGATGTGGACACACTATGACCTCTCTGATTCCCTTCTAACTGGTATGTTGAGCTTGAAGGCAAGTAGGAGCTTGTGTAGTCCACTGGACCACTGAATTTTCAAATACTAATTTCAGTTTCATTTACTTCTACAATAATATAAAAAATAAATCTAAATTTGAAGATACTAGACTTCAATATCCCGTCTTTTGAAGGAGCATACTGTTTCCTTGTTTGTGGGGGTTTTTTTTAGCTAAAATACATATTAAGACATTAAAAAAATGCCCTTGGATCTTCCTCTTCAAATAAGTAGACAGCTTCTTTAGCCCTTCACATTCCTTCACCTGTCCCCAGTTATACAGCACAGCTGCTTGCGGGTTTAAGATTTTTTTGTGAAGTAACAGTTCATGATAATCTCATTAAATCCTTTCTAACACTTTCCAGTTCACACAGGATTTCCTTCGCTGGGGTAAGTGGAGCAAGGATTGGCTGCTTAAACCATCTCTGTGCAAAAAAAAAAAAATAAAAAGGTCACCCAAAGCCCTCCTCACACAGCACCCCTCAGCAGCCAGAGCATGCAGGGGAACCAAAGCTTGGCCCCAACCAAGGGGGTGGAACAAATCCAGAGATGCAGCAGCTCTTTGCTGCTTCTCTCTACAGCTGAAAAACCGCATTAAAAGTGTAATCCCCAATATTTTTTGCTTGTAAAACAAATCATGTGCTAAGCAAGCTCCTCTACCTGTAAATCATTCTGCTTAAATGTAGAAAGTTGCTCTCTCCGCTAGCCTAGAAGTACTCACTGCAAAAGAGACAGCAATTTGCGCTCTCAGGGAGAAGCTCCACGACCAGGTTGGCTGCTCAGACATCACAGCTGTTCCCAAAAACGGGGAGATAAGCCTCCCCAGGGGGAGCAGACAGCATGAAACAAAAGTGAGACAAAAAGAAGCCTGATTATTTCACAGATATGCCTTTTATCAGATCTTACAAGCCATGCTGTGGATGTTCTGAAGGCATTTTCAAGGAGAAGGACCTCCGCAGAGACGCCTTGGTGATAAGCAGCTGTAGGTGAGGAACTGGGAGGAACAGCAAGAGAAGCTGGGATGCCTTCAACTGCTATAAGAGGAAATGGGAACAATTTTTAGGCTCCATCACAGAAAATAATATCGCATCAACTACTTCTAGCAAAAGTTTTCCTTTCACAGTACATGGTCTCATCAACTGCAGTTTAATAGGATTTTTCCCTGTTTACATGCACTTAAATGGCAAATGCACTTTTCCTGCTCCAGCTGCCAAAAACTACTTTTTCCACTTGCCTGCCTAAAACCACCCAAAACGAGCAACGCAAAACACGTCACACAGTTTAAGGTCTGTAGAAAAGGCTGGCCAGCTCAGGTATCTGAGTAACAAATATTTTTATAGGCCTTTCAGTGGCTTAAATCCAGGACAGCTCTGCAGTGATTTATTTCTCTCCAACAGCTTCTAGGGTGGCCTATGTAAAATTAGCTGGTAATCACAAACCAGGCCCCTAGTGGGCACGTTCCACACCCAAAGCATCAGTGACTGCTGCTCTCTTGCTGAGGGTCACAGTAGAAAGGCCAAGGGGGGAACGTGGGATATCTCATGCCATCAGAAAAACGAAGCATTATGCTAGGATTTTGCAGGATCAAAGCAGAGTTCATCTTATTTAAGCCATAAATATAAGTGTCACTTTTTATGATTGTCCTGCTAGTACTCTGAATAAGCATTAAGTACAGTTTTTAAGAGTTATGTATAATTTGTCTTTCAAAAACCTACTTCCACAGGAGCCAAGAGCATAGACTATTTGCAGTCTGAGTTGCTACTGCAGTTCAGTCTCTTAGCTGAAAATTGTCCCTATACCTCAGTGTGGAAGGGAGCAAATATTAACAGCACAAGCTGTGTATTTACCCTTGAGGAAACCTCTGGTGTCTGAGACTTCACTGATGAAGACTTTTTACATAATTGCAACACCTTCTTTATGATAGAATTGGTTGCAATCCCCATGTACTGAAAGTCTGCAAATCTTGCCACCACCTTCTCTGCTTTAGGGCACCATCAGTAAACTGGTCTGGCCGGCAGGCTTCAGCTTCATCCATAGAATAAACATGCTTCTCAAGAAACATGTTAGATATGATTAGTGGTATAAGCCTCACTGGAAGCTGCAGCAACATTTTTCAATTCTTGTATGCTCTTAGAATGAAGATTGCCAATCAACAAGCTCCCAGTCACTCACTGCAACCAACATAAGTACTCGCTGCATTTGGGAGTAACTAGCTCAGCAGTTATCACACAAGTCATATAATGCAGAGGTCCCCTCAGTCAGTCATCACTGAAAGGGCTGGCCAAGTAATCTGTAATAATTGCCCGGCCTTTGGCAGCTCTGGCACCACAAAACAAATTTGGCGCAATCTCTGAAAAGAAGCATGTGCATACACCAAAACAAGGTGACACATTTATTCCATGGAATCACACTGGGCTGACATGGTCCACTCAGTTAAACATATTAGAGGAGGCTCTTGGGAGCTCATTAGAGTTATACCACCAAACTCCCTAAGTATAACCAACACTGTAGATTTTTTTTCCTGCCTCCAATGCAGATCCATCCACCTCTGCCAAAACATCCAAGCAAGAAAGAAGAGTGTAGTGCCTATAAGTTTTGTTTGGCTGGGGTGATTCAGCAACATCTTCCTGGTCAATTCATATGGTGATACGACGCTGGTATCATCATTGTCTCTCAATGACCTTAAACCATCACCAAGCTGTGGTAAATCTCATACTTAGGGGAAAGCTAGAAGCTGATGGGAGACTCCCAAACCTTACATGACCAAAACAAACAGAGAAATGCAGCTCGTTTTCCTGAACGATTCCCCATCATCTTTAAGAGAATTGATTCAGACAGACATTACAGTTTTATGTTCTCAATTCCTATTATATTCACTCAGGTCTAAGAGAATAAGTACCTCATTAGATATGAGGTACTTATTTAATCTAGATGATTCAGTTTTGCCATGTTTTTCATTAATTTTGGCTGATCAATTTTTGATATATTCTCTGGATGTACCTTTTTTAAAATGTGCTAATTTACTTCTCTGGTTGTAGATAATATGCTCATCTCAGCACTTGCAAATATTCAGATGGAAAATAAAAACTAGACACTAGAAGTCACATGCTTATTTAAGCATGTAGCTGGACAGTATCAATATGACACAAGGACAGTAGATGAAAATTAACCTACAATTCTGTAATATCAAATAAATCTACCTACTAATGAAAGGAAACACATTTTCCATAAGAACTCGAGTGGTATTCAAGTAACGATTCCATGATGATACATTTTCAATTAAAGAATTACAATAGACTACACTTATTTTTTTCTCTCTAATGTTAGGTTGTAATCCATTATTAGGATTACAGGCAGCTGAATATTAACGTAAAGCTTCTGTTCTTTGTCTTTGTGGTAACTGGGAGACATATTCAAGGTCAGATACTTTTATTAAAAAAGATACACCAAATATTTGAAGTTTTCTTCTTTTCCATTATCTTCCTGCTTGTTCTCATCTTTTTTATCAAGATAGAGAAATATTACCAAAATCTAGAAGAAACTCTTTACCAGACTGACGAGAATGCTGAGGAGCATACCCACTCATAACAAAAGCAAAAGGAGATCTATTTATTGCTGTTCTGTAATCAAGAAAGGCTAATTTTCTATAAAGCAAAAAGACTTGAAAAGCAAACTCATGATTACAAGAAAGTAGAGCCATTTAACAAGTCCATGTTTGCAGGGAGCAGACAGTTTATAACAATCCATTTATGGTGACAACCTGTTAAGTGCAAGAGAGTGAAAACCTGATTAAAAATTACCTTTAATTATCTTATATGGTCACTTCATACTATATTCTGTCACAATGTATCACTCACTAATATTGCTATATGGTACTACAGCATGTTCATATTTAATCAAACTACAAGCAAAATGCATTAAATTCTAAAGATGATTTTCCCATATGCAGCTACATATCTGTCAATATTTACATTCCTGAATCTTGGTCAGATGGCATTGGTGCATGACAGGATGGGAATGCTACCCTGTACTGTCACATTCTTCACTAAGGCTTAGTTTCAGCAATTCAGCTTTCATTGCAAATGCTTAAAATTGGTAGCAACTGAATTTAAAGGGGAAAAAAAAGCAAAAAAACCCGCAAAAACAAACAAACAAAAAAAAGAAAAAAAAAGCCAAACACCAACACACCAAAAAAAACCCCAAAAAACAATGCTATCCTTAGAATCTGTGAAAACTGTTTTTCCTTGAACTTGACGGGAAAATAAAAAAAAAAAAAAAGAGGGATGGAGAAAGAGAGAATCAAGACATTGTTCCCATTACACAGTATCTATGGAAGGTTTATTTCAAGTTAGAAAGCTACCAAGAAATGGAAAAAAAAATTAATTCTTACATGCTGAACGGTAGTTCCTGCTTCCCATGAAAGCCATCTGTTCTGTGTATGTACATGGTTTGAAAGACATTCCCGGGATTGTGTCAAGCCAAAGGAATCCCCACTAGAGTTACAGAAATATAAACTCTCTTTACACTGGCAGGAGTGCGCTAAAATGCAACTCTGAAGACATGTATACCACCACCAGGCTCAGAACCACAACAGTTCTGCTGACATACCAGGCGTTATGTGGGATTTTCCCATCTGATATTATGTTATGAGAACTGAAACTTTAGCAGAGATAACACTGCAATACTCTGAATTAGAAATTCTTCACATAAAGTGAGATCTCCACTCCTCTCTTGCAAAATGGCATCATCACCCTTTCTCCCACTTGCAGCTGACATGAAAAATGCCTGGAAAATATTTCTGAACTAGAACTAATTCCATAACGCGATTTTTGCCATTACTGATTTTAATGGGAGCGGGACAAGGCACAGTTCAAAAAATATACTTGTTTCACATTCATTTCCAAACTCTGGAAACAGGAGTCTGAAAACAGAAGTCTAATAATTAATACTTTTATGAGAAGGACAATCCTTCCTGCAGGCCTGGCATTTTTGCAATCCCTTGTCTACTATACAACGGAGTTCAAATTGCAATTATTTTTCCTAGGGAGCAATTAAATACTGCTACCGATGTTAGGCATAAACACAACTCTAACTACAAGCAACGCTCAGATGACTAGCTCAGGTTCAAGGGTTCACTGCACATGAATATCCATAAATACCACTGACAGCCTTAGCAGTATAATGAACTTTGCAGCAACTCATGCAGGCAGTCTACACAATACAAGAACATAATGCCCCTAAAGTAAGAAACCTGCACAAGCAATTCTGAGCTGCTTTCACAGCTGAGACAGTGTATTTAAGAACTATTTAAGAAGTAATCCAACCTTGTTTGTAAAATTTTCATGTGTTTATTATTTTTTAAATCATTATATAGTATCAAATAGCAGAATGGAAGGAAATGCACTACATGTAAAGATGGTCAGTTCAACTGAATCATCACACCAATAAGCAGTATATTCTTGCCTCCATGAATTTAAGCATGCAGCATTACAAGACAGACACCTGGGCTTTTTACAGTATCACATAATATTTTAAGGTGCTTACATTTTTTTCTTGCAAACACTGGCCACAGTACCACATAGCCTCCCGTAAGCAGATATTTCTGGCATCTCCTGAAATACATGCCCCTCTCCCAGGTCAAAAATCAGATCCGTGTTAGAGAAACACTCTCCATTTGAAATCTAGGGAAAACATTTAAAGCATTTGTTTCTTTAACTTCACTATTTTCTTAGTTGCAAAGACACTGCTTCTCTACTTCTGTGTGAAGCTGCAGCACAAACAGTAGAGGAAGCTGCTATACAAATCCTTGTACTTTGTAAATGCTCCTAGCAAGAGTGAACACTTTGGAAATACAGTGTATTCTCAACTGACTTCAACTTTAGGAACCCTAAGGGTAGATTAAGATGATTTTAAAGAGTTATGAACTAGGAAGATGTATGGTTATTAAGTCAAAGGTGGTTTTTAAGTCTATGTACATACAATGTAGCAGCAATGTCCCTTCCTACCTTCTTGATCTCAATCCTGGCAGAGAACCTTTTACCCGGTGCTTTTTGCTACCTTTAAAGGCACACAGAAAGCTATCACATCCGTTTCTCTGTTCTGAAATGCTATTGCTCCTTATAAAATACTAGCTAGAGTGAACTGCAGGAGACTCCCATCTATTTCACAGACAAATCAGCTGGGCTTTGTTTAAGCAGCCTTCAACAGCAGCTTAAGGCAAGATATCTGAACTTACACCAAAGCAGATGAGGTGTACTCAGTGGTCTTGCCACTTCTCTTCAGGAGAAAGGCAGTAATCATCAGCAGATAAGCGGTAATGTATTAAAACCAGCACATCTGTTCCAGCAGCAAACGTCTGTCTGCATTCTACCTTATCAATGGATGGACCTGCAGTTCATCACTGTAGGGGAGCTCGGTGTTATTAGCTGTCTATCATGCAAACTAATAAACTTCAGTGCTGTAAGGCTCAAATATAAGCTAGAGATGATGCCAATTATTTTATTACTAAATTGCTTTCTGATACTTAACATTAGATGAGAAGCTTACTAAAGTTAGCAGATCATTCTGATTTTGAGCTCAGTTTATGTATTCATTGCTGATGATCACCAAAATCTCCACAGGCACTTGCTATGGTCTGATCAGCTTTACTAACCTAGACACCAGAAGGTCACACATAAATATCATCGCATAATGAAAACTTACTTATTTCCTGTGTGATCCTGGCATGAGAGAAGTGTCCCATGATCAGTGTCCCATGCCAGATCGATCATGCTGAAAGACAGCTTTTTTCAATATCAGCTTTTTTTTCTTCTCCATTGATTGGTTGAGAGGTGCTTCTGTGCAGCTTCCAAAGGCTGCTTCCGCCACCAACCAACCTGAACCAGAAATACTAGTGCTTTTTTTGGTCACAACAGGCCTTCACGCAGCAGCACCCCGAAGGCATGTTATTCTTGCAACTGATTCTTCTCATCCACGATGGGGGAAAATTCTGTCTTTAGCAAGAGGATGGATGCATACCTCTTTGAGAGCCCCCCAGAAGGGAAGGAAAGGGACCTCAGTTCACCAGTGCACCTGGTATGCCCAAGCCCACACAGTCTTTAGAAGAAGAAAAAGTGGGACCTAGATTACAAACTGGGTGATTCAGCCCCTGCTGATCACTAATTTTAAGTGAAGAATGAGTTTGTAATTCCAGAAAAAACAAATCAATACAGCAGCTGTGCCGTCTACATTTTCTGTCTCCAGTGTTTGCCTCTTTAGTGCTTCAAATTTCTATGGGTGGTTTTGGGAGTCCTTTTAACATATCACCTTGCAGATAATTATTATATGTTTAAAACCTCTGCAATGAAGTTTCCCCAGATAGATGGGGCAGTAACCACAAGCCACAATGGCTGAAGTAACACCACATGAACAGGTTAGTCCCATCTTTTCTTTCTTGTTCTCCAGAGCTATTAAACCATACTCACAAATCGCTCTGTAAGGGAGGACATGAACGAGGTGTTTATCATTCATGTTGTGTTGAAAAGCCCTCTAACCCTGCTGGGACACAGGCTGTTACAGAATAAGTGACACACCTCTAAGTTTGGACAAGTTTATAACACAAGTTTGAAAAATGACATAATGAAATATAGTTCTTTGAATATCCTAATTGCAAATTTATAGGGGATTATTGTAATTCTTTTATCATTCTTAAAGCACTATGAGTGCTGCCTTACAGTTTTTCAGTGACATCCAAATACAGCTTGAGAGCATTTACTACAGTCCTTCTCGGATAACTAAAAGGCCATGAATACAGTGACAGTATTTTGCTTATTAAAATATATAGACTGAGATGGTATTTTATGCATGTGTATATGAGGCAAATATTGTCTCAAAGCTAGAGGCAAATAGAGAGCTATCTCAAAGGCAACAGAAAGAGCAACATTCTCCATTGGGAACCATGGGAGAGGCTGTAAGAGGCCCTGCAGTGGTGTCCAAATGCAGAAGACAAGCTGTCCACTGGCCAAATGTCACTCTCAGTTGCCAGAGTGTCTACAACCTGAAATCCTGGCCAAATATTGCATTAGATGATAATCCTACAATAAAACTAATACATACAATAAGTTCGCAAAGTAACTAGTCCTGCTTTCAAATAAACACAAACAAGTAAATATTCAACTTGTAAAATTCACACACACTGAAGAAGTGCTATTTCTCAGAACTGTTATCAAATCAAGATGCTGTTTCCATGTTTTCTTAAAGGTAACTGTTTAGCTTTTAAAAAGCACTGCAAAATAGTCTTTGCAGCTGAATTGCTGTGCTACTATTGCTGACATTTAGCAGAAGAGAAGGATTACTTTGAGAGATATGCGTGTTAAAACTTGGACAGAAATTACCATATGTGATAATTCACATTCAAAGCTGGATTTTCACAAATTAAATGCTGCATTTTAGGAGTTTCTACCTCTAGTCTACAGAGAGCAAACATGTTCATACTTTCTTGTGGCAATCTGGCAGTAACTAGGTCTGGAACCAAAAGGACCCAAACTAACACATGAAACTCAAGTCTCTCAAAAACAAAGCAATAGAAATACCTGAAAAGGCACGTCACTCATTATATTTTATGCATATTACACACATTTCTCAGAAACCCTGCATTGTTACTTGAATTGTAAGTCTATTAATTAACACCACTTATACGTAATAGTCACAATGAGGAGATATTTGTACATTCAGTCACCTGGGAATCTGCCAACTAAAGTCAGGTGGACAGAAATTCAATTAACTCCCCAAGTAAGAAAGCTCTTCATGTCTCAGAAGTTGTTTCAACTCCCCCATTGTTTTCATTTGGACTCACAAACCAACAGAGCTCAGCAAAACCTTAAAGGCTTATCACTATTGCAGGAAATGTGCTAATAAGACAGAAGAGTGGGGTGCCCAGACACAACTTTGAAGTCACACTTTTACACAAGAGCATCTTAATTACCAGGAAAAGAAAACGCACTGTAGTCACACTTGAGTAGAGGCTAGATGCTGTAAGGGCTAGATGCTGTTGAGTTGATCCCTAGTTGCTACGCTCAATAAAAATTTAGAGAAAATATTCCTTTGGACCTCTTGACCTTTTCAAGATTTCAGCTTTTTTTTTTCCGCTGTCATTGTACATTGAGTTATTTTTATGCTTTACACATCTGCACAGTCTTGTACCTGAAAGATACAATTTTACAACAGAAAATCCTTACAACTTCTGTAATGCAGGCAAATCTGTGGATGCATTTTCAGCTTTTTGTGTTGCAAAAGTTCTTTCAAGTATGAATCGCATCAAATACCAGGAAACAGAACTGAAATTTCCTCTCCCTTGCCATGTAGACATTGCAGAGTACCCTTTTGGAAGAGGGGCAAACAGCAGCCAGACAGCTTATGACTGTGGCAGCAAGGTCTACATTGCTATACACTAGTGCCTATACATTTGGAAAAGTGCCTACATCTTTGCATCTTTACATCTTGTAAAAACACCCAGGAATCATTTTTTCATTTTATGTTTTCATTCTCTTTTAATAGTAAAAGCGCATTCATAGCTTCAGATAATTTCTTAGAAACACAGATGATTTGAACAGAAGAATTTCTTGATTTGTTTTTTTCCCATGCTAGTATTTGAGTTTTCAAACTTCTCCCTCATTTGATGAGAATTAGAAACTTCATTTTCCTTCATGAAAACAGACAGTTTCATTTTGATCTCTTGAGTGTGGACACTTGGGATATCAGACAAAGAGCAATTACTGGGAGGCTAATGATGAGGTAACAAATGCTGGCAGCTCTGGGCATGCATTCAGAGCACTGCAGGGGAATGCTGACAAGTCTCTGGCATATCCTTCAAACTCCCACTGAAAATGCTAATTCACTGACATCTATTTAAAAAAAAATTCTTTCAAATTGAACTTTCTAAAACAGTCTTCATTGTAACTTCAAGACCTCATCTCCTGTATGTGAGCTGACTTCCCAGGTGTGGTGATCCCAAAGAGATGACTGGAGTGTTGTATGATGTTAACTACTCACACGGAGCCACCAGCTGCTTTTTCACTAAGAGGGAAGGAAGGACCTCAGGGAGACAGCCTAGGAAAGAAATGGGTAGGAAAGGTGGCACAAAATACACCCTACATTGCTGGTATTGTACAGTTTCCAAGTTCTGTAGATATACAACAGGGATATTCACACCTCTCTGTGTCACTAGTAAACATACTGCAGAAAGATGAGCTGGATGTGTGGCTTTGGCACACAATGCAAGTAAACATGTCAATAGTAACAGGGAAAAATATCTGCAACAGGTGAGTCCTGGTGATCTGAGGAAATACTGAGACAGATGCCACTGAAGAAGTGATCTTTTGTGTCACCCTTTTCAAATATACATAAAGGAGCAATGAGTGCCACTATGAAGTCCTGAGTGACCTCACCTTGAACACAGAATATAAGGATAATATAATTAAACTACTACATGACACCTTTTTTTTTTAAATCCCAGGGAAGTGGAATCTAATTCATAGTACTGCAAGAGTTTGACAGAATTATTTAGTGACTTATTAGCAGTTGATCTTGGTCAAAATTGTAATTCTTATTTCTGCTAGGCTCCAGCATGACTCCTGTACAGGCACAGGAGTTTAGGAAAAAAAAAAAAAAAGAAAAGAAAAAAAAAGAAAAAAAAAAGAAAGTATATAGTTTTCCCCTTGAACAGCAGCCAGCAGAAGTGAGCTGTCAGGCCACTGGAGAAGATGAGCACATGATGTGAAATGTCCTCCATGGAACAGAAAGCCTGCAGCATCTATCCTTCACCTTCTTATCCATTTAAAGTGTTTGTAAAACAAATTTCATGTTTTGTTCCAGTTCCTGCAACTTTCTGTCCTCTGCTCTGGAATGTGAAGACAAGCTAGACAAAATACCAGGGAGGCCTCAGAGAAGGAGGGAACCTTCAAATCCAAGCAACTTCCTCAAGGACAGGGCTTGCAATCCACTTCTGTATTTGCAGTTGGCATGAACTTTCAATATTTGTAGCAAAACATACACTGGAACTGTGTATGTCTTAGCAGAAATTTACTTTCAGCTCTCCATTCTGAAATCTGTCCTAAGCGAGAGTGTTAAAAAATTGACCCTTGCTCTTTTTGCCTGAACTGACTTGAGTTCAGATAAACAATGCTTTTGGCATTGGGTTTTGTTTGCTTGCTTGAAATCTTTGTCAGGGCTGTGGAGATATATAAGCAATGAATTGATAAAGCATTACAGTAATGTGTCTCAATGGTTAAATATCTTGCTTTTAACTAAAATTATTTTAATCCTCAATGTACTTCTGAACTGCTTCTAACTGAAAGTAGGAAGAAATTTTGAAATCTCTTTACAGGTATGTTGTTTTAAAGAAAAAAAAAAAAGACGTTTCAAAATAAATGGCTTATGGCTTGGGGAGTATTAATGAGGTAAGACATTTCCAAAGAGACCAGAGAGTGACAACAGCACACGGACTGCGGTGGTTCCACAACTGCAGAACAGCCCCCAGCAGTGAATGCCCACTGAAGTGAAGCGAAGCAAAGTCAGGACAGAGGGAGGTGGAGAAAGAGAGGGGGAGAAAGACAGAAAGGAAGAGAAGGAAGAAAACAAACTGTTGCAAGTTCATGCACCCCTATTACAAATTCATTTTAATTAAACAAAGAGATTATACAGACATTGCTGACAGGGATTATCAAAATAGAATGGCGCCACCTGCCCCTTGCAGCCCAATTAATTAGCAGAGAATCTGAGGTGCCAATTATCACAAAGGAATAAGAAAGGATCAGTAAACACAGCTCATGGTGTACTTGAAAATTAACTCTTTCAGCTCACATCTGAAGCCCCCACAGCCTTACATACAACCCTGATGCTGCTACAGCCCTCCACAAGTCCCACACTGAAAACACACTGCAGACTTCTGCAGATCCCTCTTTCCAGTGGTCTTGTGAAGTATGTCCACTCCTGCTCTTTCTAGAGTCCTCACTGTACTTTAAAAAAATTATGTACTAAATTTAAATAGCAGATAAAATTATTTAAGTTTGAAAGGGTCCTCCTCAAAGTAAAAGAAGTCTTTTTACCATGCTGTGAGGTACATCAGGAAAGCAGAGATCGTTTGCCATGCCACACCAGAGATGTTTTAAGACAGCAAGTCCCTGAATAGAATTCCAGTTACTCACAAATAACAGCTACAAATTTTAATTTTCTAGGAAGCAAGTTCTGGCTCATAGGTGCTTGTCCCCTTCTCTCCCTCCCCATACATGAAAAACCTCTTCTCTTTCCAGCTCTTTAGTAGGGTAACTCCAGGAGTAAAAGGTTTATTGAGAAAGTAAATGGGAAGGCTCAGCAGCAGTGATTAATCACCATCTATTTTCCGGGAGAGCCCAGGGTCCACCAGAGCATTCCAGAAACTTTTGGCTTTGGATCCATGCAGCAGGAGCTATTACCAAGGGCACTGCAGTGTCCGTAAGGGGAGTCTACCTGAGCATTTGCACAAAAGGCTGATGGTGGCCCTGCAAAAGGAAGAGTTACTGCCATTTACCCCTCCCTGGCATAAATCCCCATATCACTTTTAGCAGAACTTCCTCCTCCTTATAGAAGACTCAAAATTGTACCTGCCCTCCATCTGTGGACTTGAAGCTGTTTCATAAAGAGGAATTAATAAGTACCTCATGCATGGGGCTTCAGTATTTTTCCCAGCCATTGGAGGAAAGACACTGAGTAATGACATTTTCAACTCTAGCTCCCCAGAAGAATGATCCACTGCCTTTTGGGGCAGGCACTGCTCTCATGTTTTATGCAAACCTGTAATCACAGCTTAAACTTATTTCATGGCTTCCTGGAGGCCATAAAAACAAATGAACAATCAGATACAAAGCCATGGAAGCAAAAAAGGTAATGGCTCCCTTTTTAATTTTTTTTCCTTAAAATATAATTTCTTTTAGGGAATGTTTACTTCTCTGCTATGCATATGCTCATTTTATGGTTACATCAACAGCTACTGAAAGTAATATACAGAATGATAAACTTAACTTGTAGAACTATAAATACTCAATTCAAAAAGTGTGTGTGAACCCTCAGCCCACTGTAAATTAAGTGTTTTCTCTGTTGTGTTTACTGGATTTCGCTGCCACAGCTGGAATTAAACCCCATTCCCTGTTTTTGTGCTATTTCTTCTCTATTGCATTTGAAATAGGAAAAAAAAACCTGTGTCATTAAGTATCAGTTATGCAAAAGTTGCATTGATTCAAACGGGGAACATACTCATGTCAATGGTTTGCTTTCACTGTCACCATTGTTCAATACTCCTGAAAACAAAAATGAGAACAGTGTTGTTATAAGCACAGAGGGAAGCACCTGTAGTACAACTGGATTTAAATTAATCACACAACCAATGTTGCACCATAATTACACTTCCATATCTATCTTGAGAACTGCAAAACAAAGTCCAAATACTTCAACAACACAACCTGTGAAATGCAACAAGTTTTATAAGCAAATTTGCTTGCAATTCCAAGCTCCTCTTCTTTTCTAAGTGCCTCCTGGGTTGTTACTCAAAGGCTTTATTGTTTTGGAATCAGAAAGTGAGGGCTTCAGCTCTACAATGCACAGCTTGTCACCCTTTGGATAAAGGAGCTGTGAACCAAAGGGGCGAGACATACTTGCATTTAACACAGTGTGCTCTGAAGAGTGGAGCACATGCTGGCAGCACTTGAAAGCCCTGGAATACCAACCAGTTGTTCCAGTTAAATTGGTGAGACCTCCACATACCTGTGGGGTGTGAAAAGGCCCCAGTGCTCATCATTCTGCATTAGGATTGAGTTCATCTTATCAAATGGGCCTTTTAGCATATTGTGAAGTAATTTACCAACTGAAAAAATCATAACAATTTTCCACTTCATTTACTTCAACAGTAGCTACGTAATGTCAATAGTTTTAAACATTTAATTAGACACACCACGTGTTTTATGCTCTACTAATTACATAAAATTGTGCTCAATAATTTTCTTCCCATTGAAACAAACCTTAAGCAGCTGTTAAAACACTAATTAGGTGAATGCTTCCATGCTGTGCATTTGACCTGGTGCCAAGCGCGTTCCTCCCAACGGTGAGCGGGGTTTTTCCAGAGTCCATGATGGAACCGTAAACGCACGTCAATCTCTGCTGTGCCACAGAACCAAGAGTGAACTCCAAACATTTATTTTGGCCCTCACCTTTGAAAACTAACATAATATATAAAATGCAACAGTTCAGAAAGATGTTTAATTATACTGGGCTTTCAATTTTCTCCGCTTCCATTTTTACTTCCAGAGAGCAACTAAATTTGATGCAGAGCTTGTCATTTACAATCTCCTACAAAATCAGCACTTTATATTACGTTGGAGCTGTTTCACAAACGTTATCTCACAGTACAGTTAAAAGGAAATGCTATGAAACATATTGCTGAGCCTGTTATAAATGAAGCCCTTAGTACTGGGATATTTTTGGGAAATTTTGTTCCTAAAATATTTTAAAAAGTTATGTGAACCACAGTTACCATGCATACAGTGGCAAGGGATAGGAAAACCTTTTCTTTATTTTCCAGTTTTGCATGAAAAGAGAATTCAGAGAAGTTTTATTTATTTTAGATATCCTTATTAAAGGGCATGTAAGTCTTACCACTGACAAGTTTTTGGTGATCCTAATGGCATTCTGAATGGAGTTAGTACCTCTGAATTTCTCAATTGGTTTCACTTGGAGATTTAACCCTGGTAACTCCAGAAAAATCAGTCTCTTAATTACTAAGTCTGTACAGTTACAGACCTAATCCTGGTGTTCCTACAAGAACAGAGGCCTGGCAGAGGGGACCAGATTGCCAGTAAGAGGAACTGTCTGACACAGTTCCTACCTCAGCAGTTCCTCAAACCTGCTCAAAACTCTGTGAACTGGGATTTCAGTCTTGACCACATCTTGACAATTCAACTCCACTTCAGGATTTGTTCCCGAAGGATTCCTGTAAGAAGAAACTGCCCATGCTGGCCATTTTCGGACACACATATTTACACTTCTGTCCAACCGTATTCTTTGAAATTAGATCCTAGTGAGTGTATATAACTGCTCAAAAATTCAAAAGAAAATGAATCTCCTCTGTCTGATATATTTTGACAAAGTTTGAAGCATTATCACCTGTGTATGCTTGCTCCTCTACAGCAGCAGAAGTAAGTCTGTTATATTACAAAAGAAATAGATGTCCTATATTTTAGTTAATATGAAGTCTTCACAAACTATTTTAAATATACTTTTTTTTTTAAATCATTTCCAGGAATTGGTAATCTGGCTGACAGTGAGTCTTCTAAAATACATCACACCTGTTGACTTTCTTCTTTTATATATTCTGTGTAGAAGAATTCATAACGACTGTTCACAAACAATGACTTAGTTTCAAATAATTATAAATTTATCTTAAAGGCTGTAGCATTCATTGAAACAAATCATCAGTTTACAATCTCTTGTTTGTGTGAAGCACTAACTCTGAAAGGAAAATGAATCACAAGGCTTTCCACTAAGATATGAAGCCTGCCAACACTTGCAGGGCTCTTTCCAAAACTCTTCTGGAAAATGAAGAGGGACACATCCTGGCTTCCTTTCCTAGTACCATTATGACCTGCATCAGGTGTACTGTTCAATGTCTTCATTTTTTAACTTTCATGTTCTATAATCAGGGACATCACTAGAAACGGTACAATTCTAAACCACTTCCCACATCACTGAAAACTAAGAATAGATGTGCTTAAAAAAAATAAATCCCAAAACATAAAAGATGTTGAATTCCCATAGTTCATACTGACCTCATGTAGCTGCACAAATGGAGCAAACACAGTTCTCTGGGAGAAGAGACTGACCCTCACCTCATTACAACCTCCATGAAGGTGATTGTAGAGACCGGTAAGGTCTCTCCAGGCTTCTTTGCTCCAGGCTAAACAATCCCAGCTCCCTCATCGGCTCCTCAACAGACTTCTGCTCCAAACCATTCACCAGCTTCATTGCCCTTCTCTGGACTTGCTCCAGGACCTCAGTGTCTTTCTTGTCGTGAGGGAACCAAAAGTGAACAGAGAATTTGAGGTGTAGCCTCACCAGTGCTGAGTCCTTTCTCATGCTGATGGACTGTTAACTTATAACTAGTCCCTCGTACATCTTTCCAATGTTCTCATCTCACACCATTTGAAGATGTGCCTTCGATGGGACTAGATGACTTCCCAAGACTAGATGACTTTCCCTTCAAACCTGAACATTCTACAATTCTCACTGAAAATCACAGCAGGTGGCTGTAACGTCACTATCTTTCACATACAACTCACTTCTTAATTCCTCCTTTTTATTGCAGGTGACTTCTGCACTCACCTGCCTCAATCTGAGTAACACAATTATGTCCTTTTTATACATAATGGGCAGCAGAATACAGGGGCTACAGAGTAATTTCCCCTTTTCAGCTTCCCTATCTACTTCATGGAAATTTCCTTTATCAACCACATTTATGTTCTTAGAAATGTGTTCCTTTCAATAAAAATGACTTACTATTTTATGAAAGTTGAAGGTCAATAACCCAAATTCCATAAATCACTAAAAATACTTTTTCTCATAGAATCCTGAGTTGCTTTTTTCTCAGTAGCAGAGAAAGCATTTTACCATAAACAGTTACATTTTTGCCCACACTAAAAATTCGGTATTAAAAATACACTAAATGAGGGACAGATGTTTAAAACAGTGGACCTACAATGAAGTATTAAATATTGCTGGCACACTGTGCCCTTTGGTACAGTTTAGTCTCTTTTAGCAATAGGCATGTTTTCACAGCTGTAAAAGCACCAAAAATCACTGTCTTTGCTCCAATATTAATATAAAAATCTATTAAAAATATACCAGACTGCTGAACAGATTAGACTATTGTTCATACATTCTATTATTAAAATAATTTGCTTTTACAAATTAATACTAAACTCAAATATTTTGAAGTTGTTCAACAGGAATAGTGTCACATTGAAGAGTACATGGGTTATCTACATAAAACTAAACAATTCCACTTTTGTCAAGAGAAAAATGAAAGCCTACTAAGAAATCAAACCTGCTACTTGATGTTTTGCTCCATGACAAAAGTCTGACTCACGACAGCACAGAGAAGGTGGATGATCTTGTGTGATATTGCTCCAAACCGGCACTGGGTATGCAGTGTAGGATTAAAGCCCTTTTCCACAGGTAGAAGTGTTGTCTTAGAGCTATGGGACCAAGAAGTGAGACAGGACATGGAAGAGCAGATTCTATGGTCTAGTGGATTTTGGAATTAATACATGCTAAACACAAACATGAAGCGGAAAGATAAAACACATACAACAGAATGATGATACTAAAATCTTCAGACCTTGATCTAGTAACTGTGAAGATGAACTTGGTAAATTCACAACCACAGTAGGACCTGTCCACCACTGATAAAGTGATGCTTACTTAAGTAAGCATTATTATTAAGTATTATTATTCCATCTGGAATAATAATACATATGAGATGTCCACAGCTCAATTTATTTTATTGAGTCCTACTTAAAATATCAATTAGGAACATTAGTTCCTGTGACATAAAACTCTTTTAGTACTCAAAGCAATAAGGAGAGAAAATGTTACAAAAATCACCATCTATTGTTAAATGAAATGTGGAGGACCAGCTTGGGCCCTTGAGGGAACTAGAAAAACTGAATCTGTTGGATGTATATGCACCTCATAATCTTTGACCAAGTTCCTGATGAAGAGATGAGCAGCTGAGTAGGGACAAAGCTTGATTAAAAGCTGCAAACTCCAGAAACACTGTTTTAAAAGCTAGAAAAAAACCAAAAGACAGGGTGGAACAAGACAAAATATGGGCAATATGATGAACAGGCAGTATGCTAGCATATACAGTAATAGAAACAAAGCCCCACAGGGCTTTTGGAGCTCAGCTTCTACTCAATAAACAAATTCCTTGGACTGAAGACATTTTTTTTTGGAATGAGTTTGTACGGCACAAACATTTCTACTCTCTTCTTGAAGCCCCAAAGAGTCAAAACCAAAAAGCCACACACACAAAAAAACAAAACACCCTGAAGATGTCAACAGCCCAAGTTAAACATGATTCTCAGCCTCTAGAAAGTCCCTTGTTATCCGTCTTGAGTAGGTCTTTGCTGAGGAGGTCCTACCCAGCTGTGAACCCAGAGGATGGAGTAGAAACCCTGTGATGTAACTAATTGAAGAAATACCCACCGCAGTGCTGGCAATCACTGGGTGCAGAGAGGACTGTTTGCAGTGCCAAGACCAGTGGTGGCAGGCACCGGTGCTTACAGCCAGACCCACATCTCTGTAAGCATTGCTGCTGTGATGGGCATGATCCACACGGAGTTTCACCAGTTTCACCAGGCTCCCCCCAGGCACGGGGTCCCAGCTGTGCATAGCTGGGGAAGCAGAGGTGTGGAACAGCAGCACTGCCACAGTGACCAGCACAGCCCAGCACATAATGAAACAAAGAGAGCCCTCACCCTTCTGGTTAGACAAAAAAAGCCCAGGGGCTGTAAAACACAAGGAGGGAGAGGGGAGGGGGGAGTAAAAACAATCTTTGAGTAGGAAAACAGGATAAATTCATTGAATAAATTATTTACTGGAATTATTCACTTAGCTTCAATTACAGTCTATCCATTCTATCCACCATCTACATTAAATTATAATAAATTATTCTATTATAACTTGGCTTCATGCCTGCCAATTTGCAATAGCTTATTTTTTCAGAAAATAAAGGTCTGATGCTGTTTAACCTTCCACAGTATTTAGATGTGTACACCTGGACATAGCCAAAAGACACTTTCTTTTTGAGAAACTCAGTTCTTCTGTAAATTCACGAGAGGGGGGCGAGCATATTATATTTAAATTGTTACCAGATATTTTGACAACATAAAAAAGACACAAGGTCTCAAAATAATCTTAAAACAAAAATATCCTGCTGCTTTCCTGAAGATTTTGGCATATATCCTGTACTGAATACCCAAATGCAATTCTGAGAATATATACACACTCTCCATCCTTCTCCCATCAGGTCCCTACAGAGCAGATGTTTTAGGATTCTTCTGAATAAAAAATGTCTTGTTCTACTCTACCAGACCATCTTTGACATTCTCAAAGGGCTGCACGTGAAAACTGATTCCAATAGGATGCAGAAAAAAGGGGTGGGGGTGGGGGACGAACATGAAGGTTGCTTTTTTATGTAATATGTAAAAGTCTGGTTTCCACAGTCACACAGAATGACTATTAGTTAAGAATCCAAATCTGCACTGGGATAAAATGAGCACAGGTCAAAACAAAAGGTCTAGTTACACTAAAGAACAGCAGGGGAAATATGCAGTTAAATCAGAGGTTTGCAAATATGAGAACACTGCTCACCTTCCTAGAAAAAAACCTCCTCATTCCTCCTCCTCATTCCTACGACCACTATGCCTATAAACTGAACTGATCAGACGGACAGTGAATTTTTAATTCTATATACACTGTAATTTTTACATCTTGCTTGACTTCAGCACAGCATGTATCATATTATGGATTAAAGTAGAAATAAATGAGGAAAAAGGTGAGCAAAAAAATTGACTTTTATACATTTAACAGTACTCTATGAAACAACACCACAAAGTAAGAGATAACCAAGGCTTTGTGGGTCTGTTTTACCAGGAGTAGCTGCTGCAGCAGCAGGATAAAGCCAAATTCTACACATGTGGGCAATCTGAAGGCACAAGTTAAACCAGCTGGGTGAAAGATAGTCATGATCTGAATGGGATAGATTTGTTCTATCCCTGGCAAAAGGTCAAGGACAACATAGAAAATAGCAATGCAGAGAAATTCCACCATAAATTCATATATACATTTTAAGAACCTGAAAGCACCTTGGATGCAGCCACCTCAGATCCCCAACAAAACAAGATCCTACCTTTTCAAATATGCATCTCAGAAAAAACTCTAGACATCATACTAACCAACACACACTTTCTCCCTCAGTCCTTACAGGAATAGCATGGGGTTTTATTTTGCTAATATTAACATGTTCTACTACACTAGAAGTGCTTCGGTAATCTTGAAAACACACTAGCACTACTTCCACGTAGTTTCACTGCTAATGTCTATTACTATTAAAGGGTAAGCGTATACTTCAAAATTATAATTCACTTAGCTATTTACCAGAGCCAGCATTATGTGAATAAGCTTGATATATCTCTGTTCCAAAACCTATCAGAAAACAATTTATGGAATCTAATAAATTAAAAATGAATTGTCTCCAGCAACCACATATTTCACAATAAATGTATGTTCTTTGATCACAACTGACTGTGCTGTGTTCTAATTAATTTTTATACAGAAGTTTGCTATTGCCCCTTAAATAGATTTTATACACAAGACTAATCAGCTAGCATTTTCAGCTGTGCCTTTGTCTTTTCACCTTCCAACCAAGTTAAAAATTCACAGAATTCTAGTATTTCTGGCATGGCTTTGTAAGCCATTTCAGTTTATGGAAGGAAAGATCTATATTTTTCCCTTGCTTTCTTGACCCCAACAGGCACATAATAGAAAGAAATACATGCAGACAGTTTAAGGACTTGCTTCCAGACAATGTGGCTGTGGAAATGGATCGCTTTCTAGCTCTCAATTACTTTTTTACACAGTGAAAAGTACTGGAATTACTCAGCCACTGTGTATCACCTCCACAATCTTCTGAGACAGACATAGAGCCATTTGGTATTTCTGTTTGAAATGGCAAGGTAGCTGGCATGGAGCAGCATTTGGGCCCTATTTCTGCTGGGGTGCTGTAACTTCCCATTTGTGAGTGTATTTTCCCATATCAATGATCAGGAACCTGGAAAAAAACATCTATGAGTGCAATACAAAATCTCAAATTTGGACTGGATGGCCTATGCACAGATTATTTTACACATCTGATGTATAGATTCTGGCATTGGATTTAGGGAAAGAAAATAGCAGTAAGAGTGAGGTAGAAAGTATTAGCCAGAGAAGAAAAGTAAAGGGAAATGAGAAGGTTGGCCATGCACACTATTTACCTCCTGCTTCGTCACAGGAGGTAGATTCTGTTCACTTGTGGGACAAAAAGGCAAGTAAAAATTTTAATTGATTAGAAGGAAAGGAACTCTACTTTCTTGTCCAGATCTTTCTCTGTCTTTATGCATTCATGTAGAAAGGTCTAAGGTTCTGTACATGTTTTTGCATAGCACCATCATTGTCCTTGCTTACAAGCAATAAACTATGCCTGTCTACCTGCCATTAATCTCTGCAGGGCCATAAAATGCAAACAAGCTATGAAAGATGCTCTTGTACATTTTATATATCCATGCACACACATATAAACATATATTTATGCTTTGAAAACCAAAATAAAAGAAAGCTTGAGGAAATGAAAAAAGCATCCCATAAATTTCAAAGAATTCCCAATGTGAAAGAGAATATCAAATTTAGTCTTAGCATCAGGCATCACTACACAACAAAAAATTCTTGTTGCATACCATGTGGTCTAGAGACACCAGTAAAGTTGATATAGTATCTATTTAAGAAAAGGTCAGAAAACTGTCTCTCTAGAGTTTCTTCAGTATGTAAAGATCCAGCCTTGCTATACAGCTAGATGACCCTGGGATACGTCTTTCAGCATTTTCTTATGACTCTGTAACAATAGCTAGGGTGATTTTAAAAACTAGTATTCTAAAAACATTCTTTGCTCTGTGGAGACTCTGGCAAGAGGCATCCTTATACTTTGATGCCGTCTTCCTAAAGAGTGATATTACAATGACTAAGTAGGAATATGCAGAAATTAAATGCAACTTTTAGAACATGGGATGGTGATTTTTTTTCACGTACAGACCATACAAGACTGTTTATGTTAAATGTTCAAAAATTAAAATAAATTCCATAATACAGACAGGAAGTCAGTACAATAGGAACCAAATGGGAGTAATGGGACCCAGGTGGTTGGAATGGGTACAAAAACCCACATAGATGGCCATATACAGCACAAATTGGAGCCTGGATATGATTATAACTGGAACTTTCCAAAAGAAAGAATGGCTGTAAATTGTTAACTGTATCAATGCAAACCTCTCAGTATCTTACCACTGAGGAACGAGTGACGAAGGACAAGTGAATAATTTACTTGGCCAATATGACCTGATGTGTTCATGCTGAAACTATATCATATTAAGGAATATCTTGGTATAGGGCATGACATACATGTAATTTTAACTCTTGATTAGGATGAGACCTGAGCATAACAGAAGTGGCAAGATGGAATTTACTCTCAGTTCTGTCGAGGAAAAAACAGCCACACTGCTTCAAAAGTCACAGGACAAAACCATCAGCTTAGTACAATTAAGAATAATAAGCCTCTTAGTACATAAGCTGATAGGGGAAAATACATTTCAGCCTTATCATAGTTTGGGTCACTGAAATACTATCATTTACTCACCCACCTTTCTATTTATTCCAAGACGGAAGACTAACATCCTATACACAAAAAAAGTCAGGTACAAAGCACATCTAACTCATGAACAAAGTTCTCTTGGATGAAAAATAAATACCTTTAAGAGGGTTTTCATTAACAGAAAGAATATCCACAATACAGTACAGAATAGTAACGACTAGCCTAAGTGAAAAAAGCAAAAAGCATTTCTGGCATTGTATATATATATATATATATATATATGGTTAATACCTTAACAGACTGTAGAGAGACTGTGAGCCGTGTTGACAGACACACTGTCTGGGAATTAAGAGCTCATGTCCAGGATTTTTGTAGATTTGTATTTTATAAAGATGCCCAATCAAACCTGTGACTCAAGGACAGTGTACTGATTTTAGCACTCTTCTTCCACAGCAGAAAGATTGAGAAATTGCACACCATTTTACGTGCTGCACTTTATAAAGCAGTACGGCTGGCTTGGACTCACTGGGATTCTGTGATAGCTGAAGTCTGCTCTTTAGCGCTTTTTTTAGGAGGAGGGAGCAATTTTTTTGGCAAAGGAGGGAAAGAGAGAGGGAAGACATTACTGCTGTTTATCACGGTCCAGACTGAAATCTTTAGAAACTCTTTAAATGTATGTGTCCATGTTGTACATTGAGGAAATATAATTTTATTATCAACAGACTAATGTAGCTACCCTACCAAAGAACAGTTAACCAAAAAATTTCACTTATAAAGTTCCATGTAAAGTGAAATTCTAACTTAAACAGACCTATATTGTCAAAAGAAACACATATTATTTTCTCCTACATTGCCCCAAGAACAAAAATATTCAAAGTACATATTATGAGCAATGTATATTGGGGAGGGCCACTGTTTTCCATTGCAGTGCCATTCATTTGGGTATATTTCATTCTTTCTTAATATTTGTTAATATTTTATCATTTTGTTTTTACTGAGAACCAAAGCGTTTGAGGCATATGGGATAAAAATAAATTAACTAAATAAATAAGTAAAACAAAAACCTGAAAGGAACAGTGAGGAAGCAATCAGAAATTCATAAAATTACACAGACTGTAATCAAGTAAAGAACAAAGCACTCTGAGTATCAAAAGTGAGTGGAAGGAAAAGTCGCTGTTTCAAGATGGTAACAAAGTAAGACCAAACAACAGCCAACACCATGAGGCTGACCTATAATGTAAAGGCAGATAATGTAGAGGACTTTTTTAAAAAAAAAATAGAAGGTTAAAATTATGAAATGTCTAACTTCTGCAAAACAGAACAGAGAAGATGAAGTAAATTCATAAAACACAAAATACATCAACATTGTGGATAAGTAAAATCCATATAAGTCTGGTGCCAGTAACCCAGTCAATATACTTTCTGATGGTAAACAGCCTGAAAGAAGTGTCTGGCCTTTACTGGAGAGTAAGAAAATAGATCTAAATAAATCCCATGTGAAAAAGAAATGAAAAACATCTGCTAAAGACACAAATGGTTTGTTGGCTGACATCAACAGTGGGAAAGCTTCCAGTATATCAACTCTGGGCTTGCCAGCAGGTGTTGCTGCAATTATTCAGAACAATTAGAGGTGATATTTCCAAAAACACGGAGATGACAGGGCCAATAAATAAGGCAAGCATGATATTGTCAGCAACTGAAATGTAAGTATTTCTCATAAATCTTTCGAGGACCTGTGTAACTAAGTATTTTAAAGCTAGCCACCAGGGCCTCAAATTTTACCAGTCATACTAATACAAAATAATACCCTCCTCCATGACTGATGCCACTGAAATCCCCCAAACAATCTGATTTCTATGATACCTCCTTTACCATAGAGCAGAATCTCAGTTTGCTAAAGAGAAATATAACCATGAGCAGATACACCAGACAATACTTTCAGATAGCATGTATTTGAGTGTATTTATCTATTTTCAATAAGCATGAACTTTCACTGATGTTGATATTCATTAGTATTTAGATTAACTAACCCGATTAGTCTCATTACAACTATTTTCTTTTCCTTTGCAAAAGATTTCCAGTTTTTATATTCTTTCACTACGGCTATCCTTCAGCCTGTCAGAAGACATAAAATGCAGCTCTACTGTTTAGATGTTGGGTTTCTCAATATACTTTGAGTATGACTATGCACACAGTATTCTCCAGATGAGCATACAGGTTAACAGTATTTTGTAGATTGACACCAAACACAGCATGAATTTACCTAATCCTAAAATTTCCCCTTTCTTCCCATTAATGAACTTCATCCTACACACCCATCATCACCAGAAGTTTTTAGAGAAAGTTCTCAAAATTATGTCTACATCATGATATACTCTCCAGACTAATTTAAACTGCATTCTCAATTCATTTGCCATTTTAAAACAGAACTTGTTTTATTATTTTTTTTAATGCATTCTTCTTTCTAACTACCTTGAATAAGAAAATGTCTATTAAACCCCCCCAAAACATGCTATGATTTGCGTCATTTTGAACTATTAAATTACTGCTCATGGAAATCAACAAAGGAGTGTAGTGGCTTCTTCACAGTGAACTGCATCATCCTTGATTTGCTGTCTTGCTGCTAATGTTACAACTGATTTCAGTGGACTGTCTCTCAAAAGTAAGCCTCCCTGCCATTTGCATCATGACTTGCATTTCATGGAAAGCCTGAACTGAAAAGAGAAAGCAACTTTTACTTCATTTGAGTTAGAGAGCTAAGCTGATGGCTCAGGGCAAATATGCCTCCTTATTTCAATGTTGTATTATGAAGACATCATATTATGGAGGCATCATCCAGATGCCCAGCCCAGCCACAGAAGCAAGAGTCAGTCCTTCCTCCAAGGCACATTTTACAAAGTACTCACTGACTCAGTAAAGGTGGAGTAACCACACTGCAGTTCATGTTTCAATTTTATAATATGCTTCAAGCTGAAAGCTAATTACATACTCAAGTCACTTACTCTGAGATTAAACGGCACCAATTGCTTGCATGCTCAGAATAAGTTGCTTAGCACACTCTCAGCTTTCATCTTAAACATATGCACATTGCTGTTTCCCTACAGGAAAGAAGTATTAATGGAGACTTTAAAAATTCTGTCAGGATGCAAATGCTATTTAAGTGTTAGATATTACTTTATCCTAAAGAGCTCTGAGGATGGAAAAAGTTAGGATGCTGATAACTGCCAGAAATATTAAAAAAACTCCAAGAGAGAAATAATACCTGGTAGTGCAAGTATAAGATAATATCGGTTTGACAAAAGAGGCACAATGAAAAATCAGTATTTGTCTTGCAAAGTACATTTTCTTAATCTACAAGTTTAAATCAAACAAAGCAACAAGGTGTTCTTCTAACAGCCTTCTTTACAAACTATACCTGGAGCCTGACCTGAAGTTGCGCTGTGTGCTCTCTGGCTCATGTTAGAAAGCAATTAATGACTTTGTTGACAATGAACAAACCAGAATAGAATCTAACTCACACCATAATAGAGCAGATAAAAGTAAAAAGTCATCAGCATTTATTTTTGAACTGAGGAAAGCAGATATATCTTGGAAGAGAGACAGATTTTGGATCCCTGAAGAAGGATGATAGAATTTGTACACAATCATTTTCTGACCATATATTCACTTTACAAACAAGTCCCCTATCCCACAGCATCTTAGCTGGACTTGTTAAAAACTGGGGAAGTGACTGCATTTGAAATAGAATCCCTTTCCAGTCACATCCAGCAGGTATGAGATTTCCTCCCCTCAAAATGTTCCAAAGGGCTGCAAAAAACCTCTTTGCCTAGTGGGAGATCCACAGCTGCTCTTTGTGGCTTCAGAAATGGAGTTAGCATCTGTCATTCGATGCCTGTGCTAATATTAATAAATAAGAAACATATCTTTTTCTAACTGCTATAAAATAAAGCAAAAATCTTACAACATACATGCAAGAGTAGTACTTTAATTTTGTTATCGTGTTGAGAAAACATGATACAAAAGCTACTCTCAAATCCACAGTGACTTTGTGCACAATGTGTGGCGGAGACAAGTGGGGTGAATAACGAATAGGGATGAACTTCAGCTAGAGTTTAAACTGGCACAAGGTAGCTAAAGACCATGTCTACTAAAGCCACCAGAACTACTACACTACACATGCACCAAACTTATTACACCTACAATTTTCAACACAAGGAGAAAGGACTTATGCCAAGTGAAAAGCATCCCAAGTGAAGTGCACAGCACAGAATCTCACCTCACACACTCACCTCCACAGGCACCAGGACCACTGGGGCAGCTGATGCCTAACCCTCAGGGCTGAAATGGACTGCCCACCAACTGCACCTGCCACGGACCAGATTTGCTGGCCACGAGAGGGTGTGGCAGAATTGGTTTTCTACAAGCCAAGGTGACAGCAGGGCTCTGGGCAAAAGCTGGGCCACCCACCTCCATGACAACCTGGGCCAGGTTTCAGTGCACTTTCCCCCGCCAAGGGCTCTCACAGCACCAGGAGGAATACTGTTTTAACCTACAGAAAAATTAATTAGCAAGAGAAAGCTCCATAATTCACAGGTCTCACATTAATGATTAGCTAAGTGAACTAGCTGCCCAGTTGGTAATTTGATTCGTTGGAAAGGAAAAGGCACTCTATGGACCTTGAAAGGTTTTAGCAGAACTGCGTGTCCCAGGTCACCCTGCTTCTCCCTGCATTCACCAGTTCATTGTCAAGCTCAATTTGCCAGCACGGTCCTGACAATAAACAGAAAGATACGTTTCAAGGTGAGTAGGCAAAACTCTTGGTGGATGTCATCATGAGCCATTGTAATGACGAAATAAAGGAGATGATGGGATGGAAAGGGTTGGGGTTTTGTTTTGTTTAGCAAATGGCACAGTCTTATTCAATTATCACCCTTCATTTATTTTACCTTGATCATTAATACTTCATGAGTACCTATGCTACTAAAAGTAGGCAGGAAAACATTCATGGGAAGTTGTAGGATATTATTTATTGCTTGAAAGGAGAAATGAATGGTCTGCTAAACTGCCTAGATATTGATATGTAATTTTCCAAGTCAAAGCACTGGGACAATGTGCTTGTTAATTAAAACTCACACTTTACACTTATGCTTTCTGAGGTGGGATGAAATCCAGTAAATAACTATGATTCACTGGCTTATTTTAATTTTTATAGAAACCATGGTCCCACTTCAGTGCTCTGGCACATAGTGCCAAGTGTAAGTAAAGGGTATTCTGACCTTAAAAGAGAGATCTCAAACATATGGCCTGTGGGTCAAGTAACAGTGTGTGCCACAAAGGATAAAGAAAAATCAGAGTATTTTGTCCTCTGCTGCAAGAAATGCATTCTTGAGTGCCAGTTTGACATAGGAAGCAACAGGCTGAAGACTTTGAATTTGCACTTTAGAATGCAGAGTACTAGCCTGGTTGTTCCTCTTCACGGTCACTGCCTGAAGCAGTTATTTTCTTGAGGTCACCCTCAAAAAGGGTTAAAGTCTGTCTCTATTTTCCACCATGAAAGACAGCACTGTAACTACAACACACATTAAAAACTCCATCTCTTTTCCCGAATCCTTTTTTCTGTATCGTTAAGGAGGTTCTGTGCATTTGTAACTGGTAGAGTACAAGAATGTCAATAGATAAGCTCAGTTGGCTAGACAATAGTGTTAATAACACCAAGGTTGTGGGTTCGAGCCCTATCTGGGCCATTCACTTAAGAGCTGAACTCAATGATCCTCGTGGGTCCCTTCCAACACAAAATACTGAACTCCTTCAGTATTACTACTTCAAGATTTCAAGACGTGTCTGCAACTACTAGTACTCAGTAGTTTAACTTCAAATCACAGAGAAGTGATTTAGCAATGTCAATATATATATTTTTTACACAAATATTAAAAACTACAAAGAAATTGGTAGCAGCAGCAGTAGGCAAAAAAAAAGACTTTTTTTTAGATGGCATGAAAACTTAAACTTTCTTATGCTGTAAGTACTCTTATATCATGTCACAGACCAAGATAAACTTGAAAGGATTGTTCACACTGCAAGTGCTATTTCTAAACTAGAATTAACAAGCGATCACATGTAATCCTGTGCATTCTTGGCTTGCCTAAATGAGCATCGGTTAAGTGACTAAGTTTTGCTCAAATAAGACTGGACTTCCTGTGTGCAGGGAAAAAGATAAAGGTCAGTGATCAAGGAACTTAGTGCCTACAAATACAGTGTTCTGTAAATGGTCTGATTAGGAAGGTTTTTCAGGTTAGGAAAATAATATGCCCGTTCATAAATTTAGAGGTGGAAAGGAACAGAAAAGGCAAAACCACTTCTGGGAGAGATGGGAGCCAAAGAAGAGCTTTCCTAAAGATGGAAAGAGCACTGACTCCAAACCACAAATGCTTTTCTTTAGTTGCATAAGCACATTTTAGCTTTTTTTTATTTGCTCTCAAGTTCATTGTTACAAAACCTGAAAGGCTCCCAAAGTTGTCATCAGCAAGCTATGGCCATGAAGAGATGCAAGTGCCACTCTTCTGACAATAAAAAGTACCACAATTAAGGCAACACTGGTGTAAAATGCAAATTTATGCTGATTTTCCTCTCTGTATGGGAACAGAGATACTTAAAAAAGAAAAAAAAACCCATGCATAGGCAACTAGCCTGAAGATGAAAACAAATACTGCCAAGTTACTAGGCAAGAGTTTGCTCCAAGATGATGTCTGAATGGAAAGGACTATTAAAAAAACAAGCAAAAAAAATCTTTTTTCAAAGAGATTTCCTCAAAAATCACAGACAGAAAGAAAGAATTCCTAATAGCCTGCTCTAAATTTTCTTCTAAATTGATGCCTTATAAGCTGAGCTCCCTTATTGGTATCCCATCATTAGGAGTAACATCAGAAACCATGCTCAGCCCTCTTCGTGCCCTAACAAATCACCAAAAACCCCCCAGGACTACCTATGTTATTTTTCCATTGTAAGGACTCCAATGGACTACATTCAATCAAGGCATGCAACTATTTCTATGCAGTTACCTTTACATGTACATATACATGGGAATTTAAACAAACAAACAAACAAAAAATTCTTACTTTTTTCACACATAACTTCTTGTTTTACTATGCCACAATCTCATTTCCCCTCTGAATGCAGAGCATGGATTATACTGCTTTGTCAACTTGATTATTCAGACAGGGACTCCTCAAACGGAACATGAGAGCAAGACAAATAGCAAAAAAACCATGAGAAAGCAAACGTCCCAGTTTATGCCATCCCTGGAAACACAGCTGCTAAAGCTGAAGTTATACAATGAGTTTCAAGCTCCAGAATGACTCACAAAGGGGCAGGCTGGCTTTTGACATTCAAAAAGCCAAAGATAAGCCACATCCAACCCCGAACACAACATGGTTGCCAAGAGGCAGAGTCATGCCCACTAATGTATTTTTATATCTATGCTCCTGCTCCAATTATTAAGGGGAGGGGAGCAGCAGAAAAAGAATTTAAACAACTGCCCTTTCTTGTGAAGCCTTCCTAGCCATTAGTCTTGTAAAATCTCTGGAAGATAACTTCAACCTCACTTATCCTGGAAGTTCTTCTGATCCTAGCAGGTAACCACTGACAGCCCTCTCAGGCCTGTCAAAAACAGTCAAAAAGTCCAAGTATTAACCCCTGCAACACACAGTGCTGTTACAACTCCTACAGACGCAAGTGCTAAAGAGGCAGCGTGTGACTTTTCTCACCCCAGTCCCACCAGGTAATTGGACTTTCCATGGATAATCCCAGCAATCAGAGAGAAAATCTCTGCCTCCATCATGACCCATTAGCACAGTTCACTGATCAATAGGTTAACATGCTATTAAAGCATCTCTCTGTAGGGCTTAGGAAGGGTCAAGAAAACTCCATCACAAAGAACAAAAATATACCTACAGAGCTAATATGTGGTTTTATCAAGATCTTCATGAACAGATCAAATTCAACTCAGAGGCAATTCTCCTCCCTGGGCTGACACGAGCAATATCTATAACCCTGACATTTTTTCCACACCTTCCCTTCAATGTCCCTTAAATTTGCAAAATAGAAAATGTTTTACCAAATTTAACGAGAAAGCAAACAACCTATGTAATTGTAAGTAAGGTCAGATGGATACTTTTCTACACTAGCTACTCCCCAACACTGTACACACTTGCAGCTTACAGTCCTTTGTTACAAATGAGAGACCTTTTTTAACCTGTTTACCAACAGGTAAGCCACACTTACCCAGGGTAATGATATACACTCAGAGGCTGTTACTGAAGAACAGTTTATGCTCTCTAAGGACCATGCAGGTTTGGCAATGGTAAATCAAAGTATGCCTATAGCAGTAAAAGGCACAGTAATAGTAAAGTACAGTAACTTGTCAAGGTTGTGATCCCTTAGGAATGTACAGTCACAACACTGAAACTCTGAGGATGTGGACTAATGCCTTGTAACCCAATGTGTTCAAATACACTATGCTAAGTCCCTTTTCAACAACTGTACTTCCTCCTATTTCTTATTAGTTGCATTTTGGCCAAGATACTAGACAAAGAATATTCATTTAACCTTCACACGGAAGCACAGATGAATTTGGGTAAGGAAGTGGGAAAAAATAGGTTTCATCTTGCATTTATCATGTATTTATAAACTTAAAAAAGATGTGACAGTGCTGTTCTCTATAAAATTCACTAGTTATAAGGCAGCTGATTCTTTATACTCTTTTGTTTTTTTCAATGACCACGTATTGGAATAGCTCTGTAATGAGAAAATTTCGCAGCATATTAGTTTTATTAGTGTTAGCTGTCCATTTAACATACATTTCTGTCTTACCTGTTGCATTTCCTGGTGTAGTCTTTTAATGTTTCTACTGTTTGTGATGTGTCCAACCAAAACGTGAAATAAATGATACACATAGGAAATAATGACCAGCATGATCTGTAAATATAGACATGTTTTTCTACAGGTTCTTGTATAGACTGCTTTTCTTATCTGTAAAACACCACTGTTCTTGTCTTTTATTGCTAAGTCTTAAATGGGTGAATAGTGGCTTACGCTATATACTCCATGCGTGCAAAACACTGGTGTTAACAAGTAAAGCTAAGGATCTAATGTGAGCCCTGTCTTGCATTTCCTTTTATTTGTTAGTTTGAGCTTCAAGCTTAAAGTTATTTCAACAGACTTTTGTTTTCAACACATATACAGTATGTGTCTAACACCCTCTGAAGTTGCAAGCCACCCTCCCACTCACCCCCAAAAATCTTCAACCACTGCCAAAGTCTATATTTTCTTAACTTAAAGAAGTCATTCCAGGGCTGTCAACTGATAAATTTCATTCAGGGAAACGCTGTGTTCTTTAAGCAACACATTAATCTTCTCTGAGCTAACCATAGTAAACATCAATGTTGAATTGTACAGATTTCACATGTTGCTGCCAGGAGAGAGTTTTAGAAGAATTATCCCCTTTTTAGGTAACCTGGCTTTTAAAATTACACCCTAGAATACGCAAACAAAGAAGACTAATGAACTCAGCAGCCTATATGTATTGAGGAGGCTGTTGCAAAAGATACTGTGAGTAATGGAAAAAGGTTCATTTTTCAAAAGCTGTAGGGACTGCCTGTGTGAAGGCAGGCGAGGAAGAATCCCTTTTGCTTTGGTTATAACAGTTTGCTGTAAACAATCATTTCCCCTCTGTTATCAGGGAACATCCTGCATGGGTGTGTGTTCTATGTCACCTTGATCAATTCATGAAGGAAGGGGAATTTTTCTCTCCTAATAAACCACTCACCTCTCCACCTTTCTAAAAATTGTTTATTTTTTAAACTGAACCATGCAAATCCATTAACTATGGTCCTGCTTCTTATAGAAAGACTGAGTATTGCCCCTGACTGCGAATACAACAGCAGAGAGAAGTCTTGAGTCAAACTTTTTTTCTTGTTTTCTGCTACTAAAAGCATTGCATATAGGACAGAAGACTTGCATGCAAGTACAACCAGCTATATATCAAGAGCCACACCCTAGACATTACTACAAGACAGTATTTTAAATGACCCACACTACTTTCAACAGTGGAAGTAGAATTGTGTGTATTTCTTTTCTGATGCGGACTGACCTTTTCAAGCATGTTGCTAAATGAAGAAACCACACGATATTCCTCTGTAACTGTATACAAAATCCCCACATGCAGAATATCTTTATGAAAAAGGCAGCACTACGCCTCAGTTACAACACCCAGCTCCTGATGCAGTGTCCTCAAAGGGCAGTGAGCTGAGACACTGAAGGCAAAAGTGACACTAAATCAATTACTTACCCTCAAATGTCTTGTTTTAAATCTGTTGCTTCCACCTGGTTATAAAGTGAAGCAGCACTGCTACACTTCAGAGAGAAGATTAAACGCCGGGGGAGGAGGGTGTTATTTAATGTTACTTAAATAACAGAAACCTGAAATAAAATTGCCCTCAGTTCAGCCAAGATTTTTCTCGCACTCCCTCTCTGTCTCTCTCTCTCCAGGACTGCTATGTAGTGGTCTATAAATACTGGCCCCAACACTTGCTCAGTGCTTTCCCTGCCGATGGCACAGGTCGGTGTTACTGTACACCGCGGCATGGCTCACATGAAGTTCTCAGCTGCTCAGACAAAGCCATGGACTGCCTCCCCACCCTCCCTGACTGGAAATACCATGCTGCTCCCAGTGTTACAGATGCTGTTGGCCTTTTCTGCAGGCCCAGAAGGGGCTCATCNGAAAAAATAACAGATTTTTGTAAGCAGGTGGGAAAATGGGGAAGGGAGAAGGCTGAACTTTTGTTTCAGCCCCCTTTACAGTGCACATCTAGATATGATTATAGAATTTAATTGCCAGGTAATGTGGAAGTGAAAAACTTCTGCAAAAATGTTTTCTATAAAACAAGTTCTTCAAACTGAAGAAAGCGTGTGTTTGTCACAGAATTCACAGAAGAGCATTAAGATTATATGGGTATTCAGAGAGGGATGAAGAACACATATTAATGTTGCATCTCAAAACTGCTGCCAGTGGTCAGGTATCAGGTGCCCAAATTCATATATAATAATTATGCACAGCATGATAGTAAGCATGAGACATCACTGGTGGCAGGAATCCACAATCCTGCCCTGCAATAAATAAGAATTTCAAAGTTTAAAAATACTTCCATAAAACTGGATCACATCTCTGTGAGAACCACTGGGAAACTGGGCTGTTAAGAGATTGTTACTTTGAAACAGAAACTAAGGGAAGTTGAAAATAAGATGGCAAGATCAGTTCAAACAACTATGTATTTGATGCATGCCCTCAGTGTACACCATGGGACGGGCACCACAAATGCAGATAAATACCATGCCTTCATCAATACATTAGATGGCATAACTGGGAGTTTTTGCCAAGGTAAAATATAAAACATATCATAACGGCATTAACACTAAGAGCTACAGGAGTTTATCTTCTAATCAGTGTCTTCTTGAGGTAGCTTATGACCACGAAATTCTCTTTGCCCCCTGCACTTTCCCCAGGACAATATCTATGCATAAATCCCAGTCTGTTACAGGGCTTACAGGACCATCACGCTTATGTGATTAGACAACAGAGTTTCTGTAGCTGCTGGCACAGCCTGGCATCATCCAGTGACTAGCATCCCTGCACGTCTTTCAGATCACCACCTAGGTCATGGCCAGTGCTTATTTATCCATTTGCAGCTCTGCAAAGGGAAGAAGTCTTAATAGTAAGTTTGGAACAGAGCAGAAATCTCATATCCTGCATCTAAACTGAAAGATATGGTAAGTCTTCTTGCTTTATTTCCATTACTTTCATCAAAACCAGCTTTTGGAAGTGCTTTTAGTACCCTGTTCACATACTTAAGGTTTTCATTTGATTTATTTATCTTTACTTTGCAACTTGAGAAACTAAGATGATCATTAGTAACACACCACAACCAATGCTGACTTTGTTTAAATGGACACTGTTTATAAAACCTTGGTTTAGAAGTTTGTCACTGATGCCACAGAAACCTTTCTGTATTAAAATGAAAATATATTTTGATGACATGAGTAATTGCTAAGCCTTGGTGAACTGCCAGACATAAAGTCTTCTAATGTTGGGAATGACTTTCTGCCACAGCATACGCCGAGCAGAGACAGAGGATTATCCAGACTGCGCATCATGGAGAAAGAAGCCCCTGGAGACAGAATCAGTGCTGTGACGGCTTCCAAAGGACCAGAGACTTTATAATTCAACATTACCTGCGTCTTTTATGTACGGGTTTTCCCCTGTTTAGATTGTAACCCCCAGAAACCCCTGCACACGTGAAAATAGACTGTTCCTTTTTCCCGGGTATCCAGCCCCGCTCCCCTCTCGACCTTATTGGATGTATCACCTGTCATTCCCTCTTCCTGAGTTCCCACTGGGTTTTGGTCCTGCTGCTCCCTTATTGGTCCCTGTGCCCCCCAAGCCACACCACTCCCCCCGAACCCTTACCCAGTCACATCCTACCTCCCAACCCCCGCCCACAGGGTTTAAATACCCTGGACACAGGTAATTAAATACGTTTCTATGACCACTGCATCTCAGACTGCTACATCTCTTCTCTCCCGACCATGTGGGGATTTCACAATCCCCTCCAGACCCCGGGAGGCCGTGGGACCGTAGAGGAGCCGCTTCTCCCTCACCACAGCTGTTATTCTAAACTAATTTACTCATTACAAATTTCTCAGTCATAAAGCTCCTGCACATAGCTCTCATCCTCAGTGATGTACACAAGAGTTTCATAATATCATTCCATCAAACTTTCAAGCTGCCACAAATAAATCCCTGAAAAAGCAGAGTGGTTCAATAAAACTGAGCAAGCAATTGAAGTATTTATCTTAGTTTATGTGTAGTATAGTGTTAAAAACTTATTCATGGACATTTACAGCTGTAAAACAGAGAATTACCATAGATTTTTTTTAATTGTACAGAAGTCCATTTTAAGGAAACATGCACATTCATGTACTTCTGTAAACAAATATGCAGCATCACTTTACTGTACTACATCACTGCCATACTACAAAATACCAAAAAAGGAAAAGAAGATGTGTGAGCAAGAGAAGGATACCACAGCAACACCTGTTAGTTCTGGCTAGCTTTATAACAATACCTTTATATGGCATTGCACATGCAGAGGGGTTACATCACAGGTAACAAAGCACACAAGACGAGTATCTCTGATTTGAAATGATACAACGACAGGGAGTCAGCAAAAAGTAAGAACTTAGCATGCTGGAAAAGTCTGACAACTGAGAGGATGACTGTTGGAGGACGGCAAGGGAGGAACAACAGTATTAGCCAAGCATCAAAGGAAAAAAAGTCCAGGGTTTTTAACAAAATGTCAATAGAGCCTCTTAAAAAAAGCAGCATCTCAGCATTAGAAATGGTAACATACATTAAAATCTCACAGCTTATGTGTGCATCATATAAAAGAATTGGACACTAGTGTTGGTTACCCTGATGCTTCCTAAAGTTTCTGAAATCCTCCAATGAAATTTTCAGTAACAGGAGAACTTTGGAGCACAAGCCAATTATGCATAATTTTAAATCCTTTCCTACTAGAAAGCTAGTAGGTTCTTTCCTACTCTGATCACTGTGGTCAGTGTGACAAACCATGACATCCAAAGTTAAACGTACAAGGTTTAGCTGAATCACAGCCTGCAGTTTGTGGAAGAAGAATGATAGCTCAAGAAAAATGTGAATGTATTACTACTGCTATTTTGCTTGCATTTTGCATACTCTACAATTTGATAACAAGACAGTTGTTATTACATCACTTAAGCTAAAAGTCTTAAAATGAAATCTGGTTAGCCCTAAATCCAGGACTAACACTAATATCAATCAAAGGTAACAGGCTTACTTGAAATATGACAACACTATCGTAAATTTTAAATGGCCATTGTAGTTAAATACGATAATCTCCACAGGACACAGAATGGTATATGAACTGCATGGACCAGTAGAGTTGCAAAATGACATTTTAGCAAGATGAACAATATCAAAGTCTCATACTCACCAGTCTGACTTAAAGAAAGGAAAAACCTGCTGAATGAAGTAGCTTGAAAAAAAAAGAAAACCAGTAGTGTGAAAGATTCAAGTTATTTGGAAAGAGAGAAAGGAATGCACCCACCAGTAAGGAAAAATTATTTCCAGTAACACTATAAAACTGAAAGATTGCAGCAGACAGTAAAATTCAAATTGTGCCCAGAAGCCTGAATTTTTGCAACTATAAACCAGTTTAAATACTGAAAAATATTCCAAATATTCTGTGTATTTTTAAAAGCATCTCATTCTATTTTCTTTCATTACATCAGTTATGATACAGTAAGTCCTGCCAGAAGTACTGAAACCACAAAATAGCTTTAAAGGTCTGCAAGATTACTTTTAAATCTTTTGAAAACTACCTTAACATATTGTGCCTCAACAAACATTCAAACACCTTATATAACATTTCATTACCATATGAAAATCTCCATCTGTGCCTCCATGGTACATTTTAGTTTTATTCCATATAATGAATAAGTGAATTTTATCCTCGATTAAATGAAGCCTTCTTCCTTGGCTATTCCTGCCAAATAGGGAAAAAAGTCTGCAATAAAAGCCAAATGTAGATTATAAATTGATCCTGTAGGTTCAAAAAGCCTGTGAGGCTTGCAGACCTAAATCTGTCCAAAGTTCTCCTAACAGCTGACTTGTTTTTCTACCTCTCTACTGAGCATTTTCACATAAGAGACCTCCTGTATTAGTCACAAATAGCTTAAAAGCTACTTTTCAGACATTATACAAACTAATTGCATGTTTATTTGTTTCTGTCTGTGTAATGGTTATGTTTTCATACTTAGAAAGATTCATGTCTGTCTTGGATCAAGAAATGAGGCAAGGAAGGCAAGAGACAGACACGGCTGAGGGGAACCTGCTGGTCATACTAAAGGAAAAGCAGCAAATTCACAGGCAGTGTAAACAAGAACGGGTAACCTGAGAAGACTATAAAGATGAATTTCTGTTGTATTGGGATGCAATGAGGAAGGCTAAGGCGAAGCTGGAACTGAAGCTGGCAAGAGACTCAAAGAAAGGGCTTCTACAGGTATGTTAACCAGAAAAGGAAGTCAGAGAAGGTGTACCCTCACAATAAACAATGCTGGAAAACTGGTAACAATGGGTGAGAAGAAGGCTGAGGTACTCAACATGTTCAGCCTCAGTCTGCAATGGCAACCCCTCTTCCCACACCTGTTAAGTAGATGGACAGCAGGATAGGGATGAGGGGAGCTAAGTGCTTCCCACTGTGAGTAAAGATCAGATTCATGACTATCTGAGGACCGTGAATGTACATCAGTCTATGGGACCTGATGAGATGCATCCCAGAGTCCTAAAGGCTGATGTACTTGCCAAGCCATTCTGTAGGATATTTGAAAAGTCATGGCAGTCAGTGCCCAAGAAGATCATGGAACAGATCCTTCTAAAAGCTGTGCTAAGGCACATGGAGGAGAGTGAGGTGATTTTCTACAGCCAGCACGGCTTCACCAAGGGCAAGTTCTGCCTTACCAAGCTGGTGACCTTCTATGATGGGGTCACTACAACAGTGGACAAGGGAAGGGCTACAGATGTCATTTATCTGGACTGCCATAAAACCTTTTACATGGTTCCTCACAACATACTTCTATCTAAATTGGAGAGAGATGGATTTTATGAGTGGACTGTCAGATGGATAAGAAATGGGTTGGACAGTCATGCCCAAAGGGTAATGGTCAATGGCTCAGAGTCCTGATGGACATCAGTGACAAGTGGTGTCCCTCAGGGGTCTGTATTGGGACTAAGTGTTATACAGTATCTTCATTAATGACACAAGCAGTGGATCAAGTGCACCCTTAGCAAATCTGCAGATGACACCAAGCTGGGTGGTGGGGTTGCCACACCTGAAGAATGGGATGCTATCCAGAGGGACCTGGACAAGCTCAAGAAGTGGGCCCACAGTAATTTCATACAGTTTAACAGGACCAATTGCAAGGTGCTACATCTGGGTCAGGGCAAACCCCAGTATCAATACAGGCTGAGGACTGAACAGATCAAGAACAGCCCTGCCAAGAAGGGCTTGGGGGTGCTGGTGGATGAGAGGCTGGACATGACCCAGCAGCTAAGAAAGCCAAAAGCAGCATGGCCAGCAGGCCGAGGGAGGTAATTCTGTCCCTCTGCTCTGCTCTGATGAGACCCCACTTGGAGTGCAGCATCCAGCTGTGGGTCCCTAACACTGGAAGGACATGGACCTGTTGGAGCGAGTCCAGAAGAGGGCTGCCAAGATGACTAGAGGGCTGGAGCACCTCTCCTATGAGGAAAGGCTGGGAGAATTCAGATTGATCAGGCTGAAAAAGAGATAGCTTCAGAGTGGCCTAATTGTGGCCTTCCAGTAACTGAAGGGACCTCATGAAAGATGGAGAGAGACTATTTACAAGGCCATGTAGTGCCAGGACAAGGGGGAATGTATTTAAAGTGAGCATAGGTTTAGATTAGATATTAGGAAGAAATTCTTTACTGTGAGACTGGTGAGACACTGAACAGGTTGCCCCATCCCTGGAAGTGTTAAGGCTCTGAGTAACATGGTCTAGTGAAAGGTGTCCCTGTCCACAGCAGGGGTGTTGAAATTTGATGGCCTTTGAGGCCCCTTTCAACTCAAGTCATTCTTTGAGTCTATGTACTATCAACAGGTGCCTCTATTTCTATTTTGGGAAATACTGTTCTTGCTACTTGGCAGAAGGATGAAGGTGGTCACTGGAAGGAAAATTAAGTAATAAAGAATTCTGATTTCTTAATCTATAGTTATAGATCCTGAACTTTAACACTTTCAGAGAACCTGATTTTGATTACAGATATTAGATGAGAAACTCGGTAAGCTCACAGTAATTCCTACTGATCATAAAAGCATGGCTGAATGACCCATCTGCTTTTCCATAAATCTACAGTCTTAAAACTAACATGAAACAGTGAACAGGCTAAAAAATGAGCATATGATTTCACACTGCCCTGTGTCTTGTCTTGTCACTACAATGTCAGGAAAGACACAAAAATATATCAAAGCTAATGGCAGTATTCTTTACAGAGGAAAAAAGTACTGTATTAAAGAAAACAAAGCCCTAGCTGCCTTCTACAGTTATCAAATATAAAAGACCTAAAAAGAGGCATTGCTTCATTTGACTTCAGTGTAGAGATAGAAAGTTTTAGGATGTTTCAGAATTAGTCTCTCTAGCAAGGGAGTGTAAACTACAAGACTAATATAGTACACTATGGCCATCATTTTCTTACATTTTTTTCAGCGGTGAATACTCATCTGAAGGCTTGTGTTGCATTATATTGTCAAAATTAAACATCTCATTATTGCATGCAAATTAATCAATAAAAGATAGATAATTTGAAATATTTTGAGTCTATTTTCTGGCTGATTTTTTTTCTTCTAATCTCTGAATTTCACCCAAAATTAGAAGTCATCCTATAAAACTATCACAGAATTTTTTTCTGTATAGGCAGTACTTACATTTCCTAGTTTAAAGAAGGAAGTTAACTGACCACCTATATACTGGAATTAGATACTGTGTGTCACACTTTGTAAAATATGACATACATTTCCATTTAACTGAAAAGGTAAGACAGAAATCTTCCAGAAATTTTTCTTGTCTTCTTTTCTTAGTAATGCTTTAGAAACTTTTAGTGAGCTCTCTGAGCAGATGACTGAAACAGGAAGACCAAATTCTATAACATTCTGTAGTGTTACCTCTCACCCAGCCAAGAAAAATAAGAAAATAAGCATCCCTGAGGGTTTTCCTAATGTAGTAAAAACTCAAGACAAACCTATATTAACCACACAAGAATAGTAACATCTGTCATACAGACTGGCACATTTTCAAATGCAATGTACTTGGAGTTGTGGTCATTCTGAGTCTGAGACCTCAGCCTTCATCACAGCCTGCTCTCGTGTACTCTGCACAGCCGGAAAGTCAGCTGTGTAGACACTAATGAAGACAGCTCCAATTTGCTTTTATGAAATCCAAAGAATTTAAAGACATTCTTACAAACAAATGTTGGGATAGATTGGATATTGCTCTTCAGTAGTGAATAAAGAAACCAGGGTTAAGATGACACTTGCATCACTAATGACAAATTCCAAAATCTTGGGAGGCTGAAGCTGGAGGAAGAAGATTCTCAGTAAAGGGGATGGGATGTCTGTAGCTCTAGTCAAAAACCTTTGTGAACTGTGGGAAAAGACACCAGTGCATACCTGATCTTTTATGGCCTGAGGTCAAGCATAAGGAATAGTCTTTAACACGCTCTACAGCAGGGTGGCTCTTTGCACTTAAAAAAAAATACCTTCCTCATCTCTTAAAACTGACGAACTGCAGGCCAATGCCCTAGTGATAGTTTAGTATAATAATGCTTTTTCATTTCCTCACTCAGCTGACACTCATTTGAGACACTAATCTTTTAAAACAAAGTTAGTCAAAATATGTTGTACTATTAAAATATGAAACTAATTTAGTTGTTTAATCAGAGAGTATATCAGTAATAATCTTTCAGCTATATTACTGTGCTTCCCTATTCAGAAATGCCATAAGCAACAGAAGACACAGCTATAGCAAAAGACAACTACAGCAAAGGAGGCACATCGGTGGATGACTTGTTTGGAATGCCATCTTCTTGAATTGTTTCGTATAAAAGGTCAGTAAACAACTTGAACCACATAATCTAAGCATCAGTATGAGATTTATTGTATAGTAAAAAATCTGTTACCAATACCTTGCCAATTTAATACTTCTCTGCATCACATAATCTTTGATTTGCCTGGTAAAATTAAGAGATATATTATCACAAAGAGCTAGTTTTGCAGTAAAGCAGAGGTCAGCAAGTTCTTAAAGTGAAAACAAATCAAGTGGCATTTCTTTTCAGCTGAACAAATCTATTCTCTAATGCCAGAATTTATAGAACTAGATGACTGAGCAGTGAAGGCAAACTGATTCTATGAGTGATTTCATTTGAATTTGCCAGAGATGTCACTGTTTCCTAATGTTTCATGCAAGTCTAAAAGCTGTCCATATGAAAGAACACCTGGAAAAATGTTGAAAGGGGGGAGAAAAGGCAGAAGAGCAGAACAAGTTGTTGCAGACCTTCAGTGGGAAAGCAAATGTGCAAAATCATTAATTAGCACAGATAAATTTCAACACACTAAATTTAGATGACATATTCCTCCCTGTATGATTTCCTTTAGGAATGCATGCTAAGAGAAGAAAAGGAGTCGCTACCATGGAAGGACACTGGAGCAGGTACTTGGTTTTGCACATCCTTTCCTAAACCAGCAACAGAGAGCAGATATCTGCCATTCTGGGGATTTTAAAAGCTTCTAATTGTTTAGATACATACATATATACATCTGTGGAATCTTCTATATACCTAATAAAAATTAATGCAGGAACTTTGGTTACAATAGGGATAAAAGTCTATATAGGCAAATTCCTTTCTACAAATTCAGTGTGACATATTTTAAACAATTTTAATTCCACCTGTACCACAAACTGCAATGAAAGCATAACCTGGCCTAAAAAAAAACGTTTCCTTAAATTTTCCGCCCAACCTCAAAAATATGTGTTTAGTCACAATTAAAATATCACCAGTTACTTTCAAAGCTTTAAGCAAGCTTTTAACAAGCACCTCAGATACTGATTAAATGCAGAATGACTATCACTGAAGAAAGCAGCTTTCAAGATGGAGAGGAAACACTAAAACCACAAAAGGTCTCTTCGTTTATGGAGAAGACCACAGTATTCTCCACATTCCTTCAAGTAAAAAAAGTTTTATGGTTCTAAAAAAATGCTTTGGGGAAAAAGAGCCCACAGACAGTAAATTGCACATGGCTGCACATATTGTTCTGTTTCTGGAAAATTAAAACCTAAGTCAAGTTTCATGAAATCTGAACTTCAGGTTCCTGTGATTCTGCATTTCTACTTTCTTCTCCCTCATAACCTAAATGGCTAGTCTGATTTTGATTATAAACCCTGATCTCTTCAGCTAACAAACCATCTCCTCCTTCTCAGGTTTGATAAGCACAAAGTAAGCTTTTAACAGCAGCACCAGTTTGAGGGTTATTTAAGTGTGCTGTTAGCAACATGTGTACAACTAAAGCACAAGAAGGGAATTTTAAAAGGCATATAATCTCACAGTGTCATCAGTGGTGACTGTAAAAGTCTTTTAATCAAACAAACCTCAAAAAATCACTATTTCAAATGTCAGAAGGAATACATTTAAAAAAAACAATCAATTTTCTTCCTGCTTCTTTAGAATGCCTATTTGAAACTCTGCACAGGTGCCAAATAGCACAATAAGACTGCATAATATTTCATTCATCCTTGCATTATGAACCATTCTAATAATCTTCACTCATCAGAATGAATTCTATTCAGCTTTAAAAGATCTATCTGTAGGCAACTCAAACAAACTAAAACAAAATTTGGATTTTTCAAGTTGGCTGGAGCTTCATGAATCTTGCACTGTAAGAACTGTTAGCTTTTGCTCTGTCCTAGTTTCAGCCAAGAGAGCATTAATTTTTCAGAGTAGTCAGGAGGTGGGCACAGCTAAGGCCCAGATGTTATTTGATATCACCTGATGTCATTGCCAGGGGTGGGAGTAAGGGAGTCTCGCTTCTGGTGAGAAGGGTGTTCCTCCCAGTGTAAGAGTGTGAAGGACACCACTGTCCAGGATTATTCTACTTTATGTGTAAACATTTCTTGGCCTTTTACTTTTTGCCATTAATATTGCTGGTGCTACTGTTTGTTTTTTCATCTCATTGCTGTTTCCAGTAAATTGTTCTTATCTCAACCCGTGATCTTTGTCTTTTGTGCTTTCAGTTGGAGGGGAAGGAGGAGCGAGAGGCAGCATGGTTTCAGTAGAGAATACCACTCCCAGACCATGACATGCTTATAAATTGATAGAAAACAGACCAATTTAATTTTTATGTTCTTTTCTTAAATATACCCATCCATATTACAGATTTGCCACATCTGAAAAATGACAACATAGAAGAAGACTACTCTCTCAAAGACAACTGCTCGTTGACATCGGTGGGCCATGTTGTCATGAAGGCAACATGTTTTAACATGTTTTAGAACAGCTTTCATCCAAACACCACTGAAAGGTGCAACCTAATAGAACATTGAATCTACTCAGAGTAATTAACAACACACTCAGCTGCAGAACCAAATGTTATTTATCTGGTGAAAACAAACATGCAAAAGCATTGCATTCCTTGAAGACTAATGAATGCACGTGGAATTATGATGATATATGAACTCACTCTTTATGAGTGTGGCCAGAGGGCACTGCCTCTTATTTTAGAAGGGATGGGGTGGGAAAAGAAGACTGAATGTACAGTGGGCCCTACCAGAGGTACATTATTAACTCTCCACCGTACTCCTGTTTACAGGCATGCTCTTGCTCTTTCGCATGCCATTGCTTACCTTTGACTCTAAGGGTCTTTGTTTCCAAGCAATAAATACTTCAGACTCTGGGGAGCAGACAGGAAGATCATACATGACTTCAAAAAATCCCTTACTGTTGATAAATTATTGTAAGCACTTATTCATTATTAGCTGAAATGCTATTGACTGTACACTTAATAAATAGCCTATTTGTTCTTTACAACTGAAGCAATACTGTAACAGGAGTTTTGGAGAGAAGACTATTAAAAATATAAAGACATCACACAGCAGGTAATTTGCAGAATGTGGTTTCAGTTTTCTGTTCATTGCAGCACAATCAACAAATGCTGAATCGAAATTTCTGTTGCATTCATAAAGATTTTGTATAGGGCAAGCTGCTCATACACCTTAAAAATGATCCAGAAGTTTTCATGAAATGAAGCACTGAGGTGAACTATAAATACACTTGTGTAGCTTTCTAACAACACTGAGCAATCATTTCCTTCTTCCTTGGACAAAAACAGCAGCCGTGGCTCTCCCAGGGACTAGATGCTGACCTGAAGCACAAGATAACAAACAAGGTAAAGAGCCCACTTTGCTACAAACCCCCAGGAAAAGTTGTCTGAGCAAAAGCTATACAATTGAACACGGCCCCTTCCCCTTTATTTTTAAAAGGAGCCTAATCTCATTTAGAAGAAAATATTCACATTTAAAGTTATTTTGCTCTAAGTCAGTCTACATAAATATTTTCAGCTACTGCCTAAATCATTGTCAATTAATTGCTGCTTTTAAGACCACACCTAATAAACTCTGTGCTAGATAACTGTCCCTTAATGGCTACAAGAAGGAAAACAATCACAATTTAAATTGCTTTAAAAGATTCCACACAATTAAGAAGTGGATTAGAAACATATTGTACAGGAGGAAGAGATTAACTGGGAAGGAAGAGACAGAAAAAGAAATATTCAAAACATATGAGTGTAGAGTTAAATGAAAAAAAGGCACCAAATATAGTCAGCAGTTAATGACTGCTAATTTGATAGACTGACATATATAAGAGCTAATATTTAAGTGATCCATTCCCATAATAAAAGCAACTATATCACGTAAGTGATCTCCTATTTCAGTATAAAAAAAAATCCTGAAACAATAGGATATCCAAAAGTTTCTAAAATGCTTCTGAAACAAATCTTACACAGAGCTTGTACTCAATTACAGTAAAATAATACCTGTAGGAGTAATGAAGAGAAAACATTTCTAATAGTGCATGCTTTTTCATGGCTTTGTATGGCAGTGTCACTGTCGCACAAGAGCGCACAAATGAACATGACCAACAATGACTAGACTTAGGTTCTGCAGTCCGTCATGCCTTAATTTTCTCATTCTGTTTAAAAAAACTCAAACAACTATAAAAGACAGTAAAAAAGTCAAGAAGCAGCATACATTTCAGCATACATTATTTAACCTATGCAGCTATTTTTTAACTTCACAATTAGGCAGCTTACTGATTCAAACATGCTGATGGTTTGTTTTCAACAGTAAAGGATCAGTGTAGTCCTCTGAAAGTAAATGATGCCACTTATCTATAAACACATCTCATAGGTGCTTCATTTTATTTCTGATGTTGGACTTCCCTGAACAGCTGCATGCCTGCACTCACAGCTGGATGCAAGCTGCTGGACAGCTACACTACTCCTGGCAAAAGGAAAACAGAACTAATGATATGCAGTGAATTGGGCTTGTTTGAATCAGAATAAATATTTGGATTAGAGTCAAATTCTTTCTATAATACATATTGCAGGCATATGTGTGACAGTCAGAAGATGAGTTCATTGGAGGAGAAATATAAAATAAAGGGGTAAGAATGACTCCAAATGCATGGGAAAAGCAAACTAAAACCTTAAGTGTTTCTCAGCCAAATCCAACTGATTCCTTTCTTGCAGTCCTATTAGAACCAGTTTTCTAGTAGAGGTAGCTATTGCAGTCTGGCATCTCTCAAGCACATGTGGAAGCTCTGGTAATTTGATCATTGTGATTTAATGTCCTCATTTCCCCAGCTACACTTTACCCATGCACCTTCCTTCTCTTCACACAATGAATGTAATAACGTAAACATCATCACAAGATATTCTAACATAACAGAGTCTCATGATTTAAGATTTAGTGCTACTGGAAAAGATGTTATTCTTGGTTATGTTATCCAGAAAAAAATCCCACACTGACACTGTTATTGATGACAGCTATAGAACTACACAGAGTTTACACTAGGCTAACAGCAACTTTTTCTATTACGCTGTAATAAATCATGTCAACAACACCAAGACTTTCTGGCAGATTTTGATGCTTCTCTTCTTTAAAGTCTCCTTCCTCTGAAAAGCCAAGATACTAAATGCAGACGGAACACGGGCACAGTGGGTCTAGTCTCGACATGAAATCTGAATGGGGTCTGAGATGTGCGGTCTCATCTGAGACTCTTTGACCCACTTTACACTTAGTTATTGATCCACTTACAGAGATGACATGAAAATGGGAAATAAAAACAGTAAAAAACTTCCCTCCTTGCCCTTATGTTTAAACAGAACTTCATATTTCAGTTTGTGCCCATTGTCTCTCCTCCCATCACTGGGCACCACTGAAGAGAGCCTGGCTCCATCCCCCTTGTGTCCTCCTTTCAGGTATTTGTACACATCGATGAGGTTGCCCTGAGCCTTCTCTTCCCTAGGCTGAAGAGTCCCAGCTCTCAACTCTCTCAGAGCTCTATTCTCAGAGGACAGATGCTTCAGTCCCCTAATCATCTTCATGGTGCCTTCACTGTACTGGCGCCAGTATATCCATGTCTCTGTTGTACTGGGGAGCCAAGCACTGGCCCAAGAGCTTGAGATGGGGCTCAGCAGTGCTGAGCAAAGGTGAAGAATCCCCTCCTCGACCTGATAGCAGCCCTCTGCTCAATGCAGCCCAGGAAGCTGTTTGCTCTCCTTAACCTTTTATATTCTCCAAGTTCCTGTTACATGAATGTTGCTTGATCTTCCATGCTGTTTACACGAATGTTATGAATTTGGGAGTTATCTCATACCAGTGAAAATTCCTCTCATTAGTCAGACATTCACATACTCATTTAGTTTGGCAATTTAAAGAATGTTTTAATCCTAAAAAAAAGTTTGATACCTTTTTTGGTGAAAAAAAAAAGTTATGAAAAAGGGCAGATGGATTGACAACAAAAGAATCTCCCAAAACCCATCTGAACGAAAAGGCAGAAAGAATGAAAAAATTCTCACCACGTACCACAATGTTTTGGTTGACCATGGATCATAATTTATTCAGTTAGATATGGATGTTTCTACAATTATTTAGAGTCTTGGTCTTATTCTCCATCATTCTTCTCACCATGCTTTTGGAAAGGAATAAAATATAATGAATACAAACTCCTGCATCAAACTGCTAAATTATTAAAAATGAGGGTTCAAAGCTTGAGAAGTCCTTGGCTACTTCCTTTTAAAAACAATTTTTTGCTTTCAAATTTCCCTGCATTATGCCTATATTGCTTCTAAAACCCTTACTGACTGTCTAGTAGCTGAAAAGAATACCAAAAAAAAAAAAAGAAAAAGAAAAAGAAGAAGAGGAAAGGCTATTTCTGAGTCCTGTTCCATGTAGTTGCAAACTGATTTTATGACTACACAGCAAGGGTGAACACTATGAGGCTTGAAAGACAATTATGATCCATGGGGTTATAAAATGCAAACATCAACCCTCTCTCCCTCCCTATAGTTTTGTAACTGATTAAAAGCTGATTAACTGTATGTATTTGCTTGTTAACACAAATAAGCAAATACTGTCCAGCTATTCTGGAAACCAGCAGCATAGGAAAGTGAGATTGTGTAGTTTTATTGTAGCTTAAAAAGCCCCAACTATATTGCAGGGAGGATATTCCTTTGACCCTCTGTATCTCTTTTTCACACAATTTCTTGCAGAAACTTAGGGTCTTTTTACTTCCAAGCATTACAGGAGTTAGGCCAGAATTGGTCAATAGAGATTGAACATTGCTAACACATGGACTTACAGATGGTGGTCACAAAAACTCTGGTGGGGACAGTCAAAGGGGAATATTGTATTAATATCTCACACACAGTATTTGAGAAATGTTTGAGCTGTAGGAGTCAAAAGAAATTAATTACTAAAAAATGAATGCCCATGAAATAATTCATTGCATCATCTGTTGTGCCATACATCAGCTTCAGAGAACCTCTGATGAAAACTTGGGTGTCTCATCACTCCTGCAGCAAACACACATGCCCAGTCAGATGTGCTGTTTGCAACTTTGGTCCAAGCAGTCAAGAGGGTGTCAGTACAAAAACATTCACCTGGCAGGAAGAGAGGTGGTGTTTTTTCACAGATAAAAATTAGAGTAATAAAAATAAAATCTTTCAAGTGTATGAAATATTTTACCTTCTTACTCTTTATTCTAAAAATCAATTCTAACCTTGCTTACCAATCCTGAGTGTTTTTAAAGCATTAACCTAAAAGAGTTAACAAAGCTTGACACTCAGCTGGTTTATTACCTACTGCAAAACACAAGAATAGAGAATGAAGAACCCAGCATCTGGCTGGCTTGACCTTATTTTTCGTCATTCTTCATTAAGCTAAAAATGAAGCAGCTCAAAGATTAGCTACAAATAAGCAAAATTCTGAATGAAAACATTCTGAGAGATNCCCCCAAGGAATAAATGCAATATGCAAGGAGTCATGTTTTTAAAACAAGATACCATTTTTTAAACTTGCAATTACGTTTTTCTGCAACAAGATGCTGAGACAGAAAAATTACTTTAGTCATAATATCCTGTGATAGGAAGGTGTTTGGCGTTATTGTATCTCCTTCCAATGAAGGAAAACTATGGAACCTAGTGGAAAAGTATCAGATACTTAGCACAACTGGAGCCAGAAGGTTTCAAACCTCCAGAAAACGTCACTGATTAGATAACACATGCCTAACAACTGACATTAGACAAAAGCTCTTCTATCTCCTCTAAAATAAACAGAGAGATGAGGGAAGAGCAGAGAGGAGGCAGCTCCTGGATTATCACCAGAAGAAGAAGGGAAAGATTTAGTCACCCATGATGAAAGAGAAGCAAACCGCCCAGAACAGGAGATTCTAAGATTCTTCCAACGCAGCTGAAGAATTTGGAATGAATGGATTTACAAAGGAAAAAGAGTAACACCAATCCATTTAGCCAGAGATTTAAAAGCATTTAATTCCCAGCCAAGAGGAGAGAAGCATGCACAAGGAACGGGTACATCTTTCAAAGCACAAGGAAAGAGCAGAAGAAAACTGTTGTCCTGCATGACTGTGACAAAGTGGTGAGTAGAATGAGGTTTCTGTGTGTACAGCACAAACTGATGTGAGGATGCATAATGAAGAATCCTCAAGAAGAAGAAGAGGAAATATTTCAAAAGTTTTCTGGAGGAAAAGAAAAAAAAAGGAGAAATCACTGAAGAGTTTGCAAGTATTAAAAAATAGGACTAATATACACGTGCAAAAATTCACGTTTTACAGCAACTAGAGGCAAGTCCCACGTACTAACTTATGTGGAGAAGAAAAAAGAAAGGAATTTTGCTAAAGTGAAAAATGAAGCTAAATACTAACACCTAGATATGAAATATTTGTCAAGAGGATATGGATAAGGACAAGAAGTACATGTTGCAAAACTCTTCTTGCAAAAAGTTAAAGTAATATAAGCTATACTTACCTTTACCAAAGAAAACAGATCCAGTGACTTTGATTTTAGTCTTCACAACCTTCAAAGTAGCTAAATGAAAACTGGTGTGTTATTATGAACCAAACAGATTCCATGTCAATCTCATTGGTTCCTTAATTTCTGATGCTTGTATTTTATCATCACAAAGATATTCGGATTCAACAGGCTGGCTTCCAAGCTAGTTATATCAGCAAAAACACGAAATATTATTTATTATTATTAGCCTAAATTTGGCAAAAGTCAACAAGACTATACTACAAGTTACATATATTAGAAATTAGGGTAAGAGAGTATCTTTGAATTACTACCACATGTGCCTCAAATTATGTTCAGTTCCAGCATTCAGAGTCTCTGTACACAATACAGGGAAGTGTAATTTACAGCAGACCTTGCACATTAAGCTTTCATGGTGGTAGCTGTGTGTCTCATTACTTTTTAAAGAGAGATTTGGATGACAGTGATTTGTCTGACATACACAAACCTTACACATAACAGCCTGTGTTAGCATCTGTGGTCTGCTTATTCAGGTCATGTTTTTCTGTCTCTCTCCTTGACTCTTCTAGGCTATACATTTGCTTATACCAGACTTACACCTTGTATTTTGGCATGTCACCATATATATCTGTATTTCAGCTTCTAAACATTACTTCATGCTGTATTTGCATTGTTTTGTTTCTCCATCCTTGTGCATCAACACGTGCTTTAATCAAGGCCTGAGAACAACCTATTCACCCTACTCAGCTAGCCAAGTGCCAAAATGTCTCCAGATTTTGAGCTTTCTTTTGATTCCAACATCCTCCTCCAAATATGAATGGGTAGTAAACATCATAGCTGGGTTCTCATGTTTGCAAGCAGGTAAACAAATTTTTAGATATCTTTTCAGCTGCAGACATGTGTGCCAAGATGGAGCAGATCACGGCTGTTCATAAGAACGACACAAGATGCAAGAATGTCAAGAAACAGCTGCCTGCAAGGATGGTGCACAGCATGGCAGGTGAGCGGCAATGAAAACACTGGTGAATTCCAAGCAGAAAGGACATCTTCCATCTCCTTTGCTACAGAACACTAGGGCTTAGGCTCTTTTCAGGCTAATTTGTGACATCCTACCTGAATCCTGGTATCAAGGATAATCTCATTCTGGCACTCATCATAGTCCTGTGACAGCACAGCCAAAAGAATCCATATTACTTCATGCTGAGGAAGGGAGAAATTCAGCACACATCACTTATGAAATTGAGAACGACTCAGCAAATCAATCTGTTGGAAGGACAGAGATGAAAGGTTTCGAGGCTAATGGCTTCGATGTTCCTTGGTGATCTAGATGAGGAAGTGGACCAGCTCACACTGACTGAGACCAAACAAAGCATTTTTTCTTCTGGAAGCAGAAGAGTAAGAGACAAAGCACACTGCATGAAAGCAGAGTCTGATACACTTCTCTCTATTCTTCCTTGACACCTTTCTTTCCTTTTTCATTTTTAGTCTACATGTAGATTTAACACAGAGGCATCTCTTTTTTTTTCATGTTCAAATCCAAGTCCTTCTCAGTCACTGCCTCAGAGCACAACAGGAAGAATGCCAGCCCAACTATTTTTCACTCTGGCACTTAGGCAGAGGCTACATTTTTCAGGTCCTGGCTTCAGCCTAGCTCTCTGGTCCAGCTCCTTGAGACGACACGACAGCTCACTCACACCTCATTCTGCAATGTGCAGAGAGAACTATTTGTTCTCTTGCTGCAATGGAATAAAAGACAAACCGTCTTGGGACTCCATGGCAGCCCTAGGCTCACCCTGTAGCTACAGTCTTCTGCAACAGCTGCCATTAGGACAGCACAGTAAAAGCAGCAAAGACACCTAAGACAATTAAACAAACTGATGATCTTGCTACTGAACTTTGCTGCTTTAATAATATTTATTGCTTGAGAAGAGATAAATCCTTTCAAGAAGGGTACAGGCACTACAGTTATCATGCATGATCCTTTGTGGAGAGAAGAGACTGCTCTGCATGTGTTAGTGCATACCACACCAAGGAAACACCGAGCAAAACACAACTAAGAGAATGTCAGCCAGAAACCAGCCCCAGCAAACAGATTTTATATGAAGTGTCTTGCGAGTGTAGAAGTGGAAAGGCAACAGCTCCACAGATACTGTTTTCACAGTGTCCCTGCAGAAGGATTTGGAAGTACCTTGAGCCTGACAATTTGTATGCCCAAGGGCATACAAACATCCTCCTGGCACCGCAACCCAACTGTTCTCTGCAAATTTAGGACCTTCAAGGACTCTAAAAGCAGCATTTGTCCTTGAATATTGTACAAGAAAGCAGAATACTCTTTATGGATCCACTGCTCCCACCCCATAGTAGACAGGGGTCTTCTTTGACCACTATTTCACAGTCCACTGGTACAAAATCTAGTCTCCAAAAGTCATTCAATAAGCTGTTTTCCTTCAATCTGTACTAATAAAACTATACAACACTATAAACATTTTCCAGAGTGGACTCCAAGATGTTTGGTGCTATAGCTGGAAACACTGCTCCTTTTGTTTTTACATTACAGCAGACTCCTTTAGACCCACTTCCTATGAAGACAGTGAATACTTCTGTCTTTTGATTTTCTGCAAGGAGAGCCCTTTCAAAATCTAAGCAAGAGACTTATGAACAACTGTTGGGTGAGGATCATCACTACAAACCTAAGCACATCACAAATCAGACTCATCAGAAAAGCAGAGCGATGCCCAGGGAACAATTTTCCCTTCTGTAACTGTTCCAACACACAGGCTGGTCATGTGGGGAAGGTCAGCAATAACAGGAGATATGGACCCACATCTCTCAAGCTGGGAGAAAGAAACAGACTCCACAGAATGTTAAATTTCATTTCCATCAAAAATTTAAGCTAAGGAAAGCAATAAACAAACTGCTCTGATGAGCTGTATCTACTAATTCATCTTTTTAATTGCACATATTCTTCCTTTCTGCCCCATGTTTGAGAAGTGCAAGGCATAACGCATAAGCAGAAGTGTGGCATATTAAATCCAGAAAAGCACCATGCCCATGCTGCTTCAGGCTTTTCTGTTAAAGCTGCCAACAGGAATGCTCATGTTTCAGCTGGGCAAATTTTACAGGGAGACGTAATATCTTTTATTAGACAAACTGATACAGTTGGAAAAAACAGACAAGATTTTGGGCACAGAACACCTTTCCTGCACAGTTCTGAAGAAGGACTTGTTTGCCTAAGGTACCTGTTTTTTTCCAACTATATTGGTTATTCTAATAAAAAGATATTACCTCTCTGTGCAAACCCTGCCCCCCTTAACAGTCTTTGAATATCGTGGTTGTAAGAGCAATACTTCTACATTTTAGTTATACTGGTGGTTTGCAATATAGAATTCTACATTTGGTCTAACAGGCATCATCTCATTTCACAGAGAACAGGCTATTGTTTTTAAATGCAACAATTTGTTATAGATTATGCCCATTGCCAACATGGGCCAGCGTAAAGCTGATGGTGATGAAGGAAAAAAAAAACCACTCCCACCCCAAAAGTCGTCTCAAGTGCTATCATTAGCATTCGCAATAACTAGAACAATAATCAGAACAGCCTCCAAGTATGGCAAGTACCACAATATTAGGAAATGCCAGGAGAGCACAGATTCTCAAATTTCTATTGAAGGAGTAGTAAACCAATCCCTACAGAGGATTTTTACTTAGGTCTAATGAGATAAAAGTTTCAAAACACATTCACAAACTCCTATTTTGTGGCAACACTGCCACACTTAACTAGGACTGGTCTTGGCACGTGATACCCTAACATGTGAACTACACCCTAAAGAGTTTATCATGAGGACACACATTTACATAGCAAAGAAAAAACCCACAGAAATTGGTAAAGCCTTTCAAACACTGTGGGCCTCAGGAAGGTCTTTGTCTCACAGTTATTTTGATGTTCTGCATAGTTCTGGTGGAACACATAAAGCGGTGACTGACCTGCTTCACAGGCAGGCACTGATGCTAGGAGGTGCAATGAATATCTGAAACTTCATGTTCAGCTTAATAAGATATATTTTTCTTCCCTTAGCCTGCCATTAAATTTGGCACAAATCTAATTGGGAAGCATTTGCATTGCAAATATTCAGTTTCTCACCCTCAACTTACAATATACTGTGATTTATTTATAAAACAGGCCATATTTAAATACCCTTCATTGCCATCTCTGCTCACTCAAAGGTTCATGATTTCCTTATAATACCCACTCACTCTAAGAAGGGTCTCAATAAGAAAGCCAGAGTTAAGCAATTTTTCAGTGAATTACATTTTTTGGACATATGCTGTTACCAAGACATATTCTGAGTTTTATTTCAGATGTCTATGAAGCAAAATGCAAAACAATTTTCATGGTATGTCTGAAGAATGGTAGAAAATTATTTTACAGATCTCTCTGTTTTCAAATTATAAATGCATGATCCATATCATTATTTAACTCAGTGATGTAACTATAGCTTAACCACATTAGTTTCACCTGAATTTCTCCACAGTTTTGCCTTGCCATACAAATCAGAATGAATGTGATAATTATTAAATTACTTGACATTTTATATATTGCAGTTGTTACATATCAATGAGTACAAAATTATTTTCCAACATGAAGTGTTTCATCTCTACAGGATGGTTGATATTTTGCATTTTTAAAATAAAAGTAACAGGTAAAAAATAATTTATTTTGCAGGTAGGATTCTTATAAGCTGATCTGGCAAATATTTCTCCCTGACATCTATTTAAAACCTATTAATAAATATTTATGCAAATATCAGTTACTCTTTTGGGAGTAGGAAATGGAAAAACTGTTTTCTTAGTAAGTTTATTTACTGAAATGAACTAATGAGACAATCCACTGCCTGTTTGTACTCCTGAAATATGCCAGACTGACCAGAAGTGCAATACCAGGGAACTAAAATTTCAAAAAATTATTTGCGGGTGAGGGAAGGGGAAGGAAGAAATTAATTTCTGCATGCTTTAAAAAAGAAAAGCAGTAAGGTAAAGTCAGTACAAGTAAATCCCTACAGCTTTCCCAATACTGGGGAACTTTCAGGAATTTTTCTCAGGGCAGAAGTGGTATGATAAAAACTAGACTCTCAAAATCCTTTCTACATAGCATGCTGCTTCTTCACTTTGCTCTACCTGCAAAAACTAAGTGAAAATGAGACACAGATTTTATCCCAAATTTATCGTTTTTTCAGACTTTTTACACTCATTTCATCGTAAACAAAAAAGGGATGACCAAAAAACCAAAAGTTTCAGAAACTGTCTAACATTGTAAAAGGACCGGATTTTTGTTAACCATACCACCCAGCTGTGAGCTGACCTTCAAAAGGGGGTGTGTGGTATCAAACTGTCTTCCCACCCAGGGTGTGGCCCTGCCCATTAGTTGCCGGGTACCCCAACGCATCAAATATTAACAGGAATGACCTTAGTTTTTTTTCTGTAGACATCAGTGACATTATGTACTCACATGTTGGTTTAGAACTTCCATGGTTTAAAACAGAAGGCAACTTTCATGTGTTCTGTCACATCAGGGCTAATAATAATTTGCATTAATATTTGTTATGTGTGTTCAAGACTCTTTTAGGACATGAATGGAGCACAGGTAAAGCAACCTTTCATAAAGTTCCTGATAGATGAAGAAGGGCTTGTAACTGATAATTGCCAAAAGGTATTAGTTACTGTATTCATTAAATTATTTCTCTACATGGAGCCACAAAATGGTCACCATTTGATGAACACCGCAGACAGGAACATTGTAGCCCTGTCCTCATCTAGATTCTCATTGCAAGTTACGATTGATTTTCTTTCCACATTTTTCCATCAGTCATATACCTAGTGCATAAACCATCTCCCTGCTTCACAAAGAAGAAAGGTACTTAGCTGGTACTTCTTTCCCCTCACCCCTGCCCCCCCAAGAGAAAATACACAGGTAGCATTTTCAAATGATGGGAGAAAGCACTCCACAAGACACAGAACTGAGATAACAGCATTACTGGATGATGAGTTGCCTTATGGCCATATTACACTGTAAGACTTGCCTGTTCTGTAAGTGAGCCAGGCTTCAGCACGCCCTCCCTGCCTCAGACTGGACATACATTCTACACAAGGCAGTGCAGGGCTGGAGCCTGTCAGGCATTCCTGAACACCAAACACCCAAAACTGGCATCTGTGCCCCTGTACTGCAGCTGGGACCATTCCTTGTAGTAGCTTATGATCACAGCACCAAGCCTGCCAGAAGTCAGGAAGCGTCTGGATGATACTCTCAGGCACATAGTGTTACTCTTGGGGATGGTCCTGTGCAGGGTTAAGGGCTGGACTCAATGATCCTTGTGAATCCCTTCCATCTCAACATATTCTGTGATATTCAGCACACCTTTGGACCACACATCCCTGGGGTACAGCTGAGCACCACAGCCACGATCTGTCACAGGATCAGAGAACACCAGGCACATCACAGTTCATGCCTTACTGGAACTGTGTATCACAGAATCAATTAGGTTGGAAAAGACCTCTGAGATCATCAAGTCCAACCTATGACCAAACACCTACATGTTAACTAGACCACTCAGTGCTGCAACCAGTCTTTCCTTAAACACCTCCAGAAATGGTGACTCTACCACCTCTCTGGGCAGTCCATTCCAATGCTTAATTATCCTTTCCCTGAAGAAATTCTTCCTAACATCTAACCTGAATCTTCCCTGGTGCAGTTTGAGACTATGTCCTCTCATCCTGTTACTAGATGCCTGGGAAAGAGGCTTATCCCCACCTTGCTACAACCTCCTTTCAGGTATCCCAGAATCTTCTGAGTCAGAAGGGACCCACAGGGATCATTGAGTCCAACTCCTAAGTGAATGGCCCATACACAGGATCAAACCCATGACCTTGGTGTTATTAGCAACAACTTTTAACCAACTGAGCTAGATAGTAGAGAGGTAAGGTCACACCTGAGCCTCCTCCTCTGCAGGCTAAACAACCCCATCTCCCGCAGCTGCTCCTCTTAGGACTTAACCTCTAGACCCTTAACCAGTTTTGTTCCCTTCTCTGGACTTGCTCCAGCACCTCAGTGTCCTTCCTGAATTGAGGGGCCAAGAATTGAACACAGTACTCAAAGTGCAGCCCCACCAGGGTTGAGTACAGAAAAACAGTCACTGCAGTCCATGTTACTCAAATACATGGGTAGGGCGTATTCCAAATAACCCATCCTGATTTTTGGATTCCCTAAGACTGGTGTCAAGTCTAAAAAGAATCATAGAGGAACACAGCAAATAAAAAGTTTGGCTGAAGTTGAGTCCTGGTTATACAGCAATTAAGCAAATCCAGCCCAGCTAACAAGAAGCTGAATTTTACAGTGGATTTTTCAGATTTCTCTAAGCAGCAGTTGTTCAATCAACAGTGTTGTTTTCTTACCCCAGCAGGAGGGCCCAGGTGAGACCCGAGTTGGCTGTTAACTCCTGGCTTGCTGGATGACCTACAAACACAGGAGGGATGCTATCCTGTACAGTGTTGCGTGTTTCTGTTCAGAGCCATGTAAAGGTTAGGTTTTGTTTATACCTGATATTTTTTGCTAAATCAAATGCAGTTATTGCAGCATGAAACATACCACACTTCATGGTTGGTTTGTACAAGTCACCTAAAAGATACTAAAACTCCAATCAAGGTATTCTAGACAAAATGCAATATAATGATCTAAAGGCCCACATCATTCTTTGACACCTTTCAGCTATTTACAGAGGGAGCAGACACAAAAATATGTGTAACAACAAGATTAATGAATTTCTGTTTCTATTTAAAACTTTAAGCTCCACGTTAAGTAGCCTCTAAGCCATCCCTGAAGGCCAGAATGCACAGAGAAACAAGAAAACAAGTCTGCTTGACCTGAACTGTAAGAACTAAAAAGAACTTTAAAACCTCTAGGCACAGTCTGCATAAGAATATTAGGAAAAAAGACACAATAAAATTCTTCATGCAAATTGCCATCTGGGTCAGGAAGCTGAGTACAATACTGTTTTCATCATCTTTAATGATGCACAGTTTAGTTCAGGAGGAGGGGGAAAGGAAATGGGACCAACCTTTGACCAGTATGACAGCAGCATAAGTAATCCCTTATTGCATTATGAAATGATTCATACATGGGGACCTGTTACATTACTGGCCTGTTAACAGTATCACAGCTCCTTACTTTGAATTTTTTTCATTTTGTTTTACATCAGACAAGCCTATGGCTGTCATTTGTAGAGAACAGAATAGCTGCTACAGTTTTAATATAAAACACAGGAAAAAAATACACAGCAGCTGTTCATATTTTCTAGGAAGTCTGTTACAATAATGATGTCATGGAAAAAGGCTGGAATCTATTAAAATGGATCAGACAGGCAAGCCATTCAAAGCCTTCAAACAATATGCACATACAAGCTACACCACGTACCTTACATTGAAATCAGAACAGGCAAATAGTGCAGCTCCTTAAAAATATTATTGAGGTCAGGCAATTAAGGTAATTTCATAGATTTACTTCAATAAACTCGGTTTACTACTGGAACTACCCAATAAGGCAAAATACAAAAGGCACAACCAACTCACTGTCAATTAAGCTCACTTTCACCTATAAAAGGTTTTAAATCACTGGCTCAATCTATATAGGAACAAAGAAGCTCTTCCAGCAAAAGATTCTCCTCTGACAAGTGAGACATTTAAACACTAGGTAAAAACTTCAGCTCGTTAGGAAGAGTGTTTGTATTGTTGGTCAACAGCAGCAGTGAATAGTTTGGAAAGTAATGATCCCACCTTACCTTGTGTTTTTCCAAACTCCACTAAGTCAACTATATATGACATCAAATTTTGAATATTCTGGAATACACTGATGAGTGCACATGTAAAGGGAATATATTATAGAGGAATTATTATGAATTTAAGATCAATTTAAAGTTAATGAAACGTTCTTAAATGTCTTCTTTTTCAAACCATCAAATAAATTTTGTACCTGGTAATTAAAAAATATCAGATAAAAAAACCCAAAATCAATGAAAGTACATCAAGACTAAAAAAAAAGAATGAAACTACAAATTGGTTTAAAGAGGTAATTCCACCAAGTCATTGGAAAAGATCTGTTTGATTACAGCCCTCATCCGTTACGTGCAAGTATGCTATATTGCTTTCATTATACTCCATATTCAACTGCATTCACACCACAAAAAAATAAATTATTATCAGAACTCTAAGCCTAAATTTTAATTGCTCAGCAGAATAAAAAACCTCCAGAAAACAATGACCCAAACTTCAGACACTTTCATGCTGAGGCCATTAAACACTTCCTCCTGTAAATGGGTATGTATGAACAAATCTGAGTTCACCCACGTCTAGCTGCCAAATCTCATCCTACTGTCCTGCTCACATTTCCAGTCCCAGTAAAAGGAGTAGGTCACACATGAACCAAAAGCAAGAGGTTAGGCATGCAAATAGCTCTGTGCACTTCACTAAAGACTCAAAAGATTTGAGCCAGAGTACAATAAAGGAAGTCTGAATGCCTTATCTTAGGCACCCTACAGCATTCATAAATTTTTACTTTAAGTTGTTATTGGATATAATAAAATAGCATTAACATTTGAGATGAACATTTGGGGCAAGCTTATAAACTATTCAGTGATTAATTCCCTTGTCTCATGTTTTCAATTTTTTCATTGCTAGTGGAGGTCATATGTTATGATGTCAGTTTGAATCTAGACTTCCACTTTGAGCAAATCTAATTTAAAATTATGATCCTAAGGCATACTGTAAAAATTGCTTAAAAGTTTCATACTGAGTAAATTTATTCACTCTGTTAAGAGGGTGGATTTCACATTCTAGTACCACCTATTCATCAAGCAAACATAGTTTGGGTGTATCTTTCCACACAGTAAAAGATGCCATCGGTTCAATGTGCAGGAGCAGAACTCATCTGTACCAAGATTCAACAGCACACTTGCCAACTTTGAGTGCAGGGGTTTGTAAGACTTGGCCAATAATAGGAAATTAATCAAATCCCCAGAGCATGACGTAAATTGAATCTGCCAAAAGGATTCAGAAGGAGGAAGAACAGATGCCTCAAAAGCTCCACTGAGCAGGAGGAGGCTCAGGGCTTATTTTCTTTAGGAGCTAGTGGGATGGAGATGTTTTATTGGGTCTCTCACCAGTAAGGCATGTGCCCCTTTATTCTGCCCTGCTCATCAGACTGGAGAATTCCTCACCAAGTTGCAAAGAGCAGTTTTATGAGACAGTTGAGAACAAATGATGGTAGGTTGCCTCTGAAGGGACTAATCCACTCTACTCTGCCCATCCCACTCAACTTCCTTCTGTTTTCCTTGGACTATCGTTGCTTTTCTCATGATGCTGCCTCTGTCACCAGTTTACAAAGCTAAACCACTTGAGAGCTATCTCTTTCTTCTTCCTCCCTGCTCCCCAAAAGAAAGAGGTTTCAGGTGGTTGTGCTTCCTAAGACAACCCACAATGGGCCCAAAAAAGAGTCAACTCAATAAATCTGAGTGGTTTCAGGCTCAGGGTGTAGAGCAACAGTTTTCTGAATATTGCCATATCCTTTTATCAGCTACACTGCTTCCATGTGAAGTATTAACAAAAAATTATTTCAGATGAAGTTATCAGCATTGTTGTTATTGTTTCTTATTGCTATTTCTTGTTTCCACAGAAGAAATATATGTGGAATAATCCCAAGTAAGTTAAAGTTCTTCTCAAAGCAAAACAAAGCTGAAAAGGGTTTTTCAGGTATACAATGCATGAAGGACCAGACTTATTATCACTTTTTCCTATCATTTATTATTGATTTTTCCAGTAATAAATGGTAGTGCAGGTAAACAAAGAAATTATTTCTATACAGCCGCTGAATTACAACATTTCTGTATATTGGTAAAGCAGCGACAGACACAATCAGTGCAACTCACTGGAACTACTTCAACAATTGAATAAGGAGGGCATTCAAAATTTCAGTAATCACTAAAATTTCAAAGCTTGCTTTGAATTATAAATGGTCAAGTGTTAAAAAAATTATCACTAAAAGAGTGGACAATATTCTATAGTATTTTACAGTCAGACGCCTATAATGCAGTGTATACCAGATCAAATTTTTTGTATTACTCAAGTACATTTCTAAAAACATGAACAGAAATTACATGCAGAAAGCATGGACCTACCCATGTTTTTTCCCTGTGTTTAATTTACTAGTGCATTTTTTTTTCCCAAAATGATTGAACTGATTAGGAACATAATATAAGATGTCCTAGGTATCGCCTTCCTTTGGGGAGGCGTTTTAAGCACAAAGTAATCCAAACATCTTCAAAAGGTCTTTACTGTGAAGTAATAAAGCCACTTACATCCATGCAGATGTACAACCAAAAGCGATGTATACGTCCATGCAATTACATTGGTACTATTATCATCTTTGTACTCATTTCTATCCAGATTCAAGCCGATAAACAATAAACCAGGATACTGGGATACTGTAGAAGGAGGACCAGCATTTGCTATCATTTAGTTACGTATGGTAAATAGATTACTAACCCTGTAAAGTTTCAAAACTGACATGTAAAAAAAGTTTATTTTCAAAGGACTTATTTCTAAACTCAGCTTAAAACATGCTTGAGCAGCTAATAAGAAAAAGACCTCTTTTCTAAAGGCACAGGAAGATGCAGATTTGGGACAGAGCACAGAAAATTTATAACATTTTAATGGTCTTAAAATTCTTGTATACCATATCCCTATATAAATAAAGATTAACATAAAAAAGATTATACATATATATATTATACTTACATATGCTTATTATATTCATTTGTCTAGGTTATAATGTTTGGAATATTACGGATAGCTTTTTATTTTTTAATAACTCCATGCAACTTTCAATGTTAACCTGTCCATTTTTATAAGAAAAGGTCACAACTTTATTTTGAACTTAACAGGCATTCATTCTTTTTCCTCTCAAAACCTAGGCATAAGTAACAAAGCACCAGAGTCTTATAAATTTTCTAACACCAAATGCAAATTAAGTCGTGAAATTGCTCCAGGAAAAGTTCCAAGAATGTAAACCCAAAGGAACTTGAACACAATTTCTCAATTTCAGAGTCTTTATAATACTCAGGCAAGGCAACAGAACAGGGGGAAGTCAGGAAGACCTATCTGTGTATGGAAAAATGTTTAATTACCCAATTTCAACAACTTCCCATATTGTGTTTATAAACTGTAAGATGAAATAGATGTATATAAAAGGAAGAAACTGAAAGGATGGCAAGAGCTCTCCAGATTAAGCAGCTCACAAAGTTTTCATTAGCTCGGAAAAGTGGACTGACAGTTCACAACTTAAAGGACATCTTCATATGTTTTGCAAACATCTGTCAAAATTCTGTATTTCTCTCTCCTTTACTTGCAGTCGACTGAACTGCTTACCTGCATTGTACCAGTCTTCACTGAAGTAAAAAACACACAACCCCCAACCCATTATGTGATAAGGTAAAAACGGCTCACATTTTAACTTTATGTCAGCTGTGACTATAAGGCTTTACAACGCCATCCCCAGCAAAGTAGGAGTTCTCCCATAATGAACAGGGTAATCATTTAATCTTTCAACAATCCTTCTGAAAAGACTCAAATCCTTTTTCCTAAGCGCAAGGCAGGACTTTTAACAGATTGTTTAAACAAAGAGCTGCTGATTTTTCACTCTGCGGAACTACTTCTTGTTTACCCCAGGGGAGACATCAGTCAAAGAATGACAACTTAACTTGCTGGGCACACTATTATTTAGTAACAACCCCAAGGGGACTAGGGACATTTCCTGAACATTACGTTTAAGTCTACCCATGCTTAACTGAAAATACGAGATGGACAATGACAAGCAAGCCTGCACCAGAGTCGTGCTGCCAACACATGGTGTCAGAGGTCCGCCTATTACCTCCAGCCACTTTCTCAACTGGCTTTCCTTTTTCTGTCAGAAGACAATTCTTTATCAATTCTTCCTTGAACTACATCCTTGGTACTAAGCATTCAATATAGTAAAATCATCCAAACTTGCATACATGTGCCCTTCTCAAGTATTCTGTTTACTACAGTGTGTATCACCACAAACATCTCGAGTGAATTTTTTTCAGCTCTTCACAGTGTAGTTCACAAACAGTAACTGCTCTCTGTGTTTACTCCATGACAGTGCTTATTAACAATGGCCTTTATAGAAAGAAAATTACTTAACTCAGTCCTTACCTGAAGAACTCTTAATTTTCAAGAAATATTCTTGTCTTGCAATTTAAGTAAGATGGTATAATCTGCAATGGAGGAAAAAAATATCACATTTGATACTGTTCATTTAACGTAAGTATTAAAATTCAGTCACACTTGAGTGAACTGACAGATAAAATTTTAACTATTTTCATGGTGTGGCACATGTTTTATGTGGCACATATCAAGCAGTAATTGCACAATACTTCATATACGTACTAATAGAAGGTACCCCTTTCCTTTCCCAGTGTTTCTGTTCAGACATGGAGTTGCAAGAGTTTTGATCTACCTCTATGTATTACTTGTAAGAATTCATAGCATGGTTAGAATAAATAATTAAGGTCCTGTTGACACTGAACTTGTCCTCTCGTCACTAGACAACCCAAACAATTGAATTAGGCGCTTTAGGAAGAGGTGCATGACCAGGTCAAGATGCACTCAACTCCCATCAACTTCTAATGAGCTCTTCAGTAAAAGCAAGCAAAAGAACATTCTTGCTTAATGTATGGATCTGATTACATCCCAGTGCTCACTCAGTGAAGCCTAATTATTAATTAACACCCTGAAATGCAGCTAAAGAAACCACTATGAGCCAGAGTTACTACTGACCAAAAAAGGCTCCCTGTACAAAATCAGCAGTCGTGCCGCAAATACATTCAAGTCAACATAGCACACATTTTATGCACCAGCGGCCACTGAGGGCAGAAGCTATGAGATTAACCTTCCATACAACTTACTGAAAATACCATTAGGTATCAGAGACAGCTACATCTACAGTTCTTTAATCTGCATCAAGTGCCAGACTTGTGTCAACTTTTCCATTTATTGCTTGCTGACTTGGTTTTACAGAGAGAGAGATTGCCCTAGAGTCAGATCACGAACATTTGTTGCAAGAAACAGTCTACGTGAAAAACTGCAACCATTTTTTCTTTCCTGGTTTGGTTTTGGGTTTTGTTGTTGTTGGTTTTTGTTTGGTTTTTTTCTTCTTCCACTTCCCTACACAGGGACAAAATAAGCTGCCTCTGTTCTAGGAGAATTTCTTAGCATAATCATCACGAAAAATTTATGCCTAGCCTACCTAAACAGCACAGCATCGAGCCAAATGCCAGCAGAAGAGAACAGCAGTATTTGCTGCTCAAATATCTTAAAGGACCGTTGTTGAGCCTTTGTTCTCAGTGCTGGTTCTCCAAGCTGGACAGGCAACCACAAGCTTCAAATTACACTTCATTGATCCAGGGAAACTCAGGTGGTGTTCAGTTTCAGTTCTGCAACCCGCATATTGACCTGCCTGTTTGTTGGCCTAAACAATGAGATTTCAGGAAATGAAGAGTTTGCACTTTGTCCAAGTCTCATTTTCAGAGAGAGGGATCTCTGTCTCAGAGGTCTAGGCTGGTATGGGAGGAAAGCATAACACCCAGGCCCAGGCTCCTGCACTGCATTCCTTCACTGAGGGAGCTTCTGCTCCAAATTCAATATGACCAAAATCAAACACAAACCTAGGAATGAGAGGTGGTCTCAACAAGCTCAAATTCTTTTAGCATAACGTTTTTGTAACCCCCGGTAAAATTGGAGGATGTATGTAGGAAGAAGACAGGGAAATTATAATATATTCCCACATTTGGCATATCTTACAGAGTCAGTCAATACAAAACCAAACCCTAACTATTTGCGATAAAAAAATACATAGTTTATATGGAAATCTCAAAAATTCACATAACAGGATATTAATAAAAACCCTGTAATGGAGTGCCAGAAGCTACATGTAGAAACAACCTACATGAGGGAAAAAAAAATAATTCTTCATTATTCTCTATAAAATAACTAAAATTTTCCATGATAACTTTTCATTAAACTACGTGATATATTAAAGCTCAAACATGCAATGCAAGAGTTTCAGCATGGGACTGAAGACCTTTGTTTCTATAGTGCCATGAAAACAATTCCACAAGGATGCTTATAAAATGGCATAGCTTAACGCCCCACCCACCGCCCAAAAAATCCCATACAATAGGAAATAATTACACAGAAGACATTTTTGGGAAACAATGTTCACTTCTCTCCTGAAAGTAAGAAACACTATCTCATTATATTCATGTTGGGAAATAGCCTAGGGTTTTATTTATTTGCTTGAAACCATACGAGAAGTATAATCTGGTGCTTAACTCAATTTTAAAATCTGTAGCCATATTTTTGTATTACCTTATCTTCCTTTTAAAGCTTGCATAATTTTAAAGTCCTGTTGGACTGCAACTTTGCCTTATGCCTCCAAGTAACGTTTTATTATTTATTGTCCTAATTGATTTGCCTGATTCCTCATCCACATTCAGAATACACCTTTTGTTTGGAAAGAAAATCTAGTACGTCTGCACTTTCAGTTGAGGATACTCATGAGAGCCAAGCCAAGGCTAAGCCCCTTGTTTTTTGGGTTTTTTTGAAGCCTAGCGTTCACAACACGCTTTTTCTTTTCTGTGTTATTTTTAACAAAGACCTTGAAGGTTTTTCTCTTTGTTTTGCTTTAATTTAACCTTATATGAAAAGATTTATGAAACTCATGTTCATATCCCAAAAGCCACTTCTTGGCAATTTAAAGCTATTTTTATCCAGCAACACCTGAACAATGTGTATGTGGCACAGGTTTATGCAAGTCCTCCATTACAATAAGCCAGGATCCTTAAAAAAAATCAAGAAGGACAAAATTTCATCACATTAGTATACTTATTGTCTATGCCAAACACAGAGGAGAACTCTCCGTAACAAAAACGCTGTTGCCAGTTCAGAAATCCCTTTTTGCCTGCTCAGAGAGGACCCAAGGCACCCTGTGGTACATTTACTGCATACACTTGGTTGTAAGTCCTACTAGTAGTATATGGACTGTGCAGAGCAGGTTTCCTTTCCTTCTCCTTGGAGATAGCCTTTTATTTTACACTAATGTCTTAGCTTAGTCTTTCCTTGTACTTCCCAGCACAAAAACCAGACAGTAGAAAACGGAATGAATAGAAACCCAGCTAAGATAGGGTTTCTCTTACAGTTCCTTCAAACTAGCAACATGAATATAAAGTTTCACCTTCTTATCTAGAATAGGTAAATATTTCAGATTCTGATCTCAGGCTGACTTCCACTGACAAGAGCACTGTGGCTGCATGGGGAGCTGCCGCTGTCCATCTGCTTTATACTGATACAAGATTGTGATCAGATCTGGGTCATCTCACCTTTGAATTTGCCGCACACATAAATTAAGAGATCACATGCAACAGTGTTTGTGTTAGCTGAAAGCTAATTTATGGGCAAAAAAGATTTTAGCCTTTTCCCATCCACCCCTAATGTGAAAACACTGATATATCTACATAAAGGAAAGAGGCATTTCTTTATATTTACTCTTTCCTTTAAGAAACAGAGAAACACCCAAGCAGTATGTTTCCACATATGTCTATAGAAAATAGGACAAATATACCTCTAGTATATAAAATACTAGAGAGCTAATAAGCTATTAAAATACAGGGAATATATTTCCTATTATTCAAATATTACAAATATGTGCACCAACACTACAGAATCATAGAATAGTTTGAGTTAGAAAGGACCTTTTAAAGACCATTTAGTATAACCCCACTGCATCAGGTGCTTTATAGTAGTCACATGAATATGCACTGCCTAATAATTACTTTTGTGCGTTTATACATGTTACATGTTATTTGTGAGAAATATCTGTACATCCTCCTGGACAGAAGGATTTAAAAAACCAGCCACTAGAAAATGCATGAAAAGTGTGACATGCCAAGACACTGCTTGCTGGTAGCCACTGCACTATTGCCTTATGCTTATAACCACAAGCTGCTGGTATACTGGGTACACTGGGAGGTAGCTGTTCACTCAAATCAAGCAAGTCTCAACGGACTGAAAAATTCAATATTCTAACAACTCAACATGGAGCGCTGACTTCGAATAAAATTTAACAAGGTGTTCATGGCTAACAAATAACAGCAGGGGATCCTTGAAAGTTTCAGACTAATTGGGAGATGCCTTTCCATGTCAGAAAAAAAAAGAAAATGCAAACCCTGACCCTTGTTGCTCTGAACACATAACACATCACATTACTGAGCTCCAGACCTGCACCTCAACCAAAACACAGTTGCAATACAATAAGCATGACAAAAGACAGAACTGCTAGACTCAAGCTTGAATGGCATATACCAGCCTACGTCCACAACTCCAAGTCACCCCAAACATTAGCTCATCCACATGTACACAACTCAGATACATTGCCTATTTCCTCTACCATTGCTTTCTTAGTCACAAGAAACAAAAGTCAAAAGAAATAAAGTATTACATGTGGAACCAAACTTTCCATTCAGTTTATAGAACTAGCATTCACTCTCACTTCTCTTTTCATAACTTATTCATGTTTTAGATTTACGGTATAGAGAGTATGTGCCAAAATACAACAAATGGCAAGTCAGTCAAAGCAAGAGACACTTTCCATGTGGGTCTCTGTTTTAAAGGACACATAACTGAGGGACTCAGGTCTACAGGATAGATTTATTGTATTCGATAACTGCAGGTGTATAGACTAGACAACAGTTGACCAACTGGATGAGCAGGATGTCTTTACTTTTCAGTGCTTATCTTCTCAATGTTTTTGTGAAGTTGATGTAGCCACCAAACAAAATGGAGGATGGCTAGAATGGTCTTTGTTAAATGTCATCTGAGACAATGAAAGCCATCACCCAAAGATCCATGTGAACAGTAAATTATACTTCTGCTGTCTGTGATAGATGTGCTCAACAAAATTCTGAAGTTCTGGGCCACCTAGTATGATCTGATTTACATATATGAGAACTATCAGGGGTTTGGAGCACATCACTTATGGGGACAAAAACGCAACAGCCTTCAATCCATAGCCAGAATTCCCTATTTGGGGAGTTACTTTGCTTGCTCCGAGCACAGTCAAGGTGTGATCTTCCTAGGAGGGGCAGGAGGATTTCAGGCTCTTCAAACTGTGATAGCAGAAATTTACCACAAGAGACAAAGTGCTAACTTGGTTCCACATGTATTTCCTGCATTTAACTTGAACAGAGGATCAAATCCAATCAGAAGACTATGGGCAGCAGGGAAAGCAACAGTTTAGTTCCTTCCTGCAAGAGGCAGATTTTCAGACACAGCGATGGCTGCAAAGCCAAGCTTCATATTACAAGCAAGGAAAGTGCTTCCTGTTGTTTGATCTTCCCACTTTAGGAAAAGAGCACTTGCTAAATATGGCATCAAAGGCATTCTAATTTTCATCATTACTTCCACCTGTCTCCTGAAATACAACTCCAAATACCATCTAAAATATTACCCTCCAAGTGTCAGTGGTATGTGCTATTGGTCTGATGCTACGACATGAGCAGTCTCAGTCACATCTTGAGGACTATTTTGCATGAGATACTGCTCTGATATAGAACTAAAAGGTTGGTACCCTGTCTCCCAAGTAAACATTTTCTCTCTGCCCTATCAAGATCAACACTGGACAGTAAGCATGAGCTATGAGCCTGTAGTATAGACAGTTTTAGTTTAATTATAAAGAAAATTATAAATTTCAAAGAAAGTCACAGCATCTAAACACACAACTGTTTTAGGATTCTTCTGAAGATATCAGGGATTCTGTCAAATCATCACCTCCTCTACCTCCCTGGGAAAGCACGCTCTTCATATACTCATGTTGCCGTGACTTTTCACCTGTGGAAACATTCTATTGGAATAGGAATTTTTACAAGAGTATTTTCCAGAGATTTTAACAGAGTAACATGATGTTTTTAACAGAGTAACATAAGATCTTTATAGGAAATAATGTCTATAATCATTGCTGCTCCTACTGAATAAAACCAGCTCAATAAGCGAACAGCCAAGCAAGCGAAACAACGCAGTGAAAGTGAAACTGACTGTAAAATCATAATACAGCCATATAATCAAAAAACTTTTACCAACTGTTCAAATAACTTCAAATGTTAATAACTCTAAAAGTTAAACAGAAATACACTAATGTATCTAATTGCATAAATTTTTGCTTCAATAAATCTCCATCTCCAGTAAATCCATAAATTACCTGCATCATTAAACCTCAGCAGATCTGACTGCAAACATAAAACTCAAGTGCTTACACATCAAAAATCATCACAAACCCCCTACACCACCAAAACAATCTGAAGCAATCTGTATAAACAGTTTCAAATAAACTTCTTAACTTGAAAATAGACAGGATCACACTTACTTGAAAGTGCCCGGATCTTTATATTCTGGCTAAATCCAGAAGAGCACACTCCTGTTTCTCAAGCCTGGCAACCAAGAGACCCACAGGGCAGCCCAGCGACTGGGGGCAGCCTGGGAAGACTCTGGTGAGCTGCTTTGGCTGCAGTGATTCTGCAGCAGAAAGAAACTGTGCCTGAACTGCCAGCTAAACTCTGAGTGGGCAGCACATCACGTAGTACAGGGAAGGTGACTAATTGGTAGAGGACATGAAAGCCTTTCAAGAAGAAGGAAGACCTGTGACAGGTGGGCATCTCTCATTCTTCTGCTCCCTTATTCCACTCTACTCTTCCCTTTAATGGAAAACATCAAATTAACAAGGCAGTGCAATATAGCACAAGGAAGTTGTGACATACATTTTCCTGTCAAAATAAGGCTGCATTTTATTTCAGTGATATATCACAGCAATAACAGATTAGTCAACATGCAAAATCCTTACAACAGTAATGCAGAAGTAACACAAGCCACGTGTTGGCTGGTGTTCCCTGTAAGTCTTTGTGTAAAAAAGATGTTGGAAAACATGTAGACATAACAGACCTGCAAGATTTCAGGCTTCAGCCATATTCCTACATATGACAGCCTGGAGCCAACAGTTTTGCAATCAAAGCATGGAGCACAGCCTTTTACACCCTTCTCTCTGAGCTCTTGTCTGAACATAACATTCTTGAAAAACGTGGCTAGTGACACCGCGCTTTATGACTCACTGAAGTGTTTTAAGCCTTTGAATCAGCCTGGGAAATCACATGTGGAAATGCACTACAACATGCTATTCTGATCTACAGGACAAGCAGTAACCAAAAGCAGAGTCCACTATTGACCAGTTTGTGATGGGCAAACTATTCAAAACATGATATTGGGTCAAAATCAAATCATCAAGTCCTGCCTGGCTTTTCCCACATATTGAAAGGATCTACACACATTCCAGCTCTATGCTTAAGTTCACCCCTTCCCAACCAATGCTGACTTTTATTTTCTGTATTGTTCTCCCTCCAAATATTAACCACAACAATGTGCAGTGGAAAGTTCTTATAAAATAGAAATACAACACTGGCAGATGGTGAGCATCAAATAACTTAACACTTCCTTCTTTACTAATCCCATTAGAAAGAATTTACATTGCCAGAGTCTTACCAACACTGTACTATTAGTTCACAAATACTCTTTGGTGATACAGCCTGTTTAGATCTAGAATTGCTTCTACTCCACCTCTCCTGTCACCCTGAGGCCTTTCATCTTCAGACCTAGTTAAGCAGAACATCAAACTTCTGGTTTAGGAAGTTTCTCTCATGTTTTTTACCTGCATATAATCTTTATAGTGTCTTTCTTCCTTTGAAAAAATGCCAGAGGATGTTGTTGTTTTTATATTAAATGCCAATCTAGTGTTTGTTTCTTCAGGGCTCTAATATTTAAATGGGGTTTACTAAGGAGATGAATTTTAGCTCTGATTGTTGAGTGCATTTGTGTATCATTCAGTTTTATTTCCCTCATATTTTAACATTTAGCCTCATGAACAAAAACACATGCTATTGAGTCCCCATCACTGCTAAAAAACCCAAGCTGTGCTGTGCATTTAGTACCTGATTCATCAGTTGTTGGTGCATCCTTTGAACACTTTTAAAAATAGTACGCAGTAAGATGCTCAGGTTTTACACACTTGTTTTCCCCATGCACTGAAATGCACAGGCACAAAAAAAAGCAGGCCAAGCCGCATTCTCTGTCAACATGTGCTTCTCAAAAGGTTTCTTGAAAGAATTTTATGGTTGAGGGGGACACCTTTGTCCTTATATGCATCTTAAAAAGAGCTGGATTTGTCCCAAGGCTACCAGAGGCCGCTTGCACTTCAGCGGCATCCTGCAAGTGCCAGGACACAGCCTGACCCCCCAGGCAGGCACAGTGAAGTTAAGGTTGCTGCCCAGTGCCTGCCAGCACCCTGCCTTGGGGCTGCCAGCAGCTGCTACAGGCTGTAGCATCTACCTGGCTCTTAAGGATAATGGCAAAAAAGTTCTGAGCATGCTACTCCAGATCTAGTGACCCAGGACCACTAATGAGTTTTAGGAGATCTGTCCATCAGTGTCCATATAGAAGCTGATGTATATACAATGAGTGTCAGGTTTCCCCATAAAAGAGAGAGATTTGTGGATTTTTAGTAACTATGCAAAACAAAAAGCAAGAAAAAATAATTTTATGCCAGGAATACTGAAAGAAACAGGAGCTACCCTGATAATTAGGTTTTGCTTTCATTTTTTAGGGCCTACATGAAAATCCTTTACACTGGCACTGAGGCAGTACACAGGGGAATTAGGTACTGGCATTCAATTAGAATCCATTTCTCCTTAGAATAGGAGGAGGCATTTCTGGAACAAGAGCTTGTAGCACTTTTCAAACCTCCCTGCTTTATTCAGCAAGGAAGCAATGTCTAATTAAATTAGACAAAACAGATGTTTTAATGTTTTAGCTGGACAAGCCAGTGAAGGAGTTCTGCTAGCACAGGGATAGCCAGCTGGGGCTTCCCTGCTCGCCAGCAGCCTGTAAAGTGGCTACTTGGGGGGCTTGGCATTGTATTCAAAGCTGTTTTTAAGAGGCAATACCGTAAGCTGTGCAAGATATGATGTGCAGGGAGCCCTATAAAATCCTTTAATGGAAACACTGGGCTTGTGTTGGAAAAAGTTTCAGGAGCCATGTACACCATTTTAAAGAGTCCAAGTCTCATAAGGCACCATGGCCAGCCTGAGTGCACAGGCTCCCACAGTCCCAAACCTCACCATGAGCTTTTGGGATGTCGTTTTCCATAATAAAGTTTGCATCATTGAGCCACAGTGTGTACAGCAAACATTGATATAATGATGACAGAACATGTTTTTTCTCTGGTTTTTTTTGTGTGTTAAACCATCAGAGGCAAAGCGAGTTGCTTAGCCAGCTAAAATCTTCCTGGGGTGCATGTGCCAGGGAGGCAACGTGAAACTAAGAGGGATACACATCTGCTGCTGGGACAGTACCACTGAATGTCACCCAAATGAGTTGTTCTTAGATAAAGCACTACTGATTTGAACTCCCTGTATGTGGAAGGCAGTCTGAGGCTGTCTAGAGGAGCTGCACAACACCAAGGGTCTTTCTACCTCTTCTTTCTTCCATTACATACAAATGTAATGACCCTTCTCTTTAAGCAAAATCTTTGCAGATTTCTGCCACCATCACCTGCAGTGTCATGTACTCATTATGTCCAGGGACGGGAAGGCAGGAACCCCATTCTGAAGAACATTACACAGGCATGAATGGAGATGAATCCAGCAGCTCTGGCTACGGTTATCAAGCATATCTGACTCCTGCTTTGCTCCTGTGCTCCTGGACCCCTGTGATGTGAGGTGCAGCTGCTCTGCCATAGGGGGATGTGCCAATCAGTCACACTGGATAGTCAGATACCAGCCTGGAAAAAGGCTACAGGACCACAGGGAACAGCAAGGCACTTCTGCCTCGGTAGGAAACAGAAATTCCCTGGATATGTAGGCTTGTGCTTAGAACACCTTACCTATGACATGATCCAAAACTCCCTTATAAAACTCACCAGAGCAACATAACGGGCAGAACCTGACTATCACCAGAATAAATTTTTTGCCTGTTTACTTAAGTTCTCCACAGCTTCCCTGAGCTTAGAGTCACTACAACCACCAGAGGAAAACACCGCAGTCACAGCAGTGGCTCTAAGCAGGACAAGAGAAGACCACCAGAAAAAAGTCCTTACACACTGGATCTGGAAATAACCTGTTCTCTCACATCTAAATATGAACAACAATTTAAGTACTCAAAGGGATGACCATAAAAATTTCAAGCATCAACAATCAGAATACAGACTACTCACAGCTGCAGATTAGATCTTTGTTTTAACAAATTATATGAAATCTGGACCATCAAAAACAGTGCTTGAACTGAAGTATTTTTGATATTCATGTATAGTAACTACACTTTCACTCCTGCTTTGAAGGATTAAAAGCACTAATGTGGCCATTAGGGAATCTCATCTGTTTAAAGTCAGAAATAATCAGAATCCAGGGAGAGAGAGAAGGAGGGAAGAAACTAATACCTCTTTTTGATGCTTGTTTTGTGTATAAGGGCTAACACATTGCTTACTCGAAAAAAAAAGAGGTCTTTGGAAAACAGTGAATGATTTTTCTCATGACTGAGTATCTGGTTTATATTTGAACATACAGGAAATACATTCTCCTAATCAGCCCTTTCTACCTACTGCCAAAAAAATGAGAGTGCAGCTTTGCAGCCAAAGCAAGCTGTTATCCACTCTTTTATAATTCACTCCAAACCCCTACATTAATGCAATACTTCAAATGAGCACTTAAAAGCAGAAGAACCAGAAAAAGCAAATGGTAGAGTCCCTCTGGCACATGCACATATCCTACAGACATCCTATTGCAGACCACTCTTATGCTGATTTTTCCCAATGCTACTTAATCTTATTAAACCCCAAAAGTAAGTCCTATGTAAAACCACACACAGAATATGTAGGAAATATCATCTGTCCCTAGTAAATTGTCTAAGAAAATATACTTTTAAAAACTCTGTTTGTGTACAGTATCATTCTGTTCATACCCTTTCTACTTACAAAAAACAGGGATATCACACATTCCAGCTGCTTCTCAAGTTACACCTCCAGATACCGTTCTCAATTTCCAAAACTTTTTTTTTCCTACCAACATAAAATGTCCGTTTATTCTGGAAAAGAGATCTTGCACCTTACTTAATGCACAATCACTACAGAGATGGCTTACGTACATGTAATAATTAATAAAAAAAAATCTACACAAAATCTTGGCATATATGCCAAGCAAATGCACAATTCATCAACATAAAGTAAATTTGCAATATTTAGAGTGTTTTAGATTCACTGCCCAGGTACAAGCCATATGCCCAGCCCTACAGAAAAAAACAGGACTCATTAGACAGCAGCTACCAAGTGTGGATGCTTGCCATGCAACTGGAACAAGCATTTTATCAGAATTGGAAAGTGGTAAAGCTCCCAGAACCTTTAACACTGTTAAGTGACAGCTGATTGATCCATTCCCATGTCCTCTGCCAGTCAGGGGAGGGAGACCTTCATATATATGCAAGGAACACTTTCATTCTGAATTAAAGCAGGCGATATCAAAAGAACATTCAAAATTTATAATCTGGGGGAACAAAAATTAGAAGTAAGCTTAGGCTTAAAAATATGACAAGTGCTTTAATGAAAATACAACACAATTGCTAATGTATTGTGACAAGGCAGAAAATACTCACTTCCTAAGACCAAGCACCTGAACAAACATTTATTATCCTGACCCAAGAACAACCAAAGAGTTCCAGAGTTTATATGCTAATGTACCTTACTTCAAAGATTTCCTTAAGCTACATCAGAAGGCAAAGTTTCTAATGCCTAGAATTTTAGCACTGAAGGGGACTGACAAACTGAACACTTCTCAGTGTTTTGACAGCACGGCAAATATGCAAACTCTTTATTTTTCTTGCCATTTTCTGTAACTGCAAAACCTGTACCTAGATGAACTTTGCTCCCACATGACCTGGTAAAAAATTTTGTTTCCTAAGATACTCCCTTATAGTCACTGTAAATTACTTTGTGTTACCGGTTGCTTGCAAATCAGGAATTTGATGTTCTGGCACCAGGCAAAAAAGAGACACAGCTGAAGCCTTACAAAGAAAAGGTTCCGTGGCAACATAGCTGACCGTCAGAAAGCTTGGGTCAGCTGCTAGGATTGCTTAGAAGGTCACTCTAAAGAAGATTTTAAAAGCAAATAGAATAAAAGACGAGAATCAACTTCAGTAAGTCAGGATTGCTACAGAAACCTTCTAGGATTCTTTGCATGACATTAACGTGAAAAGTGATTATGTTTGTCGGAAAAGGAGTGGGTAAAGAAGAGATAAGTTTAATTGGCATTGGATGGGAGAGAGGGTGTTTCATGTTGTAGTTACAGCTTCATCCTTCCCCCAGCTGATCAAGATGCAGGTGACCAGGAGGCCACATGGGCCAGGATGATGTAGGGGCCTGATTTGGTGCCTGTGCAGGAAATACAGGGACAAGTGTTGTAGATTCAGGGTCGGGACACCAAATATTCTCAAAGTCTCTTGATTACTATGTGGGGCTTAAACAGTTTACAATAAGTAAAATAGTGAAGCTAAAGATGAGGAAAAGATCACACTCAGTAATACCAAAGTCTTTTTCAAGGGTATTGGGCACAGTGACTATCAACATTACAAGATGAACACACTCTAACAACAACACAGAAAAGACATTAAGTTTTTAACACATAGACAAAAGGCGCCATTCTAATCACACAGTGATAGTGCTTCATTTACACTGTACCAGAAAAGCAAGAGAATACATTACTACCACAGGACGATGCGGTACCACTTGTTCATTTCTCACTGGGAATAAACAGGCACTGATGGCATATGGCATTAGAAATCTAACAGCTATGTATAAAGTCATCTCTGTTCTGTTAGTACCTTTTAGTAAGACCTATAATAGCAAGGATATTTAAATAAAAACTGGAAGGTCATTAATTTTGTGTCAATGTTCAGAGAAGGACAACTCAAATAATTTACAGACCATTTCTAATCTGACACCAATTCAGGCGAGGAAAGTAAATATTTTCAGGGGATCCAACTGATACAGAAACAATGAACAGTTATTACATTAATGCCAGACATCATGGATTTATGCAAAATAGATCTAGTGAAACAAAGTAGGTTTCGTCCTCTGATGAACATGGCAAATCTACGGGATTAAATAAGGGCTTACAAATTAAGCACATCAATATTTGTGAGGCATTTCACTTTGTACTATTCAAAATTCTGATCAAAAAAGCTGATGCTAAAAAATAACTAATAAGCACCTATTCAAAAGACTGGCTGATTTCAGAGTCATAACTGTAGATCCAGGCTCTACTAGTAACATCTGTATCAGGCAAGCTTCTGCACACATTACTAACATCAAAATCAGCTTAGAAATTTGTGTCCTGCCTTTAAATGACACCTTAAAGTTATAGGGAAGCCAACAAAAAAATTATAGTAAACAAATTGAACTTTTAGTTGCTTAACTCAGAGAATCTCTAGGAACAGACTTTACTGCAGTTTTCCAAGTGTCTCCAATGGAAGAAAACACCAATCTTACTTCAGCTGATGAAGGTATAAAAAAACCCCTCAGCTATGGATAGATGTTCCAGAAACGACGATTAATCCATGATCTAAATTACCGAGGCCAGTAATGTTGGATTCTTCAATTCTTGATACCAAGAGATAAAGTATCAGAAACCTTTCCAGAACATATATAATTGCAAAGTATAAATTTGCATTAGAGACATACAATTTAGTGCTTAAATACAGGGAAATTCCAAGAAGTATAATGGCCTGTGATATGCAGGAAGATCAGGTAACTTGTTCAACAAACTCTTCTGTCTTACTTGCTTTGATTGTACAAATGAATGGAGGAAAAAAAATGGACTTGAAGTTAAAAGAATTTTAGGAACAACTGTATTTTTAATCTTTACAAAAGTAACAACATTAACATTGCCTCAACAGTGAAAAAGTTTTATGTATACTAATAAATGTGAAAAAGGCACACCATTCTTCTCTTTCTGTTATATCCTGAATACTTACAAACTGCTTGACTGCTTTTGCTGACAGGAGAAGAATGAAGTAGAATGTGCCCAGTACAGTACAACATGAAACTGATAACATTATCCTATTTGAATGTCAAGTTTGCTTTGGTAGCACATGAGTGATATGAAGTTGGGGGAAGACCAAAAAAAAAAAAATCATCAGTAACAAAAATGCCCAAGACACTTAGGGAAAAAAACCAACACCTAAAATGAGCAATTGATCTCAGGGAAGATATTAGAGTCAAATTTAATAACATGCTAAGCAAAACCAAGCATGTATCAGGCAAAGCGCAAATGAGCAAGCGCTGAAGCAAGAGTTTACTCAGTTCCTCCACATACTCACAAACTGGAAATACAGCTTGGAAGGGAGCAGTATTGGTAAGAAAAAAAATAAGAGCAGGCGAGAACCTCAAAACCAGACAGACAGGTGGCAGTGTAAACTGGCAGAAAAGCCAGTACCAGATAGAAAAAGATCAGAAATAATATATTGCCTGGCTCGAGAAATTTAGCTGTAGGAACAAACTGTTCAACCAGATTAAGAAGGAAGATCAGAACAGAATTCCTAGGGCACTTCACTACTTCCTCTTCTATGAAAACCACACAGGGCTTGTTAAAGTTTGTACAATGCCTGTTGGATCACATACAGGATAAACAGCTTGCCAGGCAAGTGTCTCAATAAAACAAACCTTGCTGTGCTTCTGTTTGTTCAATGCTACTGCCTGCATTGAGTGCTGGAAACACTTTCAGAAATTCCAGCAGAATTTCATCTTCTAGGACAAGAGTAATATCCTCATCACTAACCAATGGAATTAGTAACTACTGACAAAAAACGCAGAAAAGCTGCAGTGTCAATGAAGCTGCACTTACATGTGGGACCTTTGCCCTGCACAAAGTAAAATGACAAACCCCTTCCAGCTGGTGAGACACAGATATAATCTACTACTACCTCTGATATAGCTAGTAATGAAGAAGTCTATGAGAAATAAATAAATGAAGAATGAGAATGTTTTTTATGAAAACCGAATAAACTCAGATGAGCTTGATATTACCTGGTATCCCAATGGAAGGAAAAGTTGCCTGTCTAGGTATTTTGAGAAATGGTTTTGATTTTGAATAACTAGGGTGACCTGTGACTATGTCACTTCAATCCTCCATGTCATAATAGCATAACCTCCACTGAGCAAGCAATATAAAGCCATTTTTTCATGGTCCACTTTTACCACTGTATGTGACAACTTACTACAATTTACACACAATGAGCTTCGCTAATTACTAACATCATTTAACTCCTTTCATTAATGAGCAGAATTATTGCTTTTTCACTTCTGGAATTCAGTAATAACTTGCTTTTTTATTTTACATACAGACTACTTTTCAGTCTTGAAGGTTCACACAAAACCCAGACAACATGTTGCTTTATAAACATAGTCAAAGACTTCTGTATGAACTTGGCCAACAGTCTGCATAAAGGGTCAGATAACAACAGTACTTTGTCCAGGACAGGCAGCAGGACAGGTTGATGAATATCAACCTAAGGAACACCAGAGGCAAACAAAACACAGCGTGCATTGATGATGAATTCAGAACATACATGAAATTGGCACTGAATATCTCAAGTAAAAATTCTGGGTTTTGATTAAACTCCTTCAAATAACATCTCAATTAGCCATAGGATGTCCAAAAAATTACATCCCAAATTACTGAAATGCAGCTGTCTTTATCCTGTATAATCTTCTCATAAAAAAAGACAACCTAGAAACTCATTCGTGGGCTGTCTCAATGTGCTTTGTGTCCAGCTGAGGTTTCTCACTGTCACTGCAGCTCACACAAACTGAGCCTTAAGGAAGCCAGCTTGTCCAATCTGTCAATGTTTCTCCATCAGATGAGCACACGAGGGAACTTACTTTCAGCTTAGTTGCACTACAGGATTTTCCTGGTCCAAAACATCAAGTAGTGGTTTTGCGCTTTGGCGTAAATCATAAGAAACAATAAAGATTCAAATCTGAAATCACTTGAGAGGAAACACTAAAGATAAAGAGGGTACTGGACAAATGCTTTACAAAAAGCATATTATTGAATTCATGGTACTCACAAAACTCTGGATAATTTCACTCATTGACAGTCCTCTCAAGTTTCAGCAATGTACAAAGAATTCGCTTTCACCTTTTAATCTTGTGGATTAAATATGTTTAAAAAAAAATTGGAGCATAAAAGAGACCTCCCAGTTTATAATTCACATATTAAAGAGGACCTCCTGCTATGAGCAATTATTTCCTGTATGTTGTTTTAACAGAACTCATCACTTCAAATGTGTGGGTTTTGATGTTTGCATCAAAATAAATGGTTCCCAGTGCAATAACTGTCATACTTATGAAATATGGGGGGAGGTGTTTCTATACGAAAACAAAATATTACGGAACTCTTAAAACAATGAAAAAATTACAGACGCCACAAAGGACAACCAAGAAGTCCACAAAATCTGTTTCTGTGGACAAGTTTCCTGCGATTACTAAACTTTTTGCATCTTAATTATGAAAGAGCAAATGATCCAGAAAAACCTGAAGAAAATGCAATTAATTCTTAATTTCTGAGAGGAAAAAAAAAAAGAAGTCAAGATTTGTTTCTTATTTTAAAATTACCATCAAGTGGAAATCACTAAAAAAAAAAAAAAAAAAGCCAGGTTTCTACTTATCTGCAAATAGTGAAATCTCAAAGCCTTTCTACATATATTGTTAATAGATTCTTCTGGCATGCTGTTCAGCAAAGAGTAACTCATTTAATTGTTCTAGATGTCAAGGGATTTGAAGACAAAGTTCTTCACAACATACGGCAGAACTGTACTGTTCTAATGCCTCTGAATTTATCTGTTGAATCTCTGCATATTGATTCATAAGGTAGCAGAAATTGTCCAATTTTAGGGAAAAACACAATCCATTTGATTTATGTTCTGAAGGCCAAAACTGGGCTATTGCAAGAATTACCTTTCCTTAAATATACTAAATGACTACCAGTGAAATCAAGGGAAATGAAAGCACAGTGAAGAAGTAACACATACGTGGCAAAACAGTTCTTGAAATAAAAGCAATACCAGCACTAGCAGCCCTTGTTAATAACAGACAAAATACAACTGGCTGTCCTTTTATATTTAATTTTGCTACAGTCCAAGTGTTCAGTACATTCTACGAAGACAACCATTGCTCACAAAAAAAAACCCACAGGAAAAAGGAATTAGATGCTTTGCTGTTCACAAGCCAGTTTTGACTTAATACATTTAACAAGACACATGAGTAAAAGACAAATTCAGACCAAAAAAATCAATTTCAAATCAAGCTTTCCAAATGGAAATAATGTCTGACCTTGTTCTTTGGTTTAGCCTCTTAATTAATACTACCTCTAGGGAGACAGTAATAGTCTCAACTCCTGCAACATTACTTTTTTTCTATTGGAACAGATTATCTTTTTTATTGATGCAGCTATTCTCAAAATTATTCCTTTATTAAATGATTACCCTTCTCAAGCAGGACAGCCCACAATGCTGAAGAAGTCTTGCTCCTATCTCTTAAGAACTGCTCCTCTTTGAGAACAAGAAAACCTCTTTGGAACAAGGGGATCTGAGAGCCAATGCAATTAGCATCTGTCACCTTCATGACACACTCCTGAACTCACCATGCTTCCCAATTAAATAGTTGTTTTTCAAAAAATAAATATTCCAAATAATTTTTTTCCTACACATAACCAACTAAATAATATTAGAAGAGATCACACAGAGGTTAAATTCTAACATAAATGCTGTTTTTTAATCAAAATTTGGGAGTGGGGAAGAATAGATGTAGTTGGTAAAAATGCTAGAACCATATTGTCATTGTCCTAAATTAAAAGCAGCTCTCTCCCCCTCAAGACCCAGTTATGGAAAGCTGGAACACTGCCAGCTGTGTTAATTAAACAACGTGCAAATATTGTCCCTACCCACCTTCGACACAGACCTTTCCAGATGAGAAGTCTCATGCCTGATTTGGATCAATATGATCAGATAATGTTCCGAGACATTAAAAAAAAGTTCCTAAAGTAAGTGTTTAAAGTCATGTATCTGCCAGAGCCCAAGTTAGTAATCCAAAACACTGGAAAATGAGAGCATGACACCTGAGAGATTTTGAGCTGCCATTCTCTGATGGTGCCAAATTTCAGACAACTTTACCTCACTTGCAAAATGCTGCATTTTCCAATTTAGAAGAATTATTATATTTTAAACTAAAAGCATACTAAAGTGCAGATATGTCCATGTTGACAACACTGCAGACACACGCCTAGGTTTGCAGGGAGAACTGAGACCGAGGAGCATCCTGCCTGCTCCCACCTCCAGCCCATCACTCCATGCTACATTAGTATCAAGAAGCAAACAAGATTCTCTATGGAGTGCAGTACGATTCATGTTAAGAACGAAGGTTGAAAAGAATTATACATTCTAAGACCAAGAAAAACAAAGAGCAAACAGATTCTCCTAATTGAAGACATGATAGTTTCTAATCCAACTGAACTTTTTTCAGTTGCTCATAGTTTTCTTTAAACATTTCTTATGACTCATTCTTATTGCCTAAAGGAAAAACGTTACTAAATCCAGATAATGTATGTATGACTGAGTTAAAGGCAAATGAGCCACAAAAACTTTCCAGCTATACCAGATGAGATTAGGGAACATTTCAGGCAAGGAGTATTACCTTGGCTTGGGTTTATTTAGCCTTTCTCTGAATTTAAAAATTAACTAAGAAAATCAATTAAGACAAATTAAAATTTACAAAGCTTTCAATTCCACAGTCCCCTGAAAGATTTAGCAGATTATATTTTTCATTCTTCCAGTTCTTTAAGAATCTCCAGCTTCATAATGAATATTTGTATATCCAGCTATTTCAATAGTTAATGCCTCAGGGGGAAAACCATATTTCAAATGTGAATTTTGGTCACAATTTTTGCTTTTTCAACTGTAAAATCTAAATTAACAGTATAACTTACTTTAATCATTGTGCTGTTATTTTACAGTGTTAAGTTGGTATATTCATATACTAGACCCCTGCTGAATCAGACAGTAACTTTGGCAGTTCTGGGACTTCAGTCAAAAGACAGTTACTTAAGAGGCAGACAAGTCCAAGCTAGGAGCTCTTTAGCTGTTGCTGAATTCCAGTTTTCAGCCCAAGAGACAAAACCTGAGTTAAATGTATTCAAAAAGCATGGATATGGACATAATTTTTTTTCTGTAGTTTTCCTTTATATGCATTTTACTTCTGGAAGCTTACTGATTTTGGAACTGTACAAAAATAAAATGTCAACTTTATATTAGGTTAACTGAAAGAGAACTACCTATAAAAGTGGAAAGATCTAAAGTGATTTTTGTCCTTGCTTATCCATCCACTACCCAGGACCACAAAATCAAGAGTTCTCTCAGAGAAGACAACAAAAAGCAGAAAAATGAACCTCAAGGTAGCTTATACAAAGAGCTACCCAATTTCATTTTCAAGTTCTTATGCACTAGAAAATTGTGCATTGTAGAAAAATAAACAGCTTAGGCTGATTAAAGAACAAAACCACACCTCAAAAAAAATCTAGATTAAAATTGACAAGAGAAGGAGGACACTAATGAAGAGAAAGCTATAAATCTTGCCAGCCACAGGAATGTCTCCACAAGTAAGAACTAAAATAAGCCACTTGAAAACCTGCTCATATGTTTTTACTGTATTTCTTAGCCCTTGGGCAGCAGCGGTATGTTAAGATACATGCCTTTTCTCAGCACATCCAGTATCTCAAAACACTTGATACCAGACATAAATCATATGCACCACCTCAACAACAGTCAAGAGTCAGAAGGACGGGAACCAAAAACAACTGTCTAAAATGTATGGCCACCTGGCAGCTTTTAAATTACTTTACTGCTACTTTTACCATAAAAATAATCAAAGCTGCATCAAAGCTACAGCAGAAGAGTGGTGAAATACATGGTAAGCCCCTGATCCACTGAGTATCCAGGGGATGTCTCTGGACTTGGGGTTGGCATCTGCTCCAGCCTATCATGACCTAAGGCCTAGGAATGATTCATGTAGCTTTAAAAGAGCAAACCAACAATACTCACATTAAAATACCCATACACAACTCACACCAAAACTATGCCAAGCTGCAATACCATTAGCCTTCAGTTCAATGGGAGTCCAAATATGGCGAAATTTTGACAACACACTATCTCAATGTACATTTGCTGAGGCCTTCCTTAAAATGTACTCCAATACTTTCTGCTCATGTAACATTCTTTGTGCTATTACTTTTATACTGTATATCTGAGAAGAAGAAAGAAAAAAAGAAAAAAGAAAAGAAAAAAGAAAAAAACAGGAAAAAAAAAACACACAAAACCTTTGGGTGTTAGATACAAATCACTCTTGCACTGGGACCAAGTCTTCTTCCTGGACAGAGATGGAAGGAGAGAAGAGCAGAAGATTCTCCCATCCTATACAGCAACCACAAGCTTATTTGCTAACTCAGGAGCAGGTTCCACAAGTGCTGCACTTGAAGAAACTCACTGGGGAGGGCGAGGGCAGTTCTACAGGGGCACGTGCCTAAAGCAGAAAGTACCTAGGCACATCTGGTGGTGAACAAGTTGAGCTTGAACAACCCTTCAAATGCCTGTTGAGTATAGGAGGTATTTTTAGCTTTCTTTATAAACTGAAAAGAGTAGTTCCCAAAGCTTGAAAATGGATTATTTAATTTCGTTTTATTTTTCCTGGCATTTTATTGCAAACACTCTTAAAACTGTTTTCAGGTTAAGAAAAACAAGCAGAGGGAAAATGCACAGGTTACAGTTTGCTCTTCTTGAAATTTAGCCCAGAATTGCTAAGTGTTAATCTCTGGAGGAAAAGCAAATTAATTCTGTAAGAGTGGCTCTGATTTTAGGCCATATGACCTGTTTCTCACATCTCTCACAGATTTCATATAGTTCTTGATAATGTACCATTTTCACAAAATCCCAGGAAGATTTTATTCATTAAATGTACTAATTGCAGCACGCTCTCATCTCTCTTAATAAGCTTTCAAGAGCACATGCCAATACCAGCATTCCTGAGCAACTAGCTACTGATTTAACGCGGTAATGGCAGCTGAAATTTTGCTTCCCTCAAACACAGCAAAAAAGAATGTATTAGAACCTGCTTAGAAAAGACAGTAATCGAAAACAGGGCTTTTCAACTTTTTCAACTGGTCAATTTCTTAATCCTCAATAAAATTTTTCGAGGGTATAACAGTATCACCAGTGACATTCTGTGTACCCATGTATTTTGCAATATAGGCTGTATATCACAACTCATTTTCCAAATAATTTGTATGTGTGCTTAGCAAGTCATGATTCTGTGTGATATTCTTTGCTTAACATTTATAGACTAAACAGAATATGGTTCTCATTGATTTCAATCATTATCATTCACTTAGATTTGCTGGTGGGGGAAAACAGAAGGAAGATTTTTCTCTTTCTTCACTAACCTGTTTAACCTTCTGTAAAACATACAAAGCTTATATTTGTTGCAACATTAGAACAGGTATTAGAATGGATGCTTCAGGAAACTACACTAATAATTCAGCTATATACAGAAGCAAAACCACAAGGGACTTTGTGGATACTCCTACTCCACAGTTCAAGCTTTATTAAGGGGTGTTTTTCAGCTTCTCCTGCATGGAACCCATTGTGGTCCTCACTCTGTACCTACCCTCAGCCTATGAAAATACAGTGCTCAAGCCAATGGCTCCTCACCCTTTTGATGTTTGTTCTTCCCTTTAAAATACATTTCCTTACTTTGAAAACTGTTTTAGTTCCCAGCTCCCCAGTGGAGAAAAGCCCTTCCATGCCTGTTGGCTGAGCAGCAAAGGTAACATGCCATGTGCTCCTCAGGCCGTAATGTCGATGATGGAACTGGCCAAAGCCCACCATATTTAAAAGTGTTTGGATTTTCTCTTTCTATGTAGCAAAGCAAGGAGTGGCATCCACGCCCTGACCCACTGTCTCTGAAAGGAGTCACTCAAATTATCAGGCTGCTAAACTTCTGCTTTTCTCTCTACCTACCTCCACCCCCACCCCAAAAACAAACAAACCAACCTACAAAATAAAACAAAACAACAAAACCCCAACAAAAACAACTCAGAAGAAGGGTGAAGACAATGAAATGAGGGCTGATTTGCAACTTGGTCCTTGTGTGTAAACCTCTAACCTTCGCTGAGTCTTCCCAGGTCAGTGGAGCACTTGGATAAAGAGTTATATCCATCTAAAGCAATGGCAGGAGCGACGCAAGATGCATGGACATGAATATCTTACAAAGCTGTGTACCAGTACCACCAGCAACTTCCTCCAAGTCAAAAGAAAATAAGTGGCTGAGAGAGAGAGAGAGACAATCTCTGCCTACAGCTGTCATGGCCTTAAACACCAGGGCACAAGAAGTAGTAAAAGGATTTCACAGTCTGATCCTGCACTGTGCTGGGAATTGACATCTTGTATAGCAAATTGCAGGGGCTTCTACATTTATACATACTTCTTATAAGAACTGTATAGGTTGAAGAATCTTAAATTTGTCTAAATGACATGTTGCTGTATAGTTTTCTAATAAGACATAAGCATGCAAACTCCTGCTCAACACAGAGATGAGTAAACTGTGAACATTAGCAAAATAAAGGCAGGCTAATATTGAACTTCTCTTCAGATTAAGCAGTGAGAATGGTTCTATTTTAAGAGATGTGTTTCAGAAATCCAAAAGCATAGAAGACCTTGAGTATGTTTTTTTTTTATTATTACTTTCTAGTACACTTAAGGCCCTACCATTCAAATTAAAGATAAATATTGTCACTACAGTTCACTGCTATTATACTAGCTATTCTTCTCCCCCTACAATCCCCATCCTTTTTTTCTTTCT